>VZTQ01008240.1:419641-502610 GCA_013400755.1 Pelecanoides urinatrix | reverse complement strand
TTCTATTATGAAGAGAATTTATTTCATTAGTTCGATTTTTCTTTGTTTTGTATTTTCAGATGAAACCAGGGTACAGAAGTCTGAATACCCCACCTCCCCACTTTAAAAGCCCCCCTTTTTTCTTTTATGTTAGTCAATAAAATCCATGGGTCAAGTACATAAAGTTCTAATTACTTTTTACCTGAAATCTGACTGAAGAATATTTTCCTGAGAGAATAAGAGAGGACATTAAAGGAAAGAATCCAACAACCAAAAAAAAAAGCCAACTGCGAAACGCAAACAACACAACGACAAACCACCCACAAACTACAGATTACATCAATGCATATAACAAAAGTAAAGCCATCATAACTTCAGTAAACAATACATCCATTCAGGTGTCTCAACATTTCTTCATAACACTTCCCACCCCCACCCTGTGCACCATGCATGTTCCTGACTGTTCACTCAACGTTTCTTTCGGTGACACAGAGATGAAGACTGTAGGTTTGAAAACCCCAGAGAAAACCTTCCAAGACCAAATTTAGTGCTCTTAGCAGAAGCATGACATTAGTGACTAAGCTTCAGCCAAAGCCATAAAAGCTCCATGTATGCAATTGTGTGTGAATGGGCTCTGTTGGTACCTATGGCTGCAGATGGAGAAATAGTAACTAGAAAACATTAGCCAAAGAGAGGAAGCATACATGCTGAGGGGTATAGCACATCAAAGTCTCACAGGTAAGCCAACATGAGCCTCCACTTCAGAGCAGAAGCTCACAGTTGTTGCTGCAACCTTGTAGCTATGAGTGATTTTTATGTGTGGCTGCAAGTGAAGTGTGAAGGAATAAGTGAATGTACTGTGGGAACAGTTATCTGCTGGAAGTAAATATCTTAATTCTATTAACAACAGTTAATTAATAAAAGGTGTTTTAATAAATACTGGTTGTGATCCCACTCCCATCTCACTTCCCCCATCAGAGAAATTTACACCACCAATATATATTCCTGTGAAAGTAATTAACTTTGTGACATACTAAAGTAAAAACTCTACTTAAATTGCACTGTTTTGCTGTCTGCTTTAGGTTATGGTTTCGAAGAAACTCCAAAGGTAGTATCACAAGAAGATTTTTCTGTGTATTACCACTATCTAACAGAAGCTATCTAGACCCTGACTTTACAGTCAGATCTGCAAAAATGCAAGATGGTGAAAATATCTGGACCATCCTGCACAGCCCTTTATTTCAGTAATATTAGGGTCTACTTCATTTCACCACTGTGCCTAGCAGAGGATGCAGATACTGTGTACAGCCATGTCAATTCCTCTGCTGACCTGGGCTTAACCCACACCTACCTCCAACTCCTTGGAAAGGCTAGTAAAATAATGTACCATTCAGATCAATCCATCCCAAAATCTGCCTGCTATGATCCCAATTCCTTGACGTTCATAATTTATATATAGACTAGCCTATAGTTATAAATATACCTTACCTTATGGTATATTACACCAATAGATTACTGGAGCCTCAGCTAGGCTTGTTGATGTATTAATGCAATATGTTATGAGAGCAGTAGCTCACTCTGATGATGTATAGTCACCGTATATATCATAAGAATGAAGTACTTCAATGATGCGTAACTGTAACGAGGGCACCAAGCTGAAGAAAACACTAGCAGAATTAGGTTTTGTTAACATATTACTCTAAAATGTGAATATAGTATTAACAATGTGAATAAGAGAGAGACTGGTTAGTTGACTGATTAGACATGGTTAGTTAGCATGGAGGGGAAAANAATAACAACAACAACAACCACCCAAAACCCCATCTTACCACAAAATCAGAAAAGTTGAAAAACATACAAAAGCAACGTGACTTATCTAATATATGTTAGAGTATGTAAATAATGAGAAGAAATTTCCTGTCCAAAAATAGCTTCTATTTGCAGAGATGAATCAGATATAGTCTCCTCTTCTGCCTGCAGATGCCATTACTGGATCAAATTAAACCTAAACCACAGCTTGTTGTTCTTCTTCTCCTAGAGTATTCTCATGAGTCAGAGAGCGCTAGAAGATTTTACTTATCCTTAATTTCTAACACTGGTATATGTTCTTTAAAAAGCATAGCTAGAATGCACTTTTTTCCTAAAAGTACATTTACATACATCAATAAAGATGGGCTAACATTGTTTGATGGCTTCACAAGTAATCCAGCGTTCATATTCCAACGATATACTTCCTCCCAGGACTGTTATCTTTACCTGAAACAAAGATGTTTCTTATTCCTGATTAGAGATAAAGATGAACAGTTTAGTGTCTAATCACAGTTAGTTTGACTCCCATGGCTTTACCAATTTCCACAACAAAAATCAATTTACATGATGTTTTTTGTGGTATTTTACCTCGTGTATTAATGCTGGATGATGTTAAAATGTGTAATTTTATTTTCCTACTATTAAACAAATAAAACTAGAGGCTGAGTTGTAAAAAGCAGTAAAGTAGCAGATCAATAACCTCAGAATCATTATGTATTTTTATTAATGTAGTACTATTTTTCAAATGTATTGAACTGAATNAAATAAACACAACCAAAAAAACCCGAAGCAGCAGGAAGCTATTGGCAACATTTTCACTTATCCTGCAAAAAGCTAAATTTGATGTGATTAAGGGTGCCCATCTGATACCTCAGTTAAAGCTCTATCAGAAACCCATTTGTTTGCATGGTCTCTTTCTCCTGAGTTTCAGACAGGCTAAAAATTGAAAGTCAGTTTGAGCTCCAAGTTTGTGAAGAACTTGTCTTTCAGTTTTAGAAAGAAAAAAAAAAACCAGACAAAAAAATTCACATAATGCACAGAATTACAAAACCCGAGATATTTTCTGAGCAACGCTTCTCATTAAATACAAGAACAAGTGCAAACATGATTAATCATCTGGACAGTTGGTACACCAGTAACACACTTGAATAATTTTGCAGTGGGGACTTGACATAACACCACTATATTTATTAGCAGAAATTGGAAGGGATTGAGTATTGTGACATTAATAGGTGTAGATTAGTTCACGAGTATTCAGACTCTATATGTATGCTGTTAAGTCTTAATAGAGGAAAGAAACATAGGTAAAGAAGTCTTTTTGTTTTGTTTCACTTGTGAACTATGCAAAACACTTCTTACTAATTCAGATTTTTACACTACAATACTTTCAGCAAAGTAGTAGTACTCAGTGGCAAACGAAGGTCTCAACTGTATACAGAAGAAAACTGACAAGGAATTTACACTTAAAATTGTAAAATTGGTGATCAGTTACATGATCTAGTTTTACCCTTTACAATGCTCACGCTTAGAAACATGATTCAGAAGAACCAGTTATGTTTTTAAAACTTTCAGCCAAATAGAAAATAATACATTTATAGAATTCGAAATATACCAGGTTTCTCTTCATTTTTAAAGCATAAAAATCCGAACAATTGCATATACTTTGTTAACCCCTGAGCGGACTTGTAAAGGCCTTTATAGTAGGAAGCAATTAAGCAACATCACATCTCATGTGAGAAGGAAGTTATTAGCTGCAATAAAAATTGTTGAATATTTTTGATGGCAGGACTGCACCACAAGACATTTTTTGACAAAGTATTAAGCTATACTAGTCTTAAGAAAAACGCATGTGGTTCAGCATAATTACCGTTCCCCGTCTCCTCCAAATCAGAAAAGCACAAAGTCGTTCAATAACAGCATCAATTATAACTATAGCATGAAACCTTTCAAAGGAAAAGGATGATTGCCTCTCTTTACTGTACTCTTTTCACAGAAAATAGTTCTAAGAGCCTGACATGTTCTCGAAGACTGAAATTCTCAAGATGTTGAGCATCTTACCTCAGAAGAAAAGATGATAGCTATGAATATCTGGCTTGGAAGCTTTAATATATAGGAAAAAAACCTCAGGTTTTAGCTTATGAATTTCTCAGCACTGTGAGTAAAATGTGCTAGGTCCAGGCCTCCTAGAACCCAGTATTAAAGAATAATAATTCAAATTCATTTTCATCCTTGCTGTTCATTTTCACTAACTTCAGCCAGTAGACTGGTAAGAGGTTAAATGATGACTACAGTAAAAAGCACAAGGAAGTAGTTGATTGGGAAAGTCCTCTATAACCTCATGGGAGGACTTACATATTACTTAGGAAGAGCTATGCTTCTAATCCACTATGAATAGTACTGAAAGTGATTTGAGCAATCAGAAGGTAATTCGCTAGCAACAACACTCAACATGAACTCACTTCAGATTGAGTTGAAAGGCACCATCGTTCATACTTTAAGCCCAGATTTTTCAAGGGACTACAAAACCACTAAAAAAAAAAACATTCATCAAATAAGGTTGTAAAGTACTTTTACCATATCCCAGTTTTCCCCTACAGAAATAAAGAGAAAATTTTTGTTTTTTTAAAAAAAAAAAAAAAAAAAAAAAGAGGTTGACATTTAAAAAAATGAAAGCCATGAAAAACACTTTAAAGTTGCAGTAAAGTTGCACTACCAGATCATAATGCAGCAGAGGTGAAGCAACAATGTTAACAAAAAATTGGTACCTGCATCATCTACTTTTCAAGTGTCTAAGATAGGAAGGCAGTCTTCTTATTTAACTGTATACAACATTAATGTATGTTACAAATGCCCTTCAAAGGAATCTCCTTCCACTGTTACACAAGATTCCTAAGTCAAAGGTTTAAGATGAAGAGATATGAATGTCCTACCAAGCATTTACTGTGTTTCCTAGTTATTCCCCAACACTTTTTAGTTTCTACACTCACATTATCTCCAATAGATATTTTACTTACTGCGGTAGATTATTTCTTATAGGCTTAGGTAATAATAGACTTTAAAATATAGTGCCTTTTGTTTTATAAAAGTCTAACAGCCCTTTAAGGAATTCCATTTTTTCTCTATGAAATTTAGGGTACTTATTGCAAAAAGCTAAAATTTCTTGATAATATTATTAGTAAGCAGTATGAAATTAAATGACATGATTTTATGAGGATATGTTGCTTTTCCTTCATGTAAAGGGAAAGAGTTTCCCTGAATTTCTTGATAATAGCATTTCATACCCACTGTATTCTATGAGGTGAAAGCTCTGCAGGAAATGGAGGTGAAGACTGGAGTTTGTGTGTATGTTTTGGAATCCCCTTCTGTTTCCAAATAAATTCAACTTCACTTGTTTCAACCTGTCCTCCTCGAGTCTCAGTAGTTTCATTACAAAGCGTTTGAGGTTTCAGTGATGGCTGTCCTTGTTCAAGCTCAAAATTCATAATAAGGGAATCAACCAGAGAGTCCAATTCATCTAAGTTCATAAAAGGCATGGGTATTTTCTGGATGGGATTGTTTGCAGAAGTAGAAGACAAGGCAAATAAACTGAAATAGCTGTTAAAATATCCAGCTAGGACACAAATCTTATCTGCAAAGCTCCTGAGAGGGCTTGTGTTTCTGTACGACCCTATGAAAAACAAAAGCAAGAAGAATCAAATGCAGCATTTTGCAAAGAGAGACCAAGTAGCCCTCCACCCCTCTTGCTTTACAGGTCTCCTGTAGTCCACAGGTTATTATCAAGACAGGCAATAACCCAGCTAAATACCTTGTAATGTAGAAGAAACAATTTCACAGACTTCAGCTAGGCAGTGCTCCAATTCCAAATATTTCGCAGCAATGTTAGTGCTTTTCTTTATTTCCTGATATAGAGATTCCTCTTCTGGTAACTGAGATTTTATTTCTTTCTGTATTAATAAAGAACGAAATACATGACTGTATATTAACTATTAAACATGCCTATTATGGATTCAGTCACATAAAATAGGCCAATGCTGAAACACAAAATTAAAGCAATGCCAAGTCACAAAACGTAAGATAGCTCCAAAAAGAAGTGCAGATTGTTGACAGAAAAAAAAAAAAAAAGGCAAATGGAACTGTAAAATCCAGAAAAGGTTTGGCTCTTAGAAAATAGATTAAATCATCTACCCTGGCTTTTAATTCAAAATACCAATAACTATGGCCATAAACTATTGCAGTAGTTATAACACAATTACACTAGCATTACTGAACTTGAGGCTTTCAACTTAAAAGAAAACAAAACAGATGGGTTAGACTGTTCATGATGAGCAAAAGAAGGCAGATAAAATACAAGTACCTCCGGAAATACTTCAAGTAAAATTAAAATCAAAGTTTTGAGTGGAAATGCAGTACACCAAGAAAAGTTAGCGTTCCAATCACAAGAATGCCACTGAGTCAGGAAGTGTTATCATGCAATTGTAAATATACAGAAGGTCATTTCAATTCCTCTTCTCTGTTACATGCATCCTTTAAATTTAAACCCCAGACTCAAAGCACACATTTTGTGAAACATTTCACTTACCTTTCTGCAATAAGAGATGTTATTTTCTAGGAATCTGGCTAATGCCACAACATTATCCTTTATTCGATTTTGAATCTACAAAGAAACTTTTAATTATATTGTACACTTGATTGACAAGTAAAAGAAGACAAAGTAAAAAGTACATTAATATTTTAGAAGGGTAACGATAAACACTGGCATACTAATGAGAAAAATACTTCAAAGCAGAAGTAATGTTTTCTGCAACATAACACACAATTTTTCAAATAAAATGTTAACTGGTGGAAAACATCGTTAACTATATCTGCAAGGTTTTAAATAACCCCTTAATACGAGAGGATTGAATGAGCAAATTTAAGTATTCGCTAAAGAAAGGTCGTCCTGTAATTTTTGTATTGCTGTCATTCTATGTGGCAGGGGTAATTTCTTAGTTAATACCCTGGTGTTCTCTCCCGGACTTCACATCAGTTCCACCAGCGACAAGCATGTACAGGAATCCTGCAGACACATAGGGATGCAAGATACATAATGCTGCGAGTGAACAGCATTATCTGGAAAGCAGACTGCTCAACTCCTTTGGCTGGAAACATGAAGCATTTGGGAATTAAGCAAGCAGATGGGAACATAAAAGGATTTTGGACAGTTTCACTATTATCTGTAGGATTAAGAATGACAACAGTGAAAACCAGAGTAGGAAGAAATTTTTGCTTTCCTTGATTGAGACAAGCAATTTATCACTCCTCTCCAACTGATTTGAACCTTTTATCCCAGGTCATGTATTACAGATTTTTGAGTAGTGACAAATTCTTCAGAAATAAGTATTTTATATATCCCAACTCAATAAGGAGATTTTCTTATTGGCCACAGTTCTGCAAATTTCTCAACTTCGAAGAAAAAGAACAAAAATAAAAACACATGAGGCAGAAGACAGGATTGCTCAGACACAGATAAACTGTCACCTTTGATCTTGCATGCTGTCTGTACAAAACATTTATTCATAGGAAAAGTGGCAGAACAAGCCTATATATCCCAACACTGAAAGGAAGCATGTATACCATATACATATAGTACCTTGCTGAAGAACATTTCAATCTCTCCGAAGTGTTTCCTTGGAATTCAGCCAGGCTTTCTGTCAAAATGGCTCACCCACTAAGAAAGTGGCATATTTCTAAGGGGTATTCTAGCTTGCCTACCGGAACTTTCATACAGTCACAGAAATATTTTTAACTATGGTGCTTATTTCTTATACTTTATTCTCTACACTGCATAATTCCCTATAATATCATCTTCCTCATGATTTTAAGCAAAGTAAGAGCACAAAATAACAGGCTGTAGCTTAAAATAAGCCCCTCCAGGCAAAAACCAAATAACCCACTACTGAATTCAGCACATAATGAGGTCTGTTCTGCTTTAAGTGTCAAAATACACTAGACACACCAATAATAGTATGTTTGGTTCATGAGAGAGCAACTCCTCCCCAGAACAACTCTGGTTTCAGCATGCTGGGAAAAAAAACAAAAAACAACAAAACCAAAACCAATCCTATTCAATTTGATAAAATATAACTGCTAAACTGTTATGTGGGGGGGAAGTACACACACATCTGTTTATTATGAGGTAGTAGGAATGTTGTCTCTTAAAATTACAAGAATAATTAAATGGAGGTCTTATTATGAGAAATAAAAGCTTCCCATTGATGTAATTCCTTTTCATATTACAATAAATTTGAAAGGTGACAGGAACAACTCATTAATATAAATAATTTGCTGAAACTTTCCTATAAAGTGTAATACAGAGGCTGCTCAAATTAAAATACCGCTGCTGCTTATCAACCTGGAAAGTATTTGAAGGTCAGCTGTGATTTCTGTGAATGACACGAAATCAAACAGGACATTTTCGACTTTTGTGCTATTAAATAGCTACTTTAGTCAAACAATTCCCCTCTGAAGTGCCCAATTCATGAAAGTGCTTCAGCACACCCCAAGCATTAAGCATATGAGAAGACTAGCTCTTAAAAGATAACACTGAACTATTTTAACATTTAGATAGCATACTATTTCGGACTAGGACTGTAAGAACAACATATGACAAAATGAAGTCTTCAAACTTTATAATAATCTTCCTGACAGCAACAGCAAGCATAGTAATAGCAGAGGTGATTACTATTATCAATATAAACTAACAATTAACTTTCAGGATGATAAAGTGTGATATATTAAATATGCAACCTTTTTACAAAACAAACTTAACAGTAGTACACAAAATAAAAGGTCCACTTGCTCCTTTGCACCAGTTTTCGTATTCTCCCTCTTTCATGGTTACACTGAAATTTTACACAAAATGCCCTCCAATGCACAGAGAAATCGTTGTAAATAAAGTACACTTAAATGTTCAGTCTACATATGGGTGAAAGGCTAAACACTGTAAATAATTCTGCAGGACTGTAGTCAATATTCCCACTTACTACACCCATCTCAAACCTTACTAATCATACCTGTATTCCTACTATAAGCTTTCTAGACAGAATTACTGAAAAATAAAAGGACATGATCAAGTGCCTCTAAGATATAGTAGGAGTTTTTAATTTTACTTTCATCTCACCTCATTTTGGGGATAGTGTTTCATGAGTTCTTTCTGCACCACTCTTGCTTTTTCCTGTACAGTATCAATGAGAAACTCCAGCCCTGAGCCTACTCCATCATAAATGGCAAGTACAAAGTCCTTTTAAAATAAAGGTTCAAAACATAATGATTAAAGGAATTTATACAGCCTTGAAATAAAACAGATTTTCCGTAGTGGGCTAGAAACGTAATTTTGTTTTGAACAAATTGTTCAGTGTTGGTCTATTCAAGTCACATGTCACTCTTGGACCAGAGGGGCTCAAGCACTTCAACCTCCTTTTCCTAGCTTTCTTCAGATTTCTGAAAATTCTATGTGTTACTTAATCACAGATTACTGAAATAAATATTGAATTTCAGTGAAACATGTAGACTTGTACAACCTCAGTATAGATACAATCCTAAAAGCACAGTACTTCTTTCTCTTTATAGGTGGAGGTTATACAGATTTAAAATGCACGTTTCTTTAACAAAATAAAAAAAACAATTTCAAGGGTATTAACACATATCCATTTTCACCATAAAAATGAAGTCTTAGATAAACTCTAAATGTACTTAATTCAGTTGACCAAATTGTTATATGTAACAATTTGCTTCTGAGCGCAGTTACTGAAATTAAGTGTGATGTCAACATTAAAATTACTACTTCTAATCACTATTTCTAATAAACATTTTTTCACCTGTAGACTAGTTGCAGGAATGTTGTTCTCCTCAGAAAAGGAAATATCAGCTCTTGTGACTACTGCCAAGTGTCCTATGTATTTCATTGTTTGTTTTACTGTTTGGTTTACTTTGCTCCATGCTTCTGTTACCATCGAGGATATATCTGAAGAACATCCCTGAGAAATAAAGGCATATCATTCACAGAAGCTAGAAAGCATCTCTGGTCAAAGAGTACACACTTTCTCTAACGCAAGAGTTAGTAGCACACAATAGCTTGAGACATTTTCAGCTTTACATCTTCCTACTTCCAATGGCTTATCTACCACAGCTAAAAGACCATACCTTGCAGTCACAGAGAAGAATAGTATCATTATACTTACACAGTTAAAAATAAAAATTACTCTTCACAAGGCTGTAGCATGAACAAGAGTAATACTTACTGGCCGCTAGTTTATAAATTTATAAACAGTAGCACTTCACAATCTAAACTAGCATTTGCTCTTGTCACACCGTGTTTTATTTTTCCCTTTTATGTTTAAGAGCCTATGCTATTGTCAGGGCCTGGGCACAGAAAGGTCTGTATTACTCTGAACTAGCATATAAAAGTACCAGTTTAGCCAGCAAAAATGCACCCTTTGCTGTTCATCTTCCTTAGGTGTGTCCATTTGTCAGTGCATACATTAGACATTTAAGTGTTTTTTAACAAGTTTGTAGTAAATACTGCATTAATGCATAGAACTTCTCTACACAGATGAATTCTTTAATATACTTTACCTGCAGTAGTAACTGTAAGTAACCTCCCAAGTTCTTTACTTCCTGTTTTATTTCTTCATCAACTTTTATACATCCAGGGCACTTCTGGACATTGTTAAGCCAGAGCTTGGTTAGAACCACAAGCCGGTCAAAAGCAGAGATAATTCTGATGCTGTAGGACTGAGCAGCATGATCAAGAGAGAAAACTACAAGAGAAAGAGATCTATCAGAAGGTCTCCTTTGCAAATGGAAGTAGGAATGTTAATTCTTCTGATAGGCAAACATATGAATGCTCGTGCATCTGAAAGACAAGTCATTAGTAATGTTTAAACTGTTATGAAAATGAGACTTACAGTTTTCTTGACATTCTTCATCTTGCTGTTCATAGGCTTTTGTAATGGCAGAGACTCCAGAGAAAATGGTAAACAAATGAGTTAGAAGACTGTCTGCTATGCTCTTTCCTCCTTTGTGATTCTGTTCCAATAAATCTAAAGCTGAACTTATAGATTCTTTACAAATTCCCGGAAGAAATGATTCAGAAAAGTTTGGGCATATGCTGGACTTATTCTGTGAACCTGTATGATGTAAAAACATATATGCAAGAAACTCTTTATATGAGTGAGCACTCAACATGTCTTTAATGACTACTTTATATTGCTTCTTCAGCAATGTTCAACTACTAGACGTAGCAAATCAGAAAAATACAATGTTCTACATAGTTTCTAGATTCAGTTAGTACAAAGACAAATTTATCAGCTTTACATTTGTTAAAAAAAGTGAAATTTTCTAAAAGATGCATCTTTTTCTACAATCACACCTACAGAGAGACAGAAAATAACAAAATCCAGCCAATCTAAAGTAACTGAATGCATAAAAATATTTGGAAAACTGAAGCATCTAGTATTTCAGAAAAAAGTTTATAAAACCTGACAAAAAGCTTGGGGGAACCTCAGTAGTTGAATGAATAGCAACAACTCAAGCAAACAAAGTCTCCAAGTTATTATATCAGAATTCAGCCTCTGGCAATTTCTTTCATGAACTATCATCTTTCTCCAGTTAACCCGCATAGTTAAGCAGAGTAATGTTTTAGATAGATTTCTTAAATAAAGGACATAAGTGCTGGTCAGGAAGTTTTTGCCCTAAGAAAGCATAATCAAAAATACCAAAAAAACCCTACTGTTAACGGCTTGACATCATAAACTTGAGGATACTATAAACAGGACATTTTTTGTTTTATTTTCAAACCCACACTTGTTTTTTTAAACGACTATTAGAAGTGCGTATGTTTTATACATGTAATAGTTTCAAGTGCTCAGTATGAAATGAAAGAAATGAAAGGTGTTCTGCCATATAGTAAGTACCTGATATACAGGAAGTTTGTATATTCTGAATTGGTTGCAATTTTATCTCAGACAAACATCCAGAAATTCTCTTGTTCTTCATGAAACTTCTACTTCTAGAAAAGGATGATATAGTGAAAAAATGAAAAAAAATTTAAAAGAAATTAATCTCCCTCCCCATACCCACTGAAATTTCAATGAATGTTAACAGACATCAGGAAAACAAAACAAACATCTACTTTTAATTAATGGAACACAGAATGTAAACCACCGTGAAAGCAAGACAATACAGTCCATAGGATGGATCCTACTTATTTCCTCAGGCTCTTGCTACTGTAGCAGGATCTTTATTCCACATTCCCATTTTTAAACTACTGGTTTATCACTGGATTATTATCATCTAGAACTTGAGACGAAACACATTGCTTTCCTACCTACTGGGACCATAGAAAGCAGACATGTTGGCTTTTTTTGATCTTGTTTGCTGGACAGAATGAATTGCTTTTGGAAAGCCAGATAGGAAGGCTTTTCTTCTTGGTAGAAAGCAGATGTTCTGTAAAGTTCTCCATCATCAGTTAGACAAGCTAACTTAGCTTCTCTGGCCTGCATTTGGGTGCTTAGCTGTCAGTGCCCAAGGCCAGTTCTTGGTAAGAGAGTTGTTTGAGAAGCCTCAACCAGCCTTGAAGAGGTTAAAGAAACAGCTGGAAGTAGACTCAACAGGGTCTCCCCAACTTTTCTTGGAGTTGCTTTAAGTTGAGTCTCCTGCCCTTGGTCCTGCCTGACTTACACTGCAGTTGTGTTGTAACCACGCCTGTGCCTGGCCATGCATGCTGGCCATGGACCTGCAGATTTGACTTCCCAGTTTGACCTGGGACCTTGTAACAATAGCTGTGTCAGGCAATCACTGAACTGCAGGCTAACCCTACCAACGGTCCCTGAACCTAATCCTGACTCACTGAGACGATTTCCCAGCTTCACCTCAGCCCTGCCTCATCATTACATACCTGTGGATCTGGACTGTTGGCTGACCCTGGTTACCATCACCAGACCTACTCTGCTCACCTCACTCAGGTACTGTGGGGCTAGGCCCTTTTTTGCAAGGGCATTGCCCTGTCTACCCTGTTGTCACATTCAGCCCTGACCTGCCCTTTCCTTTTGGAACAGCCTGTCCTTTATGATCCATGACACTACACATCAGGAGCACCAAATCTTAAAGTAGCACATGGAATTCAATTTATTTCACCAGTATGTGTGACTAACATCAGTTAACTGCTGTCAATGCAGCATGCAATGCTGCCTTCCCTTTTTCAGTACCTTTTCTTGTTCAGGTCAGCTTCTGCTGTTGCATTTTTAAAATACGTAGAACAAAGCCAAATACACTTGAGATTCAAGGCCAGGTTGGATGGGGTCTGGTGGAAGGTATCCCTGCCCACGGCAGGGGCGTTGGAACTAGATGATCTTTAAGGTCACTTCCAACCCAAAGCATTCTATGATTCTATGATTCAAGAACACACATAATAATATTGTCCAGAAGGCAGCATTAGACAAAAAAAAGTATTCCAACATTATCCTATCATTAAAACAGTACTTAGACTAAAAATAAAGAAACTGTTTATCCATTGCATTCTTTTCAGATAACTTTTGTCTACCTGGAATGGTCAGGAATGTTTTCCAAAATTTACAGTCAGATAAACTGACCTGCTTTACAGCAGAATAACAATAGTCATATGGGCTGCTACCCACTAGCAAAGCTATAATTAAGGATCTATTAGCATTTCTGTTATAAGCTACAACTTGCAGAAGTTTGCAATTCAGTTATAAATATTGTTACAAGGCTAAAACTTCAAATACAAGGTTCCAGGCCAGCTCCAATTTACTCCTTAAAAACAATGTTTTCATATTATAGAATTGTGAAGAAAACACATTCACATTTCACTCTGCACTGATGATATCTAGATACGTGGTTTAGAAAGCCTTATACAAGTTTTGACAAAATATACTTCTGGGTTTGGAGGAACTTTTGTTCCTAGTTCTTGTCCACGAGGAAAGATAAGAGCAGAAGAGGAAAAACTCATCAGTTGGCACAATGTATGGGGTAAGTAAGGATGGGAACAGATGTCCAAGTGCCTATTTAAAATCACTTGTGTAACTAACTATATACATGGGTATCTATAACCTTAACCTGTGGGTCCTCTGCAGGTTAATTTAAAGTCCTGTGCTACAGACAAACGTATCAATTTCTGAGATAGCTTTCTGAAATAATTGGGAACAGCCTTTAATTACCTCCAGCTAGTTGTCAATACTCATACATAAAACCTTCTGGCAGTGGTCAGACATACATTGCATATATGCTATGCCTGACCTCAGAAACATTGCTGTTAATCTGCCAAACTGTTCTAGTGGGTATGCAATTTTTATTAGCAACATGTTGCATACTAACACACATT
Source organism: Pelecanoides urinatrix (assembly GCA_013400755.1). Taxonomy (NCBI): domain Eukaryota; kingdom Metazoa; phylum Chordata; class Aves; order Procellariiformes; family Procellariidae; genus Pelecanoides; species Pelecanoides urinatrix. The sequence goes on along the minus strand of VZTQ01008240.1, from coordinate 488,443 downwards.
TCATAAGTGAAGCCAGTAAAGCATAGTAAGGTAACATGTTTAGTTTAAACTTTCCCCACTCCTCACAAATGTATACATAGCTTTTCATTTAATTTCTAAGTTTGACATCATAGTAAGGTAAAAAAAGAATTAATAAATAAAAGACTACAAGTTTAGATAATTACACAAATTGTTTTTTGCTTTGTTTTAAGCGTAGATGAAGGAGCTACAAATTAGTATCACCTTCTTCTGGAAAGGGAGGAAACTGAGGCATCTGAAAGGTCAGGTTCCCACTCATCAGCAGGGTCATAAAATACATCAGCAGCTTTATTGCTATCATTACTCTGAAAAAATAAAGAAAACACAGGCAGGGGGGAAGCGTGTTAAACAGAAATAGAGTGATAATAACGACATATGGATTAATATGTTCTACTAGCAGTAGAACAGTAGTTTTAATTTTTTTTCTTTTGTTAGGATTTGCATAATCTAGAGCATAGAGCTCTAAATTGAGGTGCAAGTGTTTGAAAACAAACTGTAACAAGCTAAACACTTAGTGAAGACACCCAGCTACCTAGCATCTGAAATACAGGAACACCAAGTACAAAACGTTTTCACAGCTCTCTCCACATGCCAGATTTATTAAAAATCTGGGCATGTAATTTGCAATTTTTATTTGTTTTTATATCTGGATTTGTGTGACAGTTTTAGCAATAGTTTTCCACAGGAAATAAAATCCAGTCTCTGATATTGCCAATATTACTATTATTTTAGTAATAAATATGGCAATATTCTTCTGCCACTGGAAATACTTGCATATTACAGAGTTATATCATAAAGGAGTGTTTCCTCTATTTTTTTCTGGCTTTTCTTTGATAGCTTTTTTCCTTTTTGGACAAAATAGTGGAAGTTTTTATTTCAGATATATATTCATATATGAAGAAATTATTCTTTCAAATAAAATATAATTCTTTAATGAGATGCAATTATTTTCTAAGGTAGGAAAAAAAAGAGCATTCTGAAGTGTAAAAAGCCCTCGTATTTTTTCCTACCAACACCTTCAGTGCTCCAACAGTTGAGATTTCTTCCTCTGCAAACTTCAAGTATGCTATTTATGCCAGAACATGATTTGCGTTCAGAAATAGCAAGCATCCAAATATTTATTTATATATTATTTGAAGCAATTTCTACTCATTTTTCAATACTGCTCCAGGCTAAACATAATACAGATATTGGAATGAAAGGAATTTATACGATCAGGAGAATCACAAACTCAAGAACAGAACAAATTTAGACAAGCTGTTCTCTTAATCTAAAACCTGGTCTTAAATATATTTTTTTCTTTTGTGCATTAATCAAAAAACCCTAAACTACTATAGTATAAAATAAAGGATCATTATGGTTCTACTGGGATTGCTTTGGATCCTTCCTTCATATTACCCAGTTCTTTCTCATCTCCAAGAACTTTCCTTCCTTTATGCTTCATTATTTCACTGCAATCTAAAACAATTTTCAATTCATATGGCAGAAACCAAAAAACAAATAAAATGCAATGATCAGCCCTGGGGATTGGAAAATCCCAGAATACTCTATTGCCACTAAAAAAAAGAAAGTACTTTTAAGGGCCACCAGATCTGATAAGAATTTTGATTTATTTTTTTTTTTAAAGTAAGTAGTTCTTAGGCCTCTCAAGCCTGCAGCTCTAAAACAGAGAAAAAAAAAGCAATGGAACACAATGAAAACACTGTCTGTTCACATGGAGTATAAAGATAAACTTATTTCTTATGACATTTCTCTCTTTAAGAGATTATGAAAACACCATTCCCCCAGCAAATAAGAGCTGATATTGTATTCTTACCTATATTCAGTAATTTGGAACCATTGTCTACCTTTACGTAATTACAAAGATTTTAGCTGATAGTTATAGTACAGAATCAAATGTAGGCCCTGTTCCCACTTCTCCTTTTCTTCTATTTCACATCTTCCTCTTTGATACAAAAGATAGTATGATATGTTCCAAAACAAAGTGCTGCACATTTAGAGAGGTGCAGTACAAAAATGCCCAGGTTGTCTGATAAAAAGCAATGGAATTAGAAAAAGGGATTAATGTGCACCTTAACTGTCGGTCTATTAAACAAAAAATGAGGAAAAACGCGTTTAAAAAATTCCCATTGAAGAACCTAAAGCACATACAGACAAAAGCAACCCGTAGCAAATTAACTTACCAGAAGCAAAGAAAAATAGATAGAGACCATAGTAATGAAAATTCAAGTGATACCTTTAAAAAGTCAAGTTTTCCTCTAGAACAGACAAACAATAGAACAGCCAGAAGAACCACAAGGCAGTCCTTGTTTTACTACTTCACACTCTGTACACAAAATGACCTGAATAAAGTCTTTGATTTCTACTGTCCTCTTTCTGTGTGATGGAAAAGTGTGTGTACATGTGTTTAATAAAAAATAATCACGTGTCTCGGTGTTTAAGATAACATAAACAAAAAACCCCAAGATTTTGCCCCTGTATGATTATCAAAATCTTATTTTTGACAAAATATTACTGATTATTAGGTGGTTTTTCTTCAGTTGTTACTGACCTCATAGAGTTCTTTCATTGCTGCTAGTTTGCATTCAAATTTCTCCAGGCTCCAGAAAGTTGCTATTCCCAGTTTGATGTTACGAACCTGCACCTGAACAGAAGACACTGTTCCTGTTTTATCATCAATTTTGTCGTGTCTAAGAATTTGAGAAAGTTTAAAAAAAAAAAAGAAAAAGACAAAAACCATTATTCATATTGAGAAAATAAACAATGTACTTGTAGATAGGATTACACAGAGAATAAAAATTTGATTACAAACACATGAGACATCATGTATCTCATAAAACATACATTAGTATAGCCATTGAAATTATACTTATGTAAAGGAAAAAAGGAATCCCTGCATTCAGAGACAGAAATAGATACCAGCATACAACATACTCTCAAGAAACTCAGGACCAAATATATACTACAGAATTCTACTGGCAGAGTTCCTATTGAAGGATGTGAAAAGACACCATCTGAAAAACACAGCAATACCTACACCTATTAGAAAGTCCTAGCTCACCTGCATTTACTGTAGCATTTTTTTGAAATTGTACAGTGTTTCCTCTGCACTAATATATCTCTGCTCTCACTAAGAACATGACCAATATACAGGTCCACTTCTAGAACACTTCAGCTACGACTAGCTAGTAGCATGGCATAGCAAGAGATCTGTGGAGTGAAACAACTAGTCCCAAGCACTCAATATCCACTATATGCATGTCCTGAGGTTTTTACGTTGAACTACTTCTGTCATGGTCCTGTGAACTGAACACCTCCTAGTGGCTGGCACATACTCCCCAGTTTAGTTTTGTCCAAACGGAATGCAGTTAGTGTGCTTTAGGACAGCTAATATATGAACCAAAACAGGATGGACATGGGCTTCAGAAGATTCACCTCCAAAGCACACTCGATCCAAAATTAATTGCCTGTAGACATACCTTTAAAGTCTTGATCTAGAATTCAAATTTGAAATTCATATTTCAAACTAACAAGGCTAAACTGCACACTTAACTAAAGCTAGTTTGGAAAAGTGATTTGTCATGTTCAATTTAAAAAAAAAATGTCAAAAGAAAAACTAACAGCTCACTGCGCATCCAGAATCCACCTCCAAATTTTTTTTAATACATCTATATATAGAGATATATATTAAAAAATTATATATATACACCCCCTTATAATTAACTCACTCAGATACTCACCTGTAGAAAACAGTGTTTTTCCCTAATTCATGACTAATGGTGTTGGCCTCTTTGATCATCACAGATAGCTTCAGAGAATTCCAGTTAAGTGGAACTAATAAAGAATATATCACATAATGATTAAGTGGATCAAACAACGTGATGCAACAACTTCAGGGTTAAAAAAAAACAAAAGGCAAAAAAAGAAACGACTACCAAAAAACTTGAATGGAATTTAGCCAACAACAGTTCTGTGAATTCCCAATACATTGGGAAAAAATGACCCTCCCAGCCAAGATAACCCTTGATATCAGGTCAGGTAAAGGGTATTTCAGAAATACAGGCATAACACCAGGCACTATATATTAGACTAATCTGAAATAGGAAACTAAACAGAATCAATTCTATTACTCCAGTTTCCCCAATGAGTTAACACCTAACCAGTTCAACCAGATAGGGGAAGAACTTTTAAGTAATTGGGGTAAATACAGACTACATGTATATCCAGCTAACCACCCTGAATGTGATTAAAATAGAGCTTTTAGCGCTGCCTGATATATAGGGTTTATGAACGGAAAGGATCAAAGCAGCCTTTTATTGTTCAGGATCATCTGAGAAGTATTAGAGGAAGAGAGAAAGTTTCTGGATCCATTTCCACTAAATCCAAGCCCACCAAGCAAAAGAGAAAAGTCAGCATTGCTCTTGCAACATGATGTATATACATACTACTCATAGTTTTATTCCCACTTCCACGATTCTTCTGAAGGGTGTGTATTTCTTCAGCAATCTTCTGCTTCTCAACTTCCAGAGCTTCAAGTAGCTTTGCATGACGAATAGTATGATCTTCTAGAGCCTGGGGGAAGGGGGGAAAAAAAAAAAATCCAAAACTCTTAATGCTGTTCATTTAAGCAAAATGTTTTGTTGCTGTCATTTTATGGACTCTCAGAACAGAATGAAATTTATATTGGACATCTGCCATATCAATATGAAACCCTCCATCTTCAAACTCTGACAGTTTTCTGATTTTGTTTAGATGTTGATATGCTTAAAAAAAAAATACTGGAATTAAAAAGAAACAACTTTAAAAAAGATTAAGTCATGTTTGTTGCAGCAGTCAGATATATATGAACACCAGCCAAAAACCAGTCATTACTTACATTAATGCTTGGAGTCATAACTTTTGGCACAGGCAATTGTTGCTAAAGTTTGGTACATGAACAAAACAGTCCAGATTATAGAAGAAATAAGGTCAGCATTAGTTTATCCCCAAATGCAATATCATATTCAAAATGTAAACAAAACATCTGTTCTTTTGCATAAAGTCATGTAGAAAAAAACTTTAAAAACAGGGGGGATACAATGATTTATTTTAAAAAAAAAAAAACACACAAAACAAACCACTGTTTATTGCCTAAAAAAGGTTTTGGTTTGTTTTTTTTTTAAAGTTACCTGCTTGGTAGCTAAGGTTTCCATTTCTAAACGCTTCTTATTGAAGTGTAGTTCTAGCTCAAGATTTTGCTTTGCCTTCTCTAGCTCCTGTATTTTAGTTGCAGCTTTTTGGTTATTCAGTTCTTGAATTTGTTTCTTACGAGATTCTTCTCTCTAATATAAAAAAGGACAGATGAGAGGAGGTATACCACTTCTACAGCATTTCTAAACCACCCCTTAGGCAGATATTAAGATTTACTTTCACTTCAATACATCTAAAACATGCAGCCCCTGTGGACTACTCAGCCCAGAGTCAGCAATGAAAGGTTATATCCTAGTTCACAAGCATCACATAATGTCTTCTATAGCACGTTTAAGAAATAAGACACTCCATCATTATTATTATTGTTTTACCATGTGTCCTGGTTCCGGCTGGGACAGGGTTAACTTTCCTCCCCATAGCTTGGGGGTGTGCTGTGCGGTGTTTCTGTTTGGTATGAAAGGAGCATTAATGGCCCATTGATGCTTTGGCTGTTGCTGGGGGATACCTGCTGCACCGGGCGGGGGGGGGGGGGGGGGGTGCTCGCCCCCGGTTCAGGACACATGGTTGGCGGTCGGTGAGCAGTTGTACTGTGCGTTGTCTGCTTTGTATATTCTGTTATTGTTGTTGTTCCCATTTGCTATTATTGCTGTTCCACTTCTGTTTTATTTCAATTATTAAACTGTTCTTATCTCACCCGGGGAGCTTTCCTACTTGTACCCTTCCCAACTCTCTCCTTCATTCCACCGGGGTGAGGGGTGTGAGTGAGCAGCTGCGTGGCATTTATTTTCTGCTGGCTGGGGTTAAACCACAACGCCATGATGTACTATTCTATGTAGACTTACATATATTGTAAAAATATTTAGAAGGCTAACAATAAAGCAGCACACAAACTTGGAAGAAAAAAACAAAGCCATATTAACTAAAATACTATAGTAATTTAAGTGTCTCATAGAATAAGTTAGGTTTTGTAGGAGTTTTTCTTCATATAAAAGTTACACCCTCATTAAATTCACACTGGATTAATGTTTTAGTTCCTGGCTAATCCTATAAACCAAAGTCCCTAGAATAATTCTGAAGGGGATACCAACTTTGTAACTTCTTGTGTTAGTAAGGCTGATTTTTTTTTAAAAAAGAAGAATGAGACTTAGCACTCCCTAAGACACTGTTATAACATGCAAGACCAAAAAAAAAAAACCAAACCCCCCCCAAAAAAAAAAAACCAACAACAAACAACAACCAAACAAACAGAAACCCTCTACTACAGCTTCTGTTTTATTTTATTGATATGTTTTATGTAATGATGCAATGGCAACTTACCACCTCTGCTTCCAGTGATTTTATTTTGCTTTCATAAGCTTCTTTTTGTGAGGTCAGTTCTTGCTGAACCATCTCTTTTGCAATTTGGACACTCTGCATCATTTCTTCCTTGGCTTTGAGTCGTGCCTCTTCAATTTCTGATTCAAGCCTACAAGTAGAAGCATCATACGTTTAGAATGCTGGCTTTAATCTCTTATAGGCTGCACAGAGATTATAATCTTTTCTCTATTATGACGGGAGCCTCCAATTTTAACAGTAAAAATATGAGGGTTTGTTTATTTTTTAAAAAACAACTTTTATATACTTTACCTAGATATTTTTTATTTCATAGGGAAAATGTAGACACTGGTAAAGATGGAATACATTCCAGACTTAAAATCTACTTGATTTCCACATCTATTTTATTATGCACCTTTCACAAAATTAAGAACTGTAACAGAAACTCAATAAATCACATGAGGATGCAGGAAAGTAAATTTTAAGTCAATGAGTCTTGCAGTTTAGTAATTCCCAGGAACAAAGCAAGTACAAATAACACTTTACTGTCCCTCAAATTCTCCAGCATCACAGAAGACTAAGGTTGTAACATGGGGTTCTTCTCATTTTCCTAAGGCATTTGCTTTTCAGGCTTTAAGTGTCTCTAAAATATCAAAAGTAAATTTCAGACTCATTATGTGCTTGGAGAGAAATGTAACTGAAAAGATACACTACTCTAGAGCTCAGCATTTCTTTAATAGCAATCTACATTCTTGACAACTGGACTAGATTGTGGTGGTCACCTCTTAGAAGCGTACATTCATTTCAGCTAAGTCTGGGATTTCCATTTCCATTATAAATGGAGTTAACAATAACCTTGCTATTTTCAGACTTTCCCTTATTGTGAAATACTTAATAATCTTAAGTTTCTTATTTCTTAAACTTATTGCACGATTGCATTAACAACTGAATTTATTTTTAGAACAAGGTGGTACAATACTTACTGTGTTCTCTGTGCAATAAGCAGCTCATTCTTTGCAAATTCAAAATCTTTTGGACCATCATGCAAAAACGCAGTCCCACAAGGTGGCCCTTTAACTTTCTGAACTTCTACTGGATGATTAAACCTGAAATAATGGTCTCCCCCAAGGATCACTCGATCTCCCTATTGGGAAAGGGGGGTAAAAAAGTTTGTTCTATAACTTTTAGATTTATCAGCAAATATACAGTGCTTAAAACATAACAGGTGGGGCTAGAAATCGAAGAGGAAGAGACAAACATTTACAGTTTCAGAGCCTTCTAACAAAACCTGCAGTCTGAAGTTGTAATATTAACAAAGCTAAGAAATCCACACATGCATATATTACTCTTACCAAATCAATTACTTACATGATGCAGAACTGTTGGGTCTAAAATGCATTTCCCATTTACGTATGTCTTTGCTTCACTCAGTGGAATAATACTCACTTTGCCAATAGTATTTTTTATAACACTGAAAACAATAAACATTTGCAGTATCAGCAGCTTATGTTAATTGCTAATGATGTTTCTTAATAGACTAAAATTCATGCTTTAGATAGTATCTTCTTGTTGTTTTTCCAGATGTGGATTGTCTTCATACTATTTAGTTACAAAATACATAATTAATGAGTGACAACAGTGACAACCTATATTTTGGATGAGAATCGATATTTAAATCTAAGAAGAATCCACCACTAAAAGATTACTACAATACCCTGTCACCTGAGCATTACTTTGATAATGCTTAATTTCCCAATATAGCCACATCTTTCATGTTTTTAGTAATTGATTAGTTAAGTTTCTTCCAACATTTTATCTAGGATTAATTGCATGGAATGCACTTTAAACAATATTTCTGCAACATGGCCAAGCTGCTGTCTACGTTTAGTTTTAAGAAAGAACTTGTCAAGGCATTTCACTTTTCCACTGAACTTAATGTAATCGAGTTATCACACAGCATTATTTGATCAGATGCTTCTCCAGCATTTCTGCACGAATAGAAAATTTTGCTACATAATGAAATGAACAAAGAAATTAAACTATCTTGGTTAACAGATTTCTAGAGGGAATGGAAGGAAGTTACCTTAATCACTGAACAGTATAAAAATTATCCCTAAATACTATTTTCCTGGTTAGAAAACCATATTTTGTTACTGCCAGAAGGAAGATTGAATCCAAAAGAAAGGGAAGGGTGAGAAGAAACATTTCCCACTCTCACTTCAAGTATAAAAAGAATACAACATACCAATGGTTATCAGCAATTAGCACTCCGGAAAGCTGGATATCATGTTTTGAATTTGGTGTGTACCTTCCAACTGTAGTTTCTCCTTCTTTGATCATATACAACAGCACCTCAGAAAGCTGAGGATCTTCATTGAGATTGACAAGGTTTGGTAAACGATTGTCCATTCTGAATGCAATTCCTGCTTTCTAGATAAAAGAGAATTCTGCATAAAAAACGATATACTTTGTGCATTCAAATATCTACATTAAATTTTTCTAAGAAGTCACAGTGGTCTGTTAAAAGAACAGCATTCAGGAAACCAAACCTTACAACTGTTTTAATTCTTCCACAAGGCTTGCTGATGTTATATTTTCTTATTATCTCCTATAGAAAGTGAAGAGAAGAAAGAAAATGTACCTGCAATTCTTTTATATCTTCTAATTTCCTTTTTTCTGCTTGTTCAAATTTTTCTTTCCAGGCCCTTAATATATTAAGGGGAAGATAACACAACATATTAGGAGAAAAATTACAGCATATAAATTTTACCATTTCTATTTTAAAGTAAGACATTAACAACTGCCCAACCTTTGCATTTCTGCCATGTCCCTCTCCTGCTGATGCAATTTTACCCTCAAAGACGTTATTTCCTGCAAATAACGTCTGCATTTTTCAGGATCAGTGTTCAGAACACTCTTCTGAGCTGCCTTCAGTTTTTCAATTTCAGCTTTCAATTCTACATTAGACAAACCAGACACACAATACACATAAAAAATGAAGACAAAATAGGGTTTAGACATTTCAGTATGATACTAAAAAATTCATCCTGTTATTTAACTAAAAATGAAACACATTTCCCCATTCCAGGTATTGAAGTACAGCCTAAGATATAATCTGAACTTTGGCAAAAAAAAAAAGCTCACAAAGAATAATATTAAAAGGAAAATATCCTAGGTTGTATTAGCCTATTTGACAAGTGGTCAGTCAACACAATAGTATTAATAGTAGTAACAACTCTTATTCAGCAATAAGTTAAACACACATGCAAATGAAAAACCCTCAAAGACTGCATATGTCAACCTCACCTCTGATGAGCTTGGCATTCACATCTTCATTTACTTTAGCAATGTTGATAATTGAACAAGCTTGTTTTGCATAGCGAAGAGTGCTGAGTGTTTCTTCTGTACTGCTGGCAGCTGGACTTACTGTGGCAATCATAGCAGTTTGTGAATTTCCACCAAGACTTTCCTTTAACAACCTTCATTTGACAGGAGAGTAGAAGTCAATCCCCAGCCCCCCCACTGAAATAAAAATTAAACTTCTCAGTCTGAACAGATTAAATACAAAATACCTAGGGTCTTGCTACTTATTTGAGAGCAATTGTTAGCTACTTAAAATACAAACCAAAGTCCTGTTTGTTCTTTACCTGATGCAGCAAGCTAATTTCTTCCCTCAGTAGGTCATTTGAGAGTGAGGGAGGGAAGGAGAGAGGGAGAAAGGGAGGGGAAATGATGCCTCCTGAATAGAAGAGGAATCCACAATCTGAGAAAGCCTTTTCTTCTATAAAAAAAATTCTGAAATGTACATACCAAGTAAGGACAGATTCCCGGTAAGGAATGAAAGTTTTCTTTCCATTTTGAGATTGTTTTGAGAGTGCAGAAATAACCTTTCCAAGGGTTAACAGTGATTTATTGATACTCACACCCTCCTACATAAAGCAAAAATAAAAGTAATTATAATACACTTGTATTTTCTTGTGTGACATTATTGACTGTACTGTTGATTTAATTGTGCTTATTCAATGTATGCTACAGCTGTACCATATTAAATGTCACCACTTATTAGAAAACAACAATAAGATGCAAGAGTATCCTAGAATATCTTCATTTGGAAAGAACAGAGGCCCTGGCTTTAAAACAAGCAGTCTTAAGCACCATCAAACTTATGAAGGCAGCTTGAAAGAAAGTCTCTTATTAGAAACTCTATTTACTTAAATCCCCAAAAAAGGGGCAAGCCCCAACTCTGTGCAATATTTGATTCACAATTTGGAAAGTCACGTGGACAGTTTTTCCTCATTCCTTCTAAAGGATTGTTAGGCCTGCATAGCATGGGAAGTGCTGTCCTAAGCAAGGTCTGGCCTGCCATACTGCACAGTCAAAACAGCTTCTTAAGGCCATCCACCCTCACTAGCAAAATGCTGTGCAATACTTATAAGCATAAGGGCTACATATCCTTTTATAACTACAGTTCCTGCCCAAGAGTCCCGGTAGGTGGGGATGCTTTGGAGTTTAGAGGTATTCTTTGGAGACAATCCTTTTCCACAGATTTCCAATCTTGGTTTACCTTCAGCCTTTCTCCAGTGGTCTGAGCTGTTGAGCAGCATTCGCTGCCAGCTAGATCAATTAGATTTATGTGACTGGTAAGCCTATGATCACATTGTTCTCCATCCACAAATTCTACCTGGAAAAGAGGGAGGTGTTTGCATTTGAACCAAAATAAAAAACCTGAGAACAAGCAGAAATCTAAAAAGCTGTTCACTTTAAATACATTAAAAAATTCACACTTCCATTTACTTTTTGACAGGATACCTTCATGTACATCCCTTGAAGGAGACTAAGTTCAGACTTTTAACCATAGTATCAATTGTTTGCAGTTGAATAACTGTATAAGCATTAACTTCACAAACAACAGATTAGCTATGGGTTTGGGTCTGATGTTTGACTATTGCGGCTATCCAACAGCCACAGAAATCAGTAAGCTGTAACTGACTTGGACCAATGAAGATCAGCTAAGTAGTCAGTGGAAAAGTCTCAGAACTACTTCTGATAGAGAAAAGAAATAATCTAGTGGTGAGAATGGTGAGGGGAAGGAGGAAGGAGAAGATTAGGAAACTGGGCCAAAGAATTAAACCAAGAACAACAAAAAAACCCAAACCAACAAATTAGTAGTAAATAGACAAAATTGACAGGCTGCAGACTTCTGAGGAGCTCTACCTATTTCACTTCTGGTTTCAGGCTCATCTTACTAAGTCAGGTTTTGTCTCTCACACATCTGTATATCAGATGAGGAGTTATAGTCCCTATATCCTAGAGACACATGGGTGAGAGAGGTATCCTGAAGGAAGGAAACATTTACTCAGTGAACTGTGTTGAAACTGAGCAGAATCTGCATCTCCTGCCATTGTTCCAGCTCATCACCTGCAGGAACTCAGCACAGCTATCCACCTTGCATAGTCAAACCTTCTTAGAAGCTAAGATGTGTTGGCAGCAGTATGAAATTAGGTCTGGCTTCAATTTGGATTCCAGTTCATCTCAAAACTCACACTCAGAAGCTTGGAACTACTCCTAGATGTGCCACTCTAGACATGTTTATATTGCTGCTATAACTATATGTAGCACAGAGACATCACAATCTACTCAAAGCATGTAATATAAAACAAGTTTTGCTGTGTAGAAAGTCATGTTAAAATGCCCTGTGCTTTACTCATCTTCTTCAAGTATATTCTCACAACAATTTCCTAGGCAGCACACTACAACTTTTTACTACCCGATTTGAACAGACATAAAACACGCAGCAATACCTTGGTTTGCGTCATGACAAGGGTGAAGACCGAATGAGATCTAGAGCTCTTGTCATTCATTACTGTAGCAGCTGTTGCTCTCTGCTTATTTCCTAGCTCAAGCCAACTCTGTAAGAGACAAAAGTCAGGATGTGAAACCAAAACCTACTTTGCATAGTTAACTGAAGATTAAAATGTTTGCAAATAAATTTATTAATAGAAATGATGACTCTATAAGGGAGGAGTTAAAACTTAAGTTTAAGAGATAATCATGTGAAGAGAGTGACACTTGCCTGTATGAATCTACTTAGCTCCAATATATAGGACTAGTCTTCATTATCCTTATACAAAATCAGCTGAAATATCATAGACTACTGGGCAGTCTGTAAAGCATTTTCTTCCCATGCATGGAATTCAGTTTTCAGAAGTGAAGGAAGGAGCAAGTAGAAATATTTGTATTCCCTTTTGGTAACCAAATAACTCTTACCTGGATATCAGAGTAAGAACTGACAACATTCCTATGGTGGGGGAAAAAGAAAAGTTTGGGTTCAGATGGTTTTCTTTCTACAGTTTTCCCTGCTGCCTGAGTTCTGAAACATTTCCCCAATTACAGACAAAATACAAATATACCATGAAAGCTCCAGTTGTCTGGAGACTTCCACATGCTTATTTCACTAAAGCAAGACACTAAAGGAAATACATCAAGTCAAGCTAGACATGGGTACGCACTTTTGTAAAACTACACGATATTAAGATCTTACCTAATTTACTGGTGAGTACACAAGCTTTCACTGAGCCTCAAGATAATAATTAGCACACTCTTTCAGGATTACACCATAGATCTATTAAAATGAGAACAATTAAGACTTACACTGTCAGGCCTTCCACATATGGTCCTAACACTGGATGTTCTCTTACACGAAGCTGGAGAAAATAATTTTAAAAGAAAAATTATTAGGAGTGCATTAGTTAGACCTAGCACTCAAGTATATCTTTAAATTAAGAGACAGTCTATCTACATCCCTAGTATGACATTTATCGTCAACAAAACTTAGCATGAATCATCTGGAACAGTATTTTCAGGAAAATACCTACAACTGAATTTTTCCAGCTGCCTGAGAAATCACAGCAGAGTGCACCAGGCCATTGCTTACAGAGCTAACTGCAAGAATATGTATCTTAAATAAGATATTTACATAAGAAAAAGAAAAATCTTTTCTGCAACATAAATCTATTACATTTCCAAGTTAAATAGCTTAGCTCAAAGTCACTGACAAAACTCAGATGAAAGCACTCCTGCTATAAACAAGACAGTTTAGTCTTTACTTCTATATAACTAATCCACATAAGTCCCAAGTTTAGGATAAAAGACTTATTTCAACAGCCAGTTGAATGTAGTATATCTTCTTTATCATAAACTAATACTCATAGTTTACACACAAGTGGCCAGTATAGTGTTCAATATGTCAAAGTACAGAAAGAACATTTTTAAGAAATCAAACATGATAATTCCTTTCCTACATCCCCTACTTAACACAAATTTCTTTAATTTATGGTTTTACATATTCTAACACACAAGCATTTAAAACTAGCTAAATTAGTTTAACTAGTGATCCTTAACTAATTAATCAGGTCACTGATTCCCCCCCCATCTTCTTGGGAAATAACCAACCAACTGGGGGGGTGGGGGAAGGAACTTCCTGACAGCCCAATGTCTCTAAGCAGTAAAATTATCTAGGGCAAAGAATCTGAAAGATATTATCCATCCCAGTGCTCAGCTCTTATATGATAGTAGTTTTCTGTAGCTGGGCAATATACATACATAGAGGAAACAAAGTGGGGGAAAAAAATCTCCCTTTGCAAATATTAACATTTTTTCATTAATATACTATGGATTGCAATTAGATAGGTTGAGTTAGTGGCAAACAGGCATCCCAGTAGATAAAAAAAATACACAGATATTTTCAGAAAGTGAAGGGACATTTCAGTAGTGCCGAGATCTGCGAAAACTGATCCATCAAATACAATTAAGCAAATACTCTTTTTTTTTTTTCCCAAACAACATTGGAAGCCTCCTGATATTGTCATCCTTCCATTTCAGAACTCCATCTAAATTACAGGTTGTAACTCGACTTATATTGCACAAAAGACTCTTAGTATAATCTGGAAATTTAGATAAAAAATACTATCAGAGATTTTTTTTATAAAGGCTGATAAGATCATCTTTATTTTGCAGATAAGAAGAGATGTTAACAACAATTTTGAGAGCTTCTACTGAATTGTTTTGTTTCTATTTCAGCAAGATTTTTATTTTGCTTAGCAGTTCTAAAGTGCCAAGCATTTTGCTTGAAGTCATATAGTGAGTTTTTTTCACTTGAGTCCTGTTATTCACAACAATCTCAGATAACAAAACAATGCTCACTTGTTATTTGTGCATTTTTGTTTACAGAATAGATGCCACTACTTTGAATTATGCATATACTTGCTTCTGTGAGCAACTTACTGGTTGTTTCTTCTGTCCGTTTTCAGCTTTGAAGACAAGCAAATCATGAATTTTCTCATTGTATACTTCAAAAAAGCTCATTTCAAGATGATACAAAATCTAATAAAAATCAATAATAAAAGAGTTATTAATATAGTCCACAAAACACTTTCATCATCCTTTGTTTCAAAAATTAACCTAGATTACCCGATCCTGCTATTCAATGTTACAAGCATTTGACTGAAGGGACTTTCCAAGAGAAACGATATCCTAAACCAGGAATCTGCTCTTGCCAAGAACAGAATTTACTGGAATTCCATCCACAGCCATTCCCAAATGATAGCTAAAGCTTAAAAAAATGTATATACATCCACCTCAGAAGTTTCAGTGTTGGGTTTTTAGTACATGAAAACATAGTTTGCACCTGCAGTAGTCTCATTCCCTTAGGGATTGCGCTTCTACAGCATGATACATGTAACAGAGAAGGCATGGATTGATGTTGTCAACATCCTGACTTGGAACAGAACGACCTAAGGGAAAGGTAAACCTTGATTCTACCTACAGCAATTTTAAAAAGTACTGAACAACTAACTTTTCATGAAAACATATCTCCTTCCTCTGAAGATATCCAGGTTGGGTTTTTTTTCCTTTTTTTAAATAAAATGGAGGGGAAAAAAACCGAAAACATTACAGTCAGAAATACAAGATTAAAGACAATTTGCAGCAACAGAATCACTTATTCAGAATACATAAGCAAAAGAATAACAAACATATCTAGCAGCTCTGCATTTTTTAGAAGTAATACTCTCTAGCCAAACTCAGTAATAAATAACGTTAGATTTCTCGGTGTCTATCAAATCTGCTGTAGGATCAGAATATTGTGTGTTCACTGGTATTAGGATTCAAAGTCAAGAATTCAAGCATAAAGCAATAAAAAAATTTGGAATAGTTAAAGAAAAATTTGCCTGTATAAGCTTAACTGAATGTTAAGGTCTACTAACCTGCGAGTCAGTCTTTACAGACATGAACAAACATACAGAGAAAAAGAATACAAAGAACAGGCTTTGTCACCAGCATGTTTTGCATCAGATATTCCATATCCAAGAAAAAGTGTAAATATAACATTCTAATCCTTTTCACAATTTTAAGAGACATTCAGAGTTTCTAACCACAAATTATGATTTGTATTATTATTACAGAAAGATCTAGGTGCACAATTCAAATCTCAGGCGGTGTACTGTAGTCAAGCTTGTTCCTCAAAAGTGATTCTGTACCAGAAATCTAGTCTTAGAAAAGCCTTAACAACAGTCAGACAGAAAAATAAATATACCTGAAGAATTCCCACAAACCAACCCCTGCATACCTGCATTCTTAGTTTGGGTCTTTTCTTCTTAAGACATGAAATGAGTAGTGTTTGGTTTTGGTTTTTTTGTTTGGTTCGTTGGGGTTTTTTTTAAGAGTTTAAGTTAATTGTGTCTCCAATTATGATTCTCTAAATTTACCATTACACCACCAATTAGTTGGGGCAGAAGCAGAATGTAGCCCTTCATTAAAACACTCTGGAAAAGATTACTACTTTGTTGTTTTTAAATCCACATACCATAGCTGTAAGACAGGAATTCAAATCAAAATACATTGTGATCAGATTAAACATTCCCACCTCCTCTCAGAAGACCACTCTTTCATATAGAGTTGTGCACGAATAAAGATCTATTCTCAAACCAGAGAAGAAAACAAAATATTATTTAAAATGGAAATTTTAAATACTTTAGGGAAAAAAAAAAAAATCCAGGGGGGGGTAGTTTTTTTTTTTTTTTATTTCAGCAGGAATACTGAGCTAGAATACTAGAATTAGACTACTACTAAAGTGTATTTCGCTTTGATATGTGACAATGTTTAAAGATAATTTTTTTTTTTAAATTCTATTCTATATGCCTCCACTGAAAGTATGGAATCCATTAGGATTTCTTTTTACCTTTCCTTACATAAATCTTATCTTGTAAGACATGCTATATAGAGGAAAGAATCCTAGTTTAGTGACACATCAAAAAATGTCATGCCCGTATTTCTTTTTGACATTATTGTTATTAAGGAAGCAAAACAATGTTGATTTTGACTATTTAGGGAACCCTATTTAGGGAACTCTGATTAACAAATCAGAGCCACTAGCAGAAATAAGTTTTGAATCAGCAAAAGAATACATACATTAATAAATGGATCAACACTAAGGTATAAAATGAAAGAATGAAACAGGTATCAAAATTCTGAAACGCATCAGTTTCCTCATAATTCAATGTAAGGTCAATAGCATAAGCATACTACCTGTTGCTTGTCCATTTGTGCTATTTGAGTGAAAAGATCTTCACAAATTCTTGGAATTATTCCTCGGTCTTCATCAAATCCCATCATCCTGTAGTTACAAAAAAAACCCTGCTAGTTCAGCTTTGTAACCCTCCATAGCTAGTTTTAATATTAATTGTATAGCTCTAAAGTTGAAATGTCATATGCTTCTAAGTTATAGAAGTAACGAGTGACAGAAATAAACCTGATCTAAGCCGGTGCTTGTTTGAGCAAGGAGTTGGACAAGATGACGTCCAGAGATCTTTTCCAATTCATCCATTTAGAAATGGGTTGAAAAACCTAACTCAAACAAAAACCCTACAGCAACTGAAGAGTAAGTTATACTATAAACAGTAAACCTATACACATTTGACATCCTAACATGCATGCATTTTATATTCTCTGCAGCCTGCCAGTGCAGTAACCTAAGCGCCTCTCCACTTCTGGCGTAGTTTTTTCCTGTCTAGTTCTGCCACACCAGAACACCACTGTACTGGACTAATTCAGCTACAGCCTAGCAACTCACACAGCTGCACAACATAGTTGCCAGCAGAAGTTTGTTGTGTAGACCTGACCTGAGGAGACAGTTATTACTGATATTAGTTTCAGCCTTGCTGAAAATACAAAGGGGTAAAGGTAAGTAATTGTCTACCGGAAGGTGGAAGAGAAGGGAAAAAACAAACAAACAAAAAAAAAAAACAACAACAAACCTACAAATAGGATAACAATTGCAATATTGAGCCTATTTTTCTTTTAGGCCAAGGTAAATGAACATTGTAAGTAAAAATAAGAGTTCCACTTAAAATGAAAATCCTACCTCTGTATAACATCTATAACTATGATAAATTGAATAAAAACATAAAATTGTGAAAAATTATTCATAGAAACATTTCTGGTCCTCAACTACATATTTTAAAGTCTAGAGTACTTTGTGGGAATTATAAAGCTCATAGAACTGATTTTAATAGATGCATGGTTGGAAACAAAACAGTTCACTAAGCATTCGATTAAAAAATATACAGAAGGTATATAAAATTGGCTATAAACCCTCAGAACATTTTTTGCCTGGGATTATTTTGGGTAAAGATTAGATTTCAAATAAGCAGTGCTACAAACATCTGGATTTTTTTATTTATTTTAAGTTCTGAAACAGTCAGGACCATAAATAGAAAGGTCTCTTGAGGGTCTTTTCCAAAAAACATAATATACTTTAGAACACGTCACTTCACACACAAAATAACAAACGGTGGTGAACAACAGCACCAGGGGAGTCTGAGAAGCTCTCAGCATTAGTAAAGATTTTTCTTTACTAAAGTCTGTGGAAAGAGCTTTTATTTTCTTCACTAGACATAGAAAGAGGTCAGTGTCAGATATGTAAAAATATTCTAGAGCTAATTTTGTCTCAATTATTGTAAATATTGTTTTAATTATTTTTGTATAATTTGTTTTCAAATATGCAAAAACATTTTAACACAATTCATTAACTATGAAATCTATTCCATATAATCTCTTTTAATGACTTTACATTGCATAACAATTGGCTTCTACAGAATTTTAACAATTATTATTAGGAACTTACGTGTATGATTTTCCAGAACCAGTCTGTCCATAAGCAAAAAGACAAGTGTTATATCCCTCAAAAGCTCTTTCAAGGAGCGGCACTGCCAGAGTTTTATAAATCATTGCTTGGCTTGCAAAATTAGGATGACACTTGTCAAAAGACCAGAAAGAGAAGTCATAACTGAAGCTGTAAACTTGGTTTGTGGCTGGATTTCGTACAGCTGTCTCTGAACCACTCATGGAGATTACAGGGAGTGAGTTTTCTTTTTTCTCTCTGAATGGAAGTGGGGGGGAAATAAAAACAATTAAAAAGCATAATGCTTTCAGTTAATCATTTCAATCAGCTGCCTTATGGAAAATAAAAAGTTCGGTAATCGTTGTTAAAAAAAACATTTGATGAACACACAAAGTAGTAAAGCTCAAAATACTTCAGCAAAGAATATGCAAAAAATAGACCCAAACACCTATAAAGTGAATTCAACCTCTTAATGAAATCTTTATCTTGATGCTGCAAGAAATATCAGCTAATTTCAAAGTATGTATTATATCCTTATTGGGTCAATGATTAAACAATTCAAAAAATACAAAACAGGAATCAATATACACTACAAAAGCTACTATTAGCATCAGAAATAAGTCCAGGATACAAACCTGTTACTGAAAGGCCGTACACGCACAGCTACAATCACTTTGCTGTTTTCCACTTTGAAGACACCTTTCTCAGTGCTATTGCTCTCAGCTAGAGTTCCTGTGTTCTCTTTTGGTTTGGAACTTCTACTCACAGAAGGAGAGCTGGAGACACTAGTTTTCTTTTTGGCTAGAATTTGAAGATGAGGTGTTCGTTTACTTGAAGCAGACAGGGATGTTTGATCTTGAGAAGTGCTGATCTTTGGTGTGAGCTTAAACCCTTCTGTTGAACCTTCTGTTGGTGTCCTTGGTCTTTCCAAACTGTTATGTTTTATTATCAAGTGGTGCAACCTTTGTTTTCCAGCTAGCTTATTTATAGCACCTTTTTCATTCAGTTGTTCTCCTGATATCCTATTAATATATTTTGAGGTAACTAATTGTTCTGATTTAGGAACTTCATTTTGAAATTTGGTGTCAGCAGCACTTGCCCTATATTTTAAACGTGTGCAGCTATCATTTTCACACAGACTGTCAACAAAACCAAAGGAATCCTTGTTGTTCAGGTTACACTGCAACTTCGTACTAGACTGACCCTCAGCTAACTTAAAGCTTGGTTTAACATCATGGACATCATTATTATTAATATTTGGTGGAAGTGCAATCTTGTGATTTCTTTGTGCAACAGAGTCATTATTTTCTATTCCAGGCACAGTATGCTGATTAATTTTACTCTTTTCTATGGAGCCAGTCCTCACACGCCTCTGCAGACTAGGTTTTTTCTCCGTTTTTGTATTTTTCATGCCCTGTGTTATGCTTGTATGCAATTGTTCACTACTGGACACTGATTTTTTGCTTGCTCCAGTTCTCCTCTGGAGTGTTAATCTGGCTTCAGGTTTAAATGTAGTTGATGTGTCACTCACTTTTTTACAGGCTGAAATCACGTAGGTCCTATTTACTTCCTCAGTGTTATTCTGAGAACATGCAAGTAGACTCTTCTTTTCTTCTCCTGACACCTGTGATTTCAGTTGCTGCACAAATATTTTGCTGTTGGTATTCTGAGAAGAAGTCTTCTGCAAAGTGGTAGTACATTGTGCCTCAGAGGGACTTCTTGCAGGAACTGTGTATATAGGCATTTGGTCTTCCAGCAAATTAACATTAGATTTTTAATAACTACAACACCTTTACTAAAAGATTATTTCTGGTTGCTTCTTCTTATGGAATCTGGGGAGACAAAGCAAAAATTTTTTATGGTGTTCATGTCCAGTGTGAGTTATATTTTGGTGCATGGGGAGTTCTTCACATATACTGCAGTAAATATATGTCCCCAAATATTAATAACAATTAGTATCACGTTTCACCTCTAGCACTTAAAAAAAAAAGCCATTCCTCTGTATTTGAGTGACTGCTTCTGCCAATAGTAGCCTATTTGATTACATTTATTGCGTTCTATGATTTGTTTCAGAAAGTAAACCAAACATTGTAAAGAAGCACCAGTTGGTACAAAGAATGATCTAACTATTTAGCAACAAAGATCACCATGGACATTTCTTACAAATGATCTACCACGATCCCCAAAGAAAGGGAATTCAAGACCATGTCTCCTTGCACTCACAACTATTTATGCTCTTAGTGTTTCACAACTAACAGACTCCAATAGAACAACAAAATTACTAATGTTGAATAGGAAATCTGTGAACACAGAAAGCAGATTTTTTTCAGGATTTTGATATATAATATAAAACCCACTTTCAGAACAGGACAATTAATCATAGAATCACTAAGGTTGGAAAAGACCTCTAAGGTCATCGAGTCCAACCGTCAACCCAACACCCCCATGCCCACTAAACGATGCCCCTACGCACCTCATCTACACGTCTTTTAAATACCCCCAGGGATGGTGACTCCACCACTGCCCTGGGCAGCCTGTTCCAAGGCAAGTAAGTATTACAATAAATATTTACTTCTATTTATTTATTTTTATTTATTTATTATTTTATTACAATAAATATGACTATTACAATAAATTTGGACATTATTTTAGTTCACTATAGTACCTACACACCTAGCAAAACAAAAAGATACCTAGCCTAGAGGACAGAAGAAAAGCTATAATATTTCCACATCCTTTCTACATGTAAATATTTAGAAAGCTGTACACATCCACTCTGTACAGAAAAGCATACTTTCACTGTTGCATATGCATCATAGTTATCAGGTTGTTACAGGTTTGACATCACTATCCACTACAGACTTGTCAGCTGTGATTAATCTGCTATTAAAAGTCAACAAGTCACCTGCCTTAGATCCTTCAAAAATCACATATATCATTACAAAAGAAGTAGATGGTCAGTGGGAAAAAAGGAAAGCAAGATGAGAGCAAGTGATGTAGAAGCAACCATTTAACCATTGCTCCAATAGAAGTTTCTTTTAATGCTACACTTTTAAGTTAAAGCTTTCGGAGTACTCTCAGAATTTATGCAATTACATCCACTTCTACACATCATGACTGCAAAAAGTTTTCATAGCTCAAAAGTTGCGAGGAAAGTTTCAAGAATTTCAAACCAGTGTACTTATTGCTTAATCCAGTTTGATACAGGAAACTACTTATGTTACATGAATCGTAAAACATATTTTGTGGTTCCATCTAGCAGTCAGTAAATAAAAAAACGTGGTTGTGAGCCATGAATTGTTTTAGTGTTTTCTGAAAAGTCCATCTTTTCCATTCAGCTTTAAAATAACTAGTGTAACAATGGAAGTTGTCCCCTCCTGTTGCTATAGCTGTGCCTTGCAAATATTCACAAAGCCTTCCTGTAGAAAACTGAAACCTCCTCATTAAAAGCTCCTGCGTTCTAAAACAAGGAATAAGGTTCAGGACTTGTTAAAAGTTCACTTGTTCCTTATTTTTCATTGATTACAAATACTAATTAGAGATGGAGTGCTCAAAGCTGGTGAAAACGTAGGAAAAATCGGTATCTCTACAATCCTTCAGCAAACCTACCCTCAGGCGAGCCCCTGTAAGACTCTCGACCCAGCCATAGATCCGTTTTACGACCGCCCCGCTGAAGGCGCCCCTCAACCCTGCCGGCTCGCCAAGCCCGCCCGCGGCCGCAGGGAGAAGGCGAGGAAAAAGCGGAGGCGGACCGACCAAGCCTGAGGGGACCTCGCGGAGCAACGCCTCCGGTGCCCGGAGCCGCCGACCCCAAGCTGCTGACCCAGATCTGCCGCTCCCGAAACAATGGCCCGTCCGTGCCACGGCCTGCCACGGGCCCAGGGGAAGCCCCAGGGACACCCACGCCCCGGGAGAGAGCCCCGTCCCTCACCTCACAACGGCATCTCCTCACCCGCCGCCCTCGCCTCGCTCCGCTCCGCTCCACACAGGCGCGGCCCGCGCCCTCTCTCTGCCCCGTTTGAATGCGCCGGGCCCACGGGGATTGGCTCCTGCGGGGACCTGCGTCAGAAGGGGGCGGCCCCGAGGGCACGGCCTCCGCCGGGGGGCGCGCGGCCGCCCTCGCTTCGGAGCTCCCCGGTCCGCTGCCGCCGCCCCAGGGGCAGAGCGGGCCTGGCGCCCCCCGCCAGGCGGCCGGGCCGCGCGACTTTCCGAGGGGAACCGCTTCCTTCCCTCCAGGCACAGCCCGCTACCGACAACCTGCGGCTGGCGGGCAGGCAGCCCGGCGCAGGCGGTGTCCCCTCAAACGCCAGGCACAGCCCCGCACTACCCACCGGCCCGTTCACGGAGCCGCTCGGCGGCACAGGCACCGGACTGCATGCGGAACGCAGCGCTTACCACCTCACCCCACCACCAGAAAAAAGGAGATTAGTGGAAAGTTTGAGGGTCGCAGGATGAGAAAGATTACCACTTCATATGAAGTCTCCACAATAAATTAAAAATGGTCTCTTGCTGAAGGATATATGCGTTTTATAAAAGATTTGGCATTTATAAATACTGTATAACTGAGTTAACATGAAAAAGTTTTTTAAAAAATTCCAGTAGAGGGAGACAAAAGACAAAGCACGGGGGGGGGGGGGGAGGGGCTGTTAAAAACGTGGTTTTCCTCATGTGAGATGTTAAGGTAGTAGCTACTAGTAGTGCATACGAAATAGTAGAAATCATAATAAATAACATATTTCAGATTATCAGAATTCATAGGAGTTTATCATTAATAACTACATAAATCTGTTATTGTTTAAGAACCCCTGCCACCAGCGCCACGCTTATGTCATCAGTCTTGCAGCAGGTAAGACCTACTCACTTTGTTTCTAGTTGGAGAAAAAAAAAAATAATTAGCTACTAAGCTTTTAAAAACCAATTTGCTACCAGACAAAGTTGGTCTGTCATATCGCTGCCTTTGGCCAAAGAGTAGACATAAAATGCACAGGGCTAACATCTGACTACCTGGGACACCTCAGTCTGCCAGAAAGCGATGATGCATCACAGCAGCATAAAAGGTCTGATGAAACTAATTTCTCAAGCTTCAGTCTAAAAGGAAAAAAAAATAAAAGGGAAGTTTTGATTATGACCTATCTCAGGCTTTTGATGGTAAGTCATACAACAGTATCTTAATATGGTTTTGGTCTCATTTCCTGAAAAAAATGTAACAGCATCTGGTGTCAGAGAATGGCAAGTTATGCTTAAATGAGTAGTAAATAAGCAAATACAATCAGTTATACATTAACTACAATGTTTCATGAAATAAGAACACAGATTTCTTTTTTACGTGGTTTATCCTATTTCTCTACAATGAAGTTATACTAATAACTGAGTATGTCTGCTAAAAGTGCTTGAACAGGACTTTTAACTGGTCCACAGGCAATAAAGGAGAAACTGAACTTCCAGTACTGTTTACAAATAAAACTTACATATACATTCACAAGAAACCCCCAGAGAGCATACTAAGGATTTGGAGAAATGGTCCCCAGGGAAGATTTTATGTAAATTAACAGGAAGAGATTGAGACTTGTTTTCAGAGACCTGTCATCAATTTTTTTTTTTTTTTTGGGGGGGGGGGGGGGGGGGGGTCCTTTGCAAAGATTTTACCTCAATATAATGATGTAAAAATTACCAGATGAGTGCGTTTCACAAGAAGTCCGAAATGATTATTCGGAAATATTAAAATAAAGAGTATCTTCTCAGCTTATGTTGCAAGCAAGACCAAAGATACTGGTTTTGAAAAAGGGTTACATAGAGTATTTCTACTAGGCACTACTGTAATTCAAATCCACAAGAGTCTGTATGTCAAAATGAAGATGAGATAAAAATGAGACTCCTTAAAAAACTGAATATATAAACTTCTTTTAAAAAAGCAATATACAAGGCATAATAATTCCATGTTTATTTTTAAATGCACTTTCATTATAATTACATAAGGTAACTATAAATATATCTTTATTACCTCTGACAATTATTTTTGTCGTGTTTTCTAATAATGTCCATAATATTATCTCCTGTTACAAGACTATTCTGTAATTGTTTAAGTCTCTGTTGTTCCCTTCTCTTTTGGTCATGAAGATATGGGGAATTAAGCAGCTGTGGGGGAAGAATGGTGCCCGTTGGTTTTACTCTCTTCACAACATCCCAGAAGAGCTTCTTGCTGTTGTTATTAATAAAAGTAATTGCAGTTCCACTGTGACCCAACCTCCCTGCTCTTCCAACCTGAAAAAGCAAAAACTCATTTTAAGTCATCTGTTAAATGGAAGTCCTTCATATACCCTTAAAGTTTATTTTCTGTTACAAAACAGCAACTAACCTAAGTGACAAGGCCAAATCTCTTGATCTCATCCTCTAAGGACAAAGTTTTAATAAACTTCCTGAGTTCAGGATATGCAGAGTTGAAGCTTTAGCTTAAATGCATCTAAAATTACCACTTGCTTATGGGACATACCAGAAGACCAATACTGATGCTGAGATATATGATATAGCCTATGGGCAAAGGCTTACAGTAAACCTGGTCCAAACAAAATGTTTTAAAAATATTTATTATAGCAATGCCATATACATGTATCTTGTATCAAGCATGATATGTATGAGCACGACCATAAAAAAAACCCTTTACTGTCAATGTTCTAGTAACTTAGAATTATTTCTCAATATTATCCAAAGTGCTTGAACAAATTAGAAAAGAATCTACAAAGACTCTCTATTTAGGAAGAAATAGTATGTTAATTTTGGTATAGTTTTGATGCTAGGAAAGACCATTTTTATTTATTTACTACGTGCTTGAAACTTTAGCAGAAAGATAATTAAAAACCAGAAAGCTGTACTGCATTTAGTAACACAGAATACTTTAGGAGTTCATGAGACTGGATACTTCCACAGGTCCTTCCCACCTATTCAGAACAGGGCTGACTTCAAAGTTGGATCAGTTCACTCAGGGCCTTGTCCTACGGAGTTTCAAGTGTCTCCACACACAAAGGTCCCACAACCTCTCTGGTCAGCCTGTTCCATCCACTACCTGACTGCTGTCGCTGTGAAAAACATTTTTCCCTGTTATCAGGCCAGAATCCCCTGTGCAGCAAATTGTGACTGTTGGCTCTCGTCCCTCTCAGCGTGCATCTCCAAGAAGAGTCTGGCTCTGTCTCCTCTGTAACCGCCCATTATCAAATAGAAGACAGCAATTAAATCTCTATTCCAGCCCAAACAAGCCCAGTTT
Organism: Pelecanoides urinatrix; assembly: GCA_013400755.1. Lineage (NCBI taxonomy): Eukaryota > Metazoa > Chordata > Aves > Procellariiformes > Procellariidae > Pelecanoides > Pelecanoides urinatrix. Next base: position 462,485 of record VZTQ01008240.1, on the reverse strand, counting down.
CCTCTGCCTCTCTTCATGTGTCACGTGTGCCAGGCCCCTGACTTTGTCTGGACTCTCTCCAGTTTGTTGGCTTTTCTTGTAGTGATAGGTCTCAAAACTGGGCAGAGTAGTAGAGTATTGTGGCTTCATAAGTGCCAAAAAGAGGGTAATTATTACTTCTCTTGATCTGCTAGCCAAACTGGGGTTGAGGTGTGTGTACATATACATAAATACACACACACATGCGCAACCAATTCATCATCTTTTTTTAAAGCAAGAAATCCTCAGCAAAAAAAAATCACAGGAGATACTGGAGTAGGACCAGGGAATGAAAAGAAAGTTCACAACTGATTTCCTGACTGTATTACATGCATAGCCCACACTGCAGATGAGCTGCAGCAGAAAGAGTGATATTTGGCCTTTCTTCATACAGGTAGTAAAAACATGGTAAGCTTTGCTTTCTATAGACATAAAATGATACAAGAGTACAAAACAGAAGCATACTGCAAACATGATTGATATAAGAATACTGTTCTAGGTTTTAGTAACCTATATAGGAGATAGAAAAACAGTGTTCTAGATTTTAGTAATTTATGGAAGAGATATCCAGCACCTTCCTTTCTTTCCTATAAAAACAATATTCTGAAGAGGAAAATAATCTTTATGTTTACATTTAAATTTAAATTTCCATAGGTGGATGTCATATTTCAGTATACTTTTCAAATAATGCTTTAGCAATTTATTTATTTACCTGATGTACATATTCATCCATACTTGAAGGCATATCAAAATTTACTACCAGTTTGACATTGACAAGGTCAAGCCCTCGTCCAAGGACTCCAGTACTTACTATAACTTCATACTTCTCTTGAAGTAACCCCTGGCAAGGGAGGAATAAACAAAAATTAATTCTTTTTTCCTTATTTATGTTTTGAACCTCACCAAGCATAGGCTAGGGTTAGTTATACAGCATAAGAACACACCCAGTGGGATTATTCTATTGCAGAAGAGAGAACGGTCCCCCTGTATTCTTGATTTAAATAGGAATATAATTCACAGAGCTAATTAAAGAGAGATCAAACCCACAATTTTAATTAAAAAATAATCAATTAAAGTTAAATGCATATTTAAATTCCCATTTCAAAGCAAATAATGTAGGAAATAGTCTCCAGTATTTATCTGCATTTAAAATGGCATTATTATCTACAGTTTTGCCTGGTGCAATCTGTCTCTCCTCTCCCCCAGCAATACTCCAGGTTTTACAGCAGAAAAGCCGTAAATTATGACTTTACTCATTCAAATTAAGCCACCTTTAAAAAAAATTTGCCACTTTAAATCTGTCAAAACCCCCACAACTTTAGGAGGCACAAACCTGTAATATGTCTGTTCTTTCCACCTGAGACTTTTCAGAATGCATAGCTGTACATTGCAATCCTGTAATCTTATGAACAGCATCACTCAACAGATCGGCTCCTAGCTTACAATCCACAAATACCAACACTGGAGGCTTGAAGAGTTTCTTATCCTGTAAAATTAAACAGTTCATGTAAGAAGGTATTACAACAGTTCATCATCAGCAACTAGGATTAAATTTTTTCTGCTCATTATCTCCGGTATTAATAACAATTTCAGATGAATAGATATTCTTAGACTCTAGATAAAAAGAAGAAACAAGATACCAGCCATGAAACTATACCAATCTGCACATCATAAACATATAATGATTTATAGACTCAGAACCCAAGTTTATATCAATACATGCATTTTTTAGAAGTCAAAGGCTTTCTTTTATGTTTCTTTAAATGTTACAAATAATTCTGAATTTCTTTAAGTTCTGAGGTTCAGTTAAAGATTCTTATTTAATTCTTGGACAACCTCAGCCAAGACTCAAAAATTCCCCCTCAAAGTACTCATAACACAAATATTATTATTCATATACAAAAAATTCAAGGAAGAACTAAATTGGTTTTCTCACTGGTCTTCAGTGACTTTTAAACTGACAAACCACTCCCAGGCCATAAAGCAGCTATGACAGTTTAAGAAAGTCCTGTTCCTCTACCACTCACAGATAGCCAGTACAAATGTGCATCTCCAAGAAGAGTAAATCACAAAAAAAATATCAAAATCATGATTTTTAACTTGGATCCCAGCACAGGAATCTAGTTTGCTGCTGCACAGAAGGAGGTATGAGCGATGGGGGTGGAGTAATCCCTGAAGTTGCTATTAAAGCGCCTACGCTGCAGAACTACTGAAGTAGTTAGTGCAGTTATATGCTTAACCTCACTCCACCTCTTCACTACATACAGATTAGAATTAAAGATGAGAACCTGACAGAAATGTGTAAAGACACAAATAATTTTATAAGTTGTTCTTAGGAGAAAAATATTACACTTACATTTAGTATTTCAAACAGCTTTTTCTTTTTAGATGGTTCTTCTACCCACAAGATAATTTGGCGAACATTGGAACATGGCAGATTCTTTTCTCCAATTGTTATTCTTACAAAATTGTGCAGAAGCTGATTCACTAAGTGTTCAATGCCCACCGGAATCGTGGCTGACACTAGTATGGTTTGATGATTGTGAGAGATGCCTTCCAAAATATCCAACACTTGCTGCTGGAAACCCATTTTTAACATGGTATCCACCTAAGTGAAAAATATTAGATTTGTATCAGATTTTTCCTGAACTTGAATTGACAGAAGAACCATAATGTAAAATCATGATTTTTAATAATCCGACTGGTATGTAATAATCCAAATGCAGGAGTATTTTCAGTCAGAAGAAAAGCTAAGTGAGAAAATTAAAAACAAATGGTTCACACTGGTCTAGCAGTATAACCCTGTCAGAAATCCAAGTCTTTTACAGCCAATAGAACATGCATTGTTCAAACACATTTCAAATTGTGTTAAAAATGAATTTTTCTCTTAAGAAATATATTTTATCTTTATAACTAACACTATGTATGTTTAATCAGTTAGACTAGCCACTCACACGGGCTCTTCAAGGACCTCTGTGTAAGCAATACAACGCTGATAACTAAAAACTTACTTCATCCACCACTACAATTTTTATGCCATGCAGCTGAACAGAACTTTGCTTTAAAATCTCAATAAGTCTTCCAGGTGTTGCTATTATAACCTAAAAAAAGAAAACAAACAAACAGAACACCAGGAGTTAGAAATTCCATGAAAGGACAGATGACTGTCCTAGAAAAACTATAAAGTTACAGCACATAGGCGAGAAGGGCACTAATTAGTGAAATTACTTGCATTCAAATAAGTCTTAAAATTTTTATAGATAACTTAATAAATTATGAAGCCTCAAAACGAAATGGACCTTTTAGAACACTAATGGAAGTGTCTAAATACAAGCAATGTAACCTGCATTAAAACCAACTATTTTTGCAGTAAATTACAACTCCTTGTCTAATAAAATGGCATATTCCAGTCTTTGCAAGCAGCAATATCACGCATGATACTTTTTAAAAACCAAAAAGGCTATTATATGTTTAATCAGGAGTCAAAATGATAAAAAAAAAAAAAATTATTACTGTAAAATTGTCAAGAGCTAACAATTATTTTACTGGTTAGACTTAGGAAAAACACATCTTTGTGTGTCCATACATGTCAACAGTAACATTTTTCTTTTCTCTGAATGTCATGAAAACATAACTCTTCACAGGATCTTTCCACAATATAGTCCTTACCTTAACACTTTGCTTGAGACGGTGAAGCTGTGGCGGCAGTGGTAAACCTCCTACCAGGAGAGCTGTTCTCATGTTTGGTAAACCAGCCATCAGTTCTTTAGCTTGTCTCTCTATCTGAATTGCTAACTCCCTTGTTGGTGCCAAAACAAGCGCAGATGGAGTTTCTGTCTAGAAAGGGGGGGGGGGGAATCTGTTGAACATGGAATTGCTCTATTATTTAGGTAAAAAGCTGTCAAGATTAAATCTCCCAATACTAAAATATAAAGTATATAGTGCAGCTACTGTGGATACAGTTAGACCGCTAATACCCTTTCTGTTTGAAGACAGAAGGTAGAAAGGGCTTATACCTTTAACAATGCAGGCCAAGGAAATCTATCCCTCAATTACTCAATTTTTGAAAACAAAAAATTAATGCATAAGTACACTGTTAGAATAGCTTCCTGACAACAAAAAAGGCCCAGAAAGCTAGTTGTCATTATGTGTGAAGATTGCTTTTTTCTATTTTAGTTATTGCACTGAATCTGTAACAGAAATTCAGAATAAATTCCACATGAACTCAAAACACGGGATGCTAGTTGAATCTAGAGATCGTAAAAAAAAGTTTTTAGAAGTCCTGATGTTACAGGAACAGACTATTTCCCTTTACTGTTTTGCACACCACTAAGTCAAAACATTAAGTATTAGCCAGAGAAGATAAGCAGTGATAGGAACTTTATACAGCAAAAACATGTATCTCTGAAATTCAAAAAACAAAATTAATAGCCCCCCTGACCCACTATTAGTCAGCCAGGTAGAGATGATCATTACAGTGGTACGGTCTTAATTTTTTTTTTTTTGTTCCATATATAAGGATCTTCAACCAAATTATCACCTCACTGATACTTCTGCCATCCAGAAAACAAAAAATTATACGGTAGTAATTCCCCTCAGATTAATATAGATTCCTAACTCCAGTTAACACATACTAACAAAGTAAGAAGAACATAAGATAAAACAGGGCAAAAAATTTTAAAAAGGCAGAATAATGGTCTAGTTCCAGACTCATCGTTTCAGTAATACTGATCACCTCTTCAGCAAATAAACAAAGCTCTCTCATATATTGATACTACAATCACAAATTCACTTAAGAGTTTTCTGGATGTTGTGTGTTTCTTTCTGGTCTTGAACTAGAATACAAGTGACCAACAGCAGGAGATTGTTCCTTTCCCACTGCATCAACAAATGAACTACATAGTTAAATACTTGCGTCAAGAAGGGCTTTTTGAGTTGTTTTCAAGTGGGCAACAGCTTACCACCACAAAAACAGGTATCTACATAGATGTGGAGAAGCCAGGAACTGTCAAGTACCTCATAACCAGATTACCCTTATGCTCTTAACATCTCATCTCTCTTTTGCATTATAAATGAAAATTATTTTAAACAACAAAATAAAATTCTTTCTTGACATATACATTAACTTGTAAAGTACCCTGAAGATGAAGAATGGGAAGATCACGTAGAGAAATTAAGTATTATTCACTGAGGCTCCAATTTTGTGCATGTTATTATAAGCATATAACTGTCTTGCGGACTTTAATGATAGTCAGACAGAGGAGGTACTGGAGTGTAATACTCTTCTTCTTAAATGCTCCTATATAATGCTTCCATTCTTAAAACTGATGCTATAGTACTTTAGAGATTAAGAGAGTTACTTAAATAATCTTTAAATTATTCACTTGAAAAAAAATGACACACACACACATTTTTGTGTGCATATATCTATAAGGGCATCTAAACAGTCCAAAACATCAGTTAGAATCAGGTCCAGAATTTTCAAATATATTCTTATGCATCTCTTTTTGAATAAAACCACTAAAGCAAAAAGCAATACTGAACCACACACAAGGGACAGAATACTATTTGCCATTATTTCTCATCATACATTCATGTTCTTATGAAGCAAAAGTCGTCTTAATTGCTTTTTCCCACAATATCAAAGGGGAGACTGTATAACTACAGGATTTCAGAAATTATTACCACCCCAAATTCCTGTAGTTATTTGATGGTCATGTGAACATATTCCAACAGAAATTACTCTGTGAAATTATGCAAATGCCGAAAAAATCTCTTTCAGCCATCTGATACATCAAGACATAGGAACAACTTCTTGCAGATGGCCTGGAATTATTTTCACTTCTATTTTAAGTCATTTAGGAAGTTTACCACAGAATTTAGTTACCTTTCTTAACAAGGAGAAACTGTATACTAGGTAATATTAACAGAGCTGCTTTATCTCCTGACTAAAGTGAAAAAACATTCAGTCATTAAAAATAATCAGCACCTTCCCCCCCCCCCAAGAACCAATGCTCCATCAATCAAAACTAAACTAAATCATTGAATGTCAATTAAAAAAACCTGCAATTACATTCTCAGTTACGCTGGGAATCCAAGAGAAAGTTGCAAACCACTTTCTCTGAATACACAAAGTTTCATTACCTCTTTCAAAACCTTCATAATAACAGGGAGTAGGAAGGCTGCTGTTTTCCCAGAGCCTGTGTCTGCGCTAGCCACAATATCCCTCCCTAACAGTCCAACAGGGATCATTTGCATTTGGATGGGAGTTGGGACTTCATAGCCAGAATTCTTTAAATTATGGTTTAAAGTTTCAGGAAAACCACAGTGTTCAAACTCTACAATAGGTCTTGGAACTTGCTGGCCCTGGGCAGCAATACCCAGCTGCAGTTTAAGGTTCTCAATCTGCTCATCTCGCAAACCTAAAATAAAGGAATGATCTTTGTAGAAATACGGTGTATTAAGCAGGTGAGTCTCTGCTTGAGATTCTGCTTTTGTGAGTTGATCAGATTTTCGCTTTTTTTCCTTTTCTTGAGATTGTAGAAGGTGTTTGGCTTTACATTCCAAGCTACAAACATCTTCATCTGTTTTATCGCAGATATACTCTCCATAACGACCACACACAATACATACAGGTTCTCCAGGTTCTGCCCAACGCTGGGATTTGCTGAAGGATTTTATGGGTTCTTCCGAAGAGCCATCTTCATCAGTATTTTGGTTGCCCTTTCCCAAAGTTGTATTAGTAACTCCAAGATCTCCAGCTACAGGTTCTGTGTGTTCTTGTACAACTTCATTCAAATGGCATCTTGAAGCAGAAGTTTCTGTTCTAACTGACTTACAGTCTTGGAAGTCAGTGGTGTCCTCTAGCAAAGATCCTCCAGAACACAATTTATTTTTCTTAGCTGTACAACTTTTGTCATCATCAGCAGTCCTCTTGACTTTAACAGATCTTGGTAAAAACATGCTTCAGTTCACTAGAAAGAATTTTTACAGTTGTTAGAAACTACTACCATTGAGAAAGGTACATTTTACTATGGCCACAAAAAAATTGAAGTCTAGGAAATATATTTGCAAACCCAGAAACCAACTTTCAATCCCTACAATGATCTAGAAACTGCTTTGTTTACAAATGATCTTGGTCTTAACAATGTTGGTGCAATGTAAAGCAGTACTTTAACATAACAGTGGAAACATGGAACAATACAGAGAGACCCACCTACAGTTAGTTTTCAGTATTAGACATTTGCAGTTGAATAAAAACTTTGATTTTCACTATCTGTCGGGAAATTTATCCATTTTGAGAGTCAGTCATATTTAAATCCCTGGAGAGTTTAGTTGTTTCTAAGACGAGATATAGAAGCAAAACATGCATTCTTCTAAGCTATGAAAAAAAACAACTAAACAAAATCATCAATTTTGAAAAGGATGTGAAATTTAGTAAAGGACCCACCCAGGACCACTCCTTTTTCTATCCTTTTCAAAGTCCACCCAAATTTAAAAAGGTTGTAATTAAAAACTTTGAGATCTGTTTAGAGTCCAGCTCTGTTTGTTCAGGGTGTCAAAGAAAGAGCAAAGACCTGCATGATCAATTTGCCAAGTCTCTACTGTAATACACAGAAGCCAAATTAAGTGTCCATAAATAACCATAACTTTTAGATTCTGAAAATTTCAGTAGTTGACTCTGAAAGCATCAGATGTTCTCACTAATGGTTTGGTATGGTACAATCGGTAAACAAAGTACACAACATACAGTAATTTTATTCTGCATTAATCGTACTGTGCATACCAGTCAACTTTTTACATTAGCTTTCTAAAAATACTCAAAGCTGTCTCTGTGTTTACAGCCAGCTTTTCTTCTGCGTAACTCAAAGCAATTCAGAGCGATGAAGCATCGGCAGGAAGCTCACCGGTCAGACGAGCTCTGCTGACGGAAACCCGCGGGTCGGAGAACACGGGCAGACCCGAGGTGCCTGGGTGGAGGTTGCTCCCCCTCGCTGCTGGATCAGAAGCCAGATCTCACCACTTAATTTTTCGCACCTAATGAGAACTTCCCACAACAAACCTCTTTACAAACTCAGTAACCTTTCAGGTGAGGGGAGCTCACGAAGAGCGCCAGGCTGACGAAAAAGACTATACCCCTGACGGCCTCCTCGGGAGGGTCTCGTCCTGCCGCCTGCGGTGACCCCGCTGGGAAGCCCCCTGCCCGCGGGGCTCCCGGGCAGCACGGCACTCTCTTCCCCCTCCTGCCCCAGCTCTCCTCTCCGGCAGCAGCTACACACCCCACAGAAGACCAAGACGGCAGGGAGCCGTTTGTAACCGCCGGCCTCCCCCGCCGGCCTGCCCGCACCCCCGCCCCACTGCTGCGAGGCGGAGCCCGGCCCCCACCTCCTCCTCCTCGCCAGCGCAGGACGCCGCCTCACATACCGCTACTGACCGGCCGTCGGCCCCGCCGCCGCCTCTGCTCACAAAATGGCGCCGGTCCCACGCAAACAGCGCATGGAGCCGCCGCCGCCGGAGAGCGCTGGGAGAGCAGCCGGGAAGGCGCGCGCCGAGGGGAAGTGAGGGGGGGGTGGGCTCCCGGCCGCACGGGAAGGAGCGGCGCGGCGCAGTCGGGCTTCACCGGCGGCCGCGCCGGCTGAGCCGAGGGCGAGCGGCGAAAACCTCGGGGTCGCCCGCTGCCTTACATGGGGAGAGACGCGGATCAGGGGCGGGCAGCGCGGGCGGGCTCCCCGCTCCGGGCCTGCGTACTCAGCCTGGGAAGGGAAAGCCGCATCGCCGGGAGATGTCACCACCGAGCTCAGTTTCGGTTTGGGGGGATTGAATAGGTCTGCAGGGTAGGCTCGCCCAGCACTTCCCTCCCCTATTTACAGCCTGAGTTGGCAGATGCTACAAACACACAAGTATTTGTACACGAGAAAAACATGTTATCACTGTGCATGACGAAGGCATAAGGTATGCCCAGCACACGTCATGACCCACTTAAAACGCTTGAAAAGGCATGATGAGAGAGCTGTTCATATACTGCAAATCAAGTAAGTTATTTCTATTGTTTTATTGTTTTACTATTTACATTACATCACAATGCATGAGAACACCACAAAAATTTATCACATTTCACTGCAGGGCAGAAGAGACACTTAACTTCTTTGCTCTGTGAGACAGCCTAAGCGCGACCACCCACCAGTGCCACAGCCCCAAGCAAACCAAGTTCATGGAAAAGAGTACTAAAGCTTGGATGTATGTCCACTGAGGTCGCTGATGGTTTTAGCTGCTTCGCCATTGTGAACAGGGTGGTCACTGCTACTCCCTTTGTTTCCAAGGTCCCGTGTCACCAGAAGGACGTGAGTCAACCTGTCTTAGATACTCCCTTGCAACACCAGGACCCTGAGGTGGTGTCACTGTATCTACACCATGTGCAGGAGGTCCTGGTTTTTAGCACAAGCAGGAAGAGTGGAGTATTCCCAAAGTAAAAGTATACCCTATGGCCATAAATGACTTGGTGCATGGGAAAGATACCTTGCTGGGAGCTATCTGGGTTGATGTACTCCCAGGCACTCCAGATACTCCAAAACAGATTGTACCTTACCTCCCTCCTCCTCCAACATCGATCCCATTAGCCTGAAAGCATCCACTTGGGGAGTTCCATTTTCTTTCTGGCTCATTACTTTTGTTGGTGACCACCACCACCTCCTGCTAAAAGAGAGAATCCATGAATAGTAACAACCCCTCTGGAAACAGAGTTTAATGGCAGTCCAGAGGAACAGTCAGAGGAGCCAGTGGGAATGGGGTTAAAACACAGACTGACACAAAGCTGGGGGCTTTCGAGCAGCTGGCTGCAGCATTCTGTAACATTCAAATCCAGTCACACTTGAAACATGGTCTACCTTAAAGTATGCTGGATTTCTCTGTAGTAGATTACCACAGTAACAAGACAAAGTTAGTGCAAATAAGGGGGTTGGGTTTGCATGGGATTTTAAATTAACTGGTACAATTGGAAGAGACTATTGAGCTTCTGGAAAGATTAAGTGGGCATTTCTAGGCATGAAAAACCGTCAGGCACCTTTCACCCACACACCATACATTCCTCATTCTCTGTGAAAATCCCCACCTTTCTCTGATTCAGCCTCTGTCATTCCCCTTTGTTTGCACTGACTTTCTTTTCTTTTTTTCCCTCCCAGAGAGTTTCTAACATAGGCTAATTTCCTTTTTTTTACTTCCATTTTTACAAGGTAATTTCCTGGAATTCAAAACATCATTTCCTCACTAAAGACCAGTATTTCAACAATATTCAATATGATACGAGATGCTTCATAGTCTAAGTCTGTATACCAAAATGCAAGCATCCTATATGTATCAGCTATTTCTATTTTTTGCTAACAGTAGATTTCTGTGACAGAAATATTAATCTAATGCAAACAACTGAATCTAAAGAAAATTAAAGTACCTTTTTATTATGGTAAGAACACTCCGTTGTTTTGTTGAAAGCTACCATTCTGCCCTCACCTGCCATGAGAGAAGAGTTTGCACACTTTGATTACACAGACACATTCAAGCTCTTAAGATTAAATAGTACTGACCATACTGTAACACAGCTACTTAGCATTTTTGTTCATAGTACATATTCCTGCTGTTCTAAGCTGCAAAATGCAGAAGTCTAGCATATGCATTTCTGTGGAAGGAATAATGTAGTCAGTGGGTGTATTCTATGATTCACTTATGGCTGCATGACTTTCAATTTTTGCTCTACCCTGTATTTGTTTCATGAGAACACTATTTCGTTAGTAATGAACACTTTCTAATTAGATACTGATTTTTTTTTTTTATAATCACTTTGAAGATACATGTATTATGTTGCATTTTATAAGATCATTATTATATAACAAATTATTACAAATGCAAAACAAATTTACATTCTCCAAGCAGAAAACCTGCCTCTACTGTTTTTTACAATACACACTAATAGCTTTCTTTTCTTTAGCAGGTAATGGTCTTGCAGATGAACTCAGACTTCATCACAGCAGTAAAGATAAAAGGAGGTCACAGAGATTATTCAAACTGGTTAAAGACTAAAAGAATATTGAACAGTCTGCAGGATTATGTTATTAATAAAAAACACCAGCCTTCCTCCCTCTCATTACATCATCAATTATCTAGGAATCCTTAAAGAGTTTTTCAATATGGACAACTGATAATATCTAATAAAAAACTTCTGTATTACCAGAAAAGGCTGATACCCCTGTGATTATGGGAAATGTCACTGATACAGAATACTCTACTTTCCAAAAGCTGTTAAGAGGTTCCTCGCCAAAAATGCAAGGTAAGAGGAAATGGTCTTGCATGGACATACCATTGATTAGAATACAGGAAAGAAAGATTAGGGACTCACTAATAAGGGGTCCCATGGAGGAGGGAGGGAAGTCACCAGTATCTGCAAAAACTTGGTTTCGTTTTGCAGATTGATATGGCAACCTGAAGACCAAGAAAGCGAGAAAGTGTGCTGGCAATGATATCTCAGATACTTAACACAAGGGCCACTGGAAGAGTTTTACAAGAGCCTTAGAAGACTTGGTTATGATGACAGGTAAAATTCAGACAGACAAATGCAAACCTAGGTACACAGACAGATATCTTGACATTGAGTACAGAATGATACGCTCTGAATTGGCCATTACTATTCAGAAGCAAGATCTAAATATTAAGAGGAGTAACTTTGTTAAAGCATCAGTTCAGTGTGTGTCGTGGTTTAACCACAGCCAGCAACTAAGCCCCATGCAGCCGCTCACTCACTCCTCCCTGGTGGGATGGGGGAGAGAATCAGAAAGGTAAAAGTGAGAAAACTCATGGGTTGAGATAAAGACAGTTTAATAGGTTAAGCAAAAGCCGTGCACGCAAGCAAAGCAAAACAAGGAATTCATTCCCTACTTCCCATCGGCCGGCAGGTGTTCAGCCATCTCCAGGAAAGCCGGGCTCCATCCCATCTAACGGTTACTTGGGAAGACAAACACCGTCACACCGAACGTCCTCCCCATTCCTTCTTCTTTACCCAGCCTTACAGGCTGAGCACGACATCATATGGTATGAAATACCACATTGGCCAGCTGGGCCAGCCGTCCCGGCCCATGCTCCCTCCTAGCCCCCCGCACATCCAGCAGAGCACAGGAAGCTGAAAAGTCCTTGAGTATATAAACATTACTTAGCAACAACTAAAACATCAGTGTGTTATCAACATTATTCTCATACTAAATCCGAAACACAGCACTATACCAGCTAATAGGAGGAAAATCAACTCTATCCCAGCTGAAACCAGGACAGTGTGCAACAGCAGTCAGAAAAAACAAAGTTACATGGTAGGAAATACTAGGAAAGGTATAAAGAACATTACTGTATAAACTGACAGTTCGCCTATATGAATGCTCCTTGTAAATGGGTTTTCCCCATCACTCACTCCTCTTGCCTGTTGTCTGAGAAAGACTACAGTAGATCTTGAAATTAAGTTTTAGAAAAGGACTCTATGGATATTCAGAGGCATGAAAGGGCTTACATGCAAGACAAAACTACGTAAACTCGTCAGTCTGAAAAGAGATGACTGAGGAACAGATACAGTAGATCTACTGTACCTTGAGTGGCTCATAAAGGCTGGGCAGCTATTGATAGTTCATTCTTTCTTCCAACAAAATGACCAGGAGCCAGGTATTAACAAAAGTACTAACAAAATTGATTTTTTTCAGCCATTGCTTTGACCCTCTCTGAACTCATAAGTGCACCACTTTCTCCAAATAATTCACCTACATGCTCTGCTTTGAAATTGTAATATGCTTTATAGTAAGTGCTCTCAACTGAAAAGGAGTGTAAGCTTCCACAGAATGTAGTATATTATTTTTTATTTACATGAAGAAGTTAATCAGGATAGATGTACCAAAAACTCTTCTGGAACAGATACTGTGCTTTTTTTTTTTTTCCTGGAATAAAGCATAAATGTTCTAGTCCAGTCACTTTCCTAAGCTTTTTTAGGATGCTGAAATATGTAAGAGTAATAGATAGCCTTGGTGAATTGAATTCCTATCTTCTCAGCTCTTGAAGCTGCTAAACGGATCTGAGGTGAATGACAGTAAGATTTTTGAACTTTGTACCTTTAGAGTTCACCAGGCTGTACAAAATGTCCCCTGACAAGATGCTCTCAGATATCGTACAAGGGTTTTGTCTCGGTATTCTTCCTTCTAAAAACTAGTTAATTCAAGCACTGGCTGAATAAAGTGGGGTTTAAGTCCTGTTAGAAAACCATGAACAATTAGGACAGTCATTTTGGCACATTCTGGACAATTTATCTGGGGATGTCATCATGGAAAGTCTTAAGGTTTCCAGGTAGTGTAAACAAAACAAACAAAAAAGTAGCATCTGTATTTTGTATAGTCATGTTGTTATTTAATTTAGTTGGTGAAACACCAAGAATTTACAATTTTCTCATCTTGTCTATGCTGCATGTGTTGCAGTACAATAGCTGCCTAGGAAAGTAACATGTATCGTTATTAGAACTCCCCGTTCAAATATAGTCCTTATATAGTTAATACACCTCTTCAGAGTAACTTCTAAAATAAATATTAGGAGCTATTCTAAATATTAGAAATGTAACAACACACACACAAACCCACATGTACAAAAGGACTAATACATACTGACATAGATTTACTACATAGCTAAACAGCCACAAATTATTTCAACTTTATGCAAATTTCTGTTAGAATAACAAAGATAGTAACTATTGATTAAAAGTCAAAATAAATAATGAAAACAATAATTCAAGCACAAATTATTAATACTAAGGTATCCCACTTTGGTTTATTTTAAATTATATCAAGAAGATTTTTCCATATTCACTCATGGTTTCTATATCAAATATCCAGAAAGCAAGCATGGCATCTTAGATTCCTGCCCTCAATTCACAAACAGGCGCTTTGCCCTATAACATCTCACAGCCATTCTTTAGAAGCATGAACCAACCTTTCCCATCACTTGCAAAATAAATAATTCAGTAAAACAAGATTGGATTAAAGCAGGAGACTGAAATCCCTCTACTCCCAGGCACTAAATTCATAAGAAACGTGCATTCTGCATACTGATTCAGGGACAGTTATCACAAGTATTTCAAACAGCTGCTTGACTGTAGCACACGCCTTGGCCCTCCGCAGCGATACCTCCCAGAGCAACCCGGTTAATTAAAACTTGTACCAGAACACAACCTGTAGGCACCTTTCCAAGAATCTGGCAAGCAAGGTGTTCTTGAGTTCCACACAGTGATTTGATTAACAGGTAAGTACATAAACATTTTAATACAGTGCATTTTAAGTTTCCTTTGTAGCCAAAATATCCTCATGTGATGTCTGAATTTTCCACTTAGAGTGAGCTCCCAGTGTGTGCAAAACTATTGAGAATGGACTCTAATTAGAGTCCAAATGGCACCTACTGCATCACTCTCTCAAGTGGCAAGTGTCAGTACTAACAAATCTGAAAATTAAAACATACCTCAAAAGAATATGTCTCATCAAGAGGAATAGTTTTGGTTTTTCCTTATGCTATTAATTATTTTAAATATCTCAATATGTATCCTATGTATCATTATTCTGAACTAAGGAATCCCAGTGCCTTAATGTTGTTTTTTAATGTCATAATGGATGAAGAGCATTCAGTTTATGAAGATGTCACTTAGAGAATAAAAATGATTCCCTGCATTTTTTTTTTTTTTTTTTAAAGTTTGCCACAATATGCATAACTGGAGTTAACAACTGCTTGGGTGGAAGGGAGGGGGAATGTCTTTCCATTCAGAAGACATGGAAATCAAAGCATGTTTACTTGGGGATTGGCATCTGTGTCTGCTCCACCTGATGCTATGAAACTAAATATTTTTCTGTTTCTTTAATGTTTTGGGATTTTGAAGCCACTCAGCACATTTGTAGGTAGGTAGTCCACAGCAGCTCTAACCCAAAGCATACTTAATGAATAGCTCTTTGATTGAAGGAATCAGTGAGTCAATGACTCCATTGGTTTCTGAATTACAGCTTTAAAGGAACCACTCAGGAAAAATCCAGATAATCTAAAAACAAATAATGGTGGCTAACCATTAACTAGTCAGTTCTGCTAATATTCATACAAAAATGTCCTGATTTAGTACAAATATTGCATGCAGTATACTTATTCTGAGGCCTAGATTTTCTAATTTTGCTTAATCCAAACAGGCAACTCCTAAGCTTTTTGAAAGTAAATAATCAGTGAAAGAAGTCTTGGACTAAGACTTTCAGGCTTCCTGAGCATTCTCTTTGTTTGAGGAGCCACATTCTAAGGAAATATTGGTCGATATTAGTCTCTGCAGAAATCTGTGGTAAAACTGGAATTAAAAAAAAAAAAATTAAATCTGAATTCTTAAAGCATGTTACTGAGGTGTTTGGGGTTTTTTTTAGAAAAAGCAAATAGCAGTCCTGCCCTGAAGCTCCAGCATTAAATGCCTAGTCCATAGGGAAATAACCGTACAGGAGAAATCATGCAAAAATTATGAACATAATTAATGTATGTGATTATATGCTCAAATACTGCATATAGTATTTACTTCAAGAATCAATGGACTTTCTGATTTAATATCACCATAGCTTTAGCACAACTGTAAAAACTACAGCAAATACAATTATCAACTTCTTTGTATAAGATACAGAGTAGCTTTTTCCAATTAAAAGGAGTGATTTTAGGGTATGAGAATCATTTAAACTAACTTACAAATCTCTGTTTGGTCTCTGAGACTTACAGAACAAGGATTTGATCAAAATATTGCAAAGACAATTGCAAATTTCCGAGGACTTCAGTAACCAGTAAATTGGAACCCAGATTCTTAGAGAATTCAGGTGGAAATTAACAGGATTAAATAAATCTTGAAATATAACTTAACTAGAGGTGCAGAATTAAGACTTAAAACTTCTCTCCTTTCATGTTAATCTATTTTTCTTACTGAGAGGATATAAAACATTATATTTGAAAGCTGCTTACCAGTTTGCCATTTAGATTTGTGTTACAATTAATAAGGCTGTTTGGAGGCATATGAGATTGGCATCTATTCTAAAAACAAAATAGCACACTCCCACGACATGCACTTACTGAAATTAAACTCCTTTACTTTTCCCCCTCTGGGGTCCCAGACAAAAGGATGAGAAAGGAAGAAAAGAAAATCCACAAGAGACAACAGGAATCATTAAGTTCCAGCTTGCCACATGACTTGTGTTCAATGTGTATTGCCACCTGCCCCCTCAATAAGCTCTCTTTCCAATCATATCACTTCTTAAGAGACGAAGACCTTTCTAATTAATCAGCAAGTATAATAAACATAACAGTTTATGCTCTGGTATATTGTATTTGTATTACAGGGAGACAGGTGGAAGCAGCACAGAGTTATAATCCATTTGTGTGACAGACTGAAGGAAAAATTTACATCATAAGCCTTTTGAGCCCTTTCCAACTCTACAGCTCCTACCAGTATGGCTAGTTTTGAGAGCAGAAACCACCGTATTAAGAATGGTCTGGAAAATATGCAAGAGAGCTGCTAGAAACTAGACCTTTTACCAGTTGTCTTGTTAAAATCTCTGCCAATCATTGGGTTTAACCTGCATACTCCCCTACATTACATTTGGTCCCTATTCTGACTCTGCATGAAGTCTTAAATTGGCCTAGTTGAATCCCTCACACAAAAATTAAAGGACATGGAAAGCCTATAACTCCATGTACAAAAAGCCATCTCACTCCTGCCAGAAGAAGAGTAGAAATTCAGGATATTCCCACTACTGAGTGACTGCCAGCTGTGACTATTGCCTTTGGAAGCCATTGGCAGCTATTACAAAACAGAGAATCCTTCCAGCTCCTGTACTTTCTGCTAGCAGCGGGCGTAGTGGCTACACAGCTCCAGCATTCAGGTCTCAAAAGCTTCCTTTATGTCAGCCTTCATCACTGCTGGCCCGACTGTTACTGTCAGGCTCTAGCCTACAGATTTTTAAATTTCTCAAATGTCACTTTTTGTGTACAGAGTATTCAATGCAGTCTTAATAGTTCAATTAAAAAAGTACACCTTGTGGATTTTTTTTCCACTAACTCATACTGCAGGTCTCCAATACTAATTTGCAGACCTGTGGCGTACTTGGCATTAATTTCACTAGGACCGATCTTTGTCACCTGCTAAAAAAGACATTGTACGTGACCGCTAAGCAAAATAGAGAATAAAAGAATTGTGACTTAGTTTACCAAAAAACCTTACACCTTCAGTTAAACTCCTTTCCAAAAGGATTGTAATGCAATATAAAAACTTGGTCACCAAGTAGGCCATTTGTCCATGACTTTTTTTAAGAGAAAAGTATATCAGATGGCTTTAATTTCAAAACACAAACCCTTCTTTACTTTCTCTTATCTTCAAAACATGTGCATCAATTTCACTGTTCCTTCCCTAGATGTGTTTCTTCCCTATTTACTTCTCATGCATAGAAAAAAACAAGTGAAAAGATTGTTAACATTTGCTATGGTTAATGCTCATTTTTTCATAATTTCCTTTTCATAAACTCCAGAAACCATAAACCTGGGAAGCTGGAAAAGCAAGGCTAAAGTCTGCTGCCAGTTCCTCCCTACTAAATAATGTATAGCCATTTGCAACAGCCCCAAGTTTTTTCCCTGGTAGGCCACGGTTTTCATTAGCTTTATAAAATAACATAGTGGTAAAGAAGCAATCTGAATCTGGTCTTAGCATGACTGTATTTCTGTCCCATTAGTCGTAATACACAATATAGTGTTTATGCTGGCTGCACTAGTATGGACAACACCTAACTCAGAATAAAACCTATCAATAGAAAGCTACCATGCTGAAACTGGAAATGGAAGAATGATTATGTACTGGACAAAGGGTTTGCATCACATGGTACTATTAGCCTCAGAAATTATTCACTGTGTTATTTAACTATGATTTCAAGTACTGTTCTACCCCTTTAATTCTTTAGAAAATAATTTTCTAAACATTTATATGTAAAAATGAACTAAAGTAGTCTCCTAAGTGGTAGAACTTTTTTCCAAAAATGTATTTCAATATAGCTAAACATGCCATGATCAAGTCATTACCAAACGAATACACTACTCAAATTTTAAGGAGTTAAAACACCTATGTAATCTGTAAGTGAAAACATACCTTAAAGTTCCAGTAATGCCATTTGTTTATTTATTTTTCTTGCTTCACCAATGAAAAGAAATAGCATTAATCTGATCATATATTTAAACTAAATTCATCCTCACACTTGGATATTCACTCATGGTGAAGACGAACTGCTCTCCCAGGCAAATGCTACTGCATACATAAATGTGTAACAGTCATCCTACGGAGACAAAAAAGCACAGATTGAAGAATGACAAAGACGACTGAATAGCAGGTCTCAGCATTATTTATATCTATCTTCTGGCATAAAGTCCCTAGTCTGTAAGGGAGTAAAAGGCTTTAGGCTATATCCCAATCTGGAAATACCAAAGTCCCATGGATCAGTCCGAAGACAGATGAGATAAACAAGGAGACCAAATCTGTGTAAATCCAAAACTGACCTTACCCTAAGCCTTAACATTCCACCTCTGAATACTTACCATGTCAAAGCTTGGCTCTACTTACAGGTTTCTCAGGTAGCTCTCTTACATAAGTCTTCTGAAAAACCCAGTTCAGACAAAATGACTGAGCTCCTAGTTCAATTCCAGCTAAATCAGCCCTTGCTGGTACCAGCATGTCAATTAAAAATATCTCCCCAAATCCAAACCTAGGAAGTAGAAATGACTCATCTGAAAACAGCTTCCACTCCCTCCCCTCATTAACTCCAGCCAAACTCCCACCTACCTAAAATGAGATGAACACATTCTCAGAACATGGCTTGGCTCCTCTGATCAGCCAGAGAACGGCACTGTAGCAAACACTGGATATTGTGTGGATTTTTCTCATAAATGTTGCTCCTAAAAAGCTCTGTAAGGAAGTATACTATTAAATATGAAAATATAAAAATGAAGTACTTTTGTCTTAAGGGATGCATCTATAACTCAGTATGTGTAATCAAGTTTTATTACATAAAAGAGAGAATGTTTTGTTTTCTCTTTTAAGCTAGACATACCAGCAAATACAGTCAAGGTGTGATAAAACTGAGGACTTGAAAGCACTGAATAAGTGAAAATACTAATAAACACCAATTATATGAGACTATGGTATTCAAGATAACCAAAAGAGATGAGAATACATCACAATGTTCAAAACACATAAATCCTTCAACTCTCTCTTGAGCTTTTGTTTCTGTGAATCACTTGCAGTATTTATCAATTAGTTGTTACAAATACTAAGCAGACAAATCTCCACTTCTCATGACATGGTGGCACTAAGTTGTCAATCTGTGGTTTAATTGCACAGCTCAGGACCACAGACAGTAAAGTTAAGCCAACAGATTTGTCCTGAAATTCAGTTAGTTTCCTAAACTTTGTTTGCTGTGAGAACATGCAGACAATGCATTAGCTCAGCTTGATAAAGCACAATAGCTATTAAAAACAAAATCAACCCTCAAAAATGCAACATATCTCTCACTACCACCCTTGAATGACTACTCCCTATGCTTTTTATTAGAAAGATTCAAAGAAGCCAGTAACCTTACAGCTGGTGACTCTGTAATAACAGAGGGTAACAAGACAGAAATAATGAATGCCTCCTTGTTAAGCAGTTTTGTTTGTGCTGTTCCAAGAGAGATCTGCCAAGAACTTTCCATGCAAACCTTATTTTTCTGGGATTTGTAACTTGGCTGCAAAAAAATCCAGCATGATAATGCCCCGTTCAAAAGAATTCAGATTACAAGTTTCAAAATATATTTCCAAGTTTTGGAATAAATTAAATTTACACTAAATAAGGTAAACAATTTAGCACTTCATATATTTTTAGTTGCTTTATTTTAAAAAACCTCTGGTTAGCAAGTTTGCATCCCAGATCATTATATGTTTTCTAACTCTTCGGTATTAAATAAGTCTGAAGTATTGCAGTGTGAAAGGAGACTTTTGTGCTGTATGGTCAAGACTCCACTGATGTGGAGTTTCTTTTTAAGAAAGACTGTATGAAATGCATATGAAGCACTCATGGGATTCTATCTGCTAAACAATTCAGTGGATTAAATATGTGCTAATTCTTAATACAACTCAGCTGACTCGGGTATAAGGCCAGCTTGTGAAAAAATTGGCTAAGTTGAACACACCATTCTTACAAAACATAAGCCTAGAATTTCCATGTTAAATTATGTGGGCTTATTTCTGTTTTGTTTTGTTTTTAACCAAATGATTGAAAGCTTTGAGCTGTGCAAAAGTCCAATTTCAGTGTTCCCCTTTACTTTTTTGGCACATGACCCATTAGGACAAGGTCATTTTGTACAGTTCCTTGCCAAAGCAATATTGTTTCCTGTGGCAACCAGCAAGATACATGGAAATTAGATTTCAGGCACAACACAGATTGGAGCCCAAGCTAAGGAAGCTCTCTTTCAGGCAATGGCCAGGTATCAAGAAGCAAGAAGGCTATGATAGTTGCCTGAGCTATGAAAAAGTGGTGGCTTAGGCTTATGCCTAAGAGAAAGAAACCTCCCAGCAATTCAGAACTACAAGTGACAATCAAAACATACCAATAAATTATAAAACTGTTCTGAATATATCTGGTGAGATCATTTCAAAGGAAACACTGGAAGGAAAAGGGCCAGAAAATACCATCAGACAGAGTAGCTAAGAAATGTTTCTGCTCATTTTCTGGACTAACTTGGGTTCTAATAGATTGGACATGAGGAGAAATTTCTTTACTGAAAGAGTGGTCAGGCCTTGGAACAGGCTGCCCAGGGAAGTGGTGGAGTCACCATCCCTGGAGGTATTTAAAAGACGTGTAGATGAGGCGCTTAGAGACATGGTTTAGTGGGCATGGGGGTGTTGGTTTGACAGTTGGACTCGATGATCTTAGAGGTCTTTTCCAACCTTAATGATTCTATGATTCTCCCTCAGGAGAATTTGGCTAGAGCACATTACCCCCCAGAATATCTCTACGTACCTTACAGTTCAATGCAAATTAAAACTAAGTAATCCTATGAAACAACAGTTCCTATGAGATTATTTGTAATTCAGCCAAATATGCTGGGTATATAAGGACTTTACCATTCTTGAGGAGTTCATATGAACTGAAGTAAGTCATGGCTCTCAGATTCTCATTCTGCCCAGCTCCAGAGTAAACTAAAGCTGCAGGGGAACAGCTTTCCTTGACATTACCAATGTAAATACTTGGAAATAGAGCACTACTGCACTATACAACCTGAACAAGATAAAAAACATGGCTAGCTAGACAAGAAACAAGTAAGAACAAAGAGCTCCTACCAGATCAGCAGAACTTGGAGCAAAAAGCCAAGGTGGTGAAAAGGCTTCTGTATTACTGACACTGTCTGCTCTGCAAGAAGCCATAAAGGTAGTCAGTGGTTACAAGAGGGTGTTGGCCCTGGGAAGCATGACATGTCTTCCTTCAATGATTAAAGAGCCAGCAGAAGCAGACACAGAGCATCTCCATGCAGATGGCTCTTAATCTTCTTTTGATACACAGGAAACATGCTCTCTAGCAGCAGTGAGGATATTTCTGTGGGACTGGGCTCTCTTATGTAATGAAATCAGAGCAATGTAATAATATAAAAGCTTTATTTGTTACTGCTTGCCTAATTTTACAATATCTAAAACTTTATCATTCTGACTCTGAACTAAAATAGTTCTTCACTTTGTTCTGCATTTCCACTGTGACATCCTGACCTCTGACCAGAACTTCTACGACCTACTACAACATAAACAGCATTTATAATTCTTATTTTTCATCTGTTTGTGCTTAAGTATCCCACCTTCAATTCATCTCTTCACTCAAAGAAGTCAAATAGTATTCCTAATTACACCAGCACAATACCACTTAAAACCTTGGTGATAAAAGAGAATAAAACATGGCAATGTGCCCTCTACCTTGGATACACTTTCTTATCGAGCCAGTTTTTGCTTCCCCATCTCTTCTGGTGACCATGACTTACTGCTTTTCCCACTTCTGAAAGAGCATACTACCAGCTGGGACAGAGACTCTCAAGTACCCAATTTCAACAATTGCCCTATGCATCGCGAAATACTAAGCTGAACAAGCTGGACCTGTATCAACACAGGGATCATTGCAATGAAATCTGTTCTGTTACCCTACATTCTCCAACCAGGCAATTGCTTCTTTTCTGTAAAGAACAAACAGAAAATGAGGAAAGAGCTTGACACAAACAAAGAAGACTTGCCAGACCAAACTGATAGGTATATACCCCAGCAAGTCCCTGTTCTTGTACAAAATCTCCAGGGTTTACTTTTGTTGTTTCATATAATGATTCCCTTGATTCGACATGGTGCCTACTAGCATACTCTTCCCCAGGTTGATTCTTCCCTCATTTAGTAAATTGTCGTCTGGAAGA
Organism: Pelecanoides urinatrix; assembly: GCA_013400755.1. Classification (NCBI taxonomy): domain Eukaryota; kingdom Metazoa; phylum Chordata; class Aves; order Procellariiformes; family Procellariidae; genus Pelecanoides; species Pelecanoides urinatrix. The sequence continues at coordinate 439,944 of VZTQ01008240.1, read as the reverse complement.
ACTGCACTGTGGCTGTTAAGACAAATCCTGGATTATGAGGGATTATGAAGTACTGTGCAGAAGTGGGAGTTCCAGCTGTACTTTGTCTGTCTCAGACTGCTTCCAGGGCAGTGGTCATCACAAATAGGGCTCAAACATTCCCAGAACAGCAAGCTTCAGCCTGCTTGCCCCCTTCCTTCATCCATGTTCAACTATGCTGGCTAATACAACGAGAGGGCTCTGTTTCTGACACCCATGATGATGATGGACATTTCTAAGTGGAACCATGACTGCTTCCTGCCCAGGCGAGACAGCCGAGATAACACCCTAAGCTTTAACATAGCCATGTATACTATATAACAAGAATACCATATGAGGACAGAATAACCAGAGATGTATAAGCCTTTTGTAGGTAATTTCTCTTTTGAGACTTTCCAGAAGAAAGAAATCATTCAGGTTATTTCTTCAAAAATAAATATTCTTCATGACACCTTTAATCCAGAAACACAATTATATACACATTTAAATTTAATAATGTCTGTAGCACCGGTGATTTCAAATGGGAACTACACATAGGATTAACCTAAAGCTTAAAAAATCCTTGTTGGAGCCAAGTTTTTATTGCCAAGTATAAATATATATGCATTTAGTTTAAGACAACTATTAAAATAATTGTTGCTCTTTCCATGTTTCTAATATATATTGAAATAGGGGAGTATTTAAATAAAATTGTTCTACATGAGGCTGAGACATCCTATACATTTTTCTATATTGAAAATGCTTTCAAATGAACTGTAAGGCATACTTCTTGTAAAGCTATTCAGAAAATATTATAAACAAATTAAGTTATGCCAAAAGAGAATTAAATGTAACAGAGTTCTATGCACTCGGGTTGTGATGACCTTGCCATGCATGCATAATCAAAATCTCCAACACCACCAAGGGTCACTATGGTTACAATAAAAATCTTTGATACACACTTTCCACAGCCACTTTTTAAACAGTGTATCAGCTATTTCCACCTGCTCCCTAAAGTAATCATCAAAAATTCCTCAACAACATGCAATGTCTCAGTAAGTTAGGGGGAAACAGAGAAACTGCCTAAAAAATTCAGTGAAAAATTGGATGATGTTGTTTCAAAGAAGATATATAGAAAACAAAGCCTTCATCAGATAGTCTGCTATGCTATTCCCTTGCTTTCCTCTTCTCATCCATCTTCACTACCACCCCTTCCAAAAAATAATTCTGCTGTGATTAAATGACACCAGAATTTTACTGTTCTAACAGAGCATTCTCTGCTATTTACTGCTGGTCTCATTCAGACACACATGGGCCTCAGTGGAAACTGAAAGCAGGGCCAAAAGATGAGAAACTGAAGTCTACTCATGCTCTGCTAATAAATCATGTGTATGCTCAAAACAAATGAGCTTTTATGAATGTTCAGATCTTTCTACACACGCACAAGCATGTACAGAAAAAAAATCAGCCAGTCACTTCAATGGAGTATAGTTCAACAGGAAAAAGTGCACAATTTAGTATTCGCTCTCATTCAGACTTAGTGAAAAAGTCTTGCTAACTGATTTAAACTTCTTATACCTGCATGCACAATTTGAGAACTAGAGTCATGCCCATTTTCCTCTAAACTGGAGTGCAAATAACGCATTATCTCACAGCTACCATAATGGTAATAACATTGCATTTTGTTTTTCTACAAAGTGGTTTTTTGAATGTAAGTTTCCCACCATACACTTATTTTACAGTGCAGCTAAGCTAGTTCTAGTATTTAAAGGTTACACTCATAAAATCACGCTTAGGATTTTCCTAAGAAAACACATCAGGGACTAGGTGGCCATAAAAGAATTCACAGATTTCACATACTGAAAGAGGGTAGGATCTATTCCCTATGTTTTAAAGTTTATAACAAAAAATATCAGTTATAGGAGGGTATTCGCTCTCTTCACAAACAACCTGACAACAGTGGAATGTCAAGAAAGAGAAAGCACTGGAATTAGGGAGTATTGCACAGCACACCTGGGAAGAAAAGTCACCTAAAATGCCCTAGCATGAGTGCAATTTCAGGAGAGAGCAGAACACGAAAGCAGCCAGTGTGAAAATCAGATTAAAAAATTAAAAATAAATAAATAAATAAATCTCAGAAAAGACAACACCAAAGTAAAAAGAGAAAAAGACAAAAAACCCAACCAGCTATGAGCATTGAAGGAGCTGATCGGTTTTGCCTCTCACAGACCACAGGAAAGGGACAGATCTGTTGCCTGGTTGGTGACCCAGTGGAATTGCGTGGGGGAAGATGTAGATTTTTTTCCCCCTTTATGGATCTACATTAGGTCAAAGCCAAGTTCAGGAAATTAAGCCAGTAGCATCCCAGTATTAGAAGAAGTGACTGTTAGGTACCACATTTGGTTCTCACTGGGCAGCTTTTTGGTTGTGCAGATTTCAGTAGTAAATGAGCTAAAGTAGCTATTACTCTACCTTTTTGCTTTTTCAATTTTTAACCGTATCAAAAATCACAGACAATGCAAGTAAAAAGTCATACAAAGCTTTATTTTCCCTTTGACTCATAACTCTACTAGAATCTGTGAAGTTGGTAAGCTCTTTTCTTCCCTTTTAAATGCCTCAGCACTTTCTGATTACAAATTAATAGAAGAATTTGAAAGACAATAATTATGTAACTGTTCTTGTACTTTTGTATCATCCTGAAACAGGAAGAACATGCTCCCCTCCAAAATCATGCTCTGAGAAAACTCCTAGCTTGGCAGAAACTACATACATGTATTTCAGTAATAATGCCAAAGAGGTTTAATAATTCAGACAATCACTCACTCAATAATACCTATTCAAAAATATAATTTCTTAACTCAGAGTTTTATTGGGTTTACCACTACTTATAAATGTATTTAATAAAATACTTTAAGTTTAAGAGGCTGGAATATCAGTAATTCCACTCCACAGGTTGTCCTTAGGCTGTAATAACCTTACAGAACCATTTACAGATTATCTTCTCAACCTCACATACCCAACACAAAACCTGCTAAAGTCAACAAGCATGTTTCTTAAGGATCACACTGGGACATGACTGGTTCTTGGTCTGTATGTTGACAGTCTGACCGCACCACATCAAGTTGCACATGCTGCCTCTTTGCCAGAGGTTACAGGCCACAGGGCACACCCCTCCCCTCAGCCACTACCAATTCTGTCATGACTGATATCCTCTAAACTAAGGCAAACAGATGGGATCATCTTAAATAGGCAAATTCAATAGCAGTAATTAAAGATAATATCCCCATGGCGTTATTCCTAGCCTTTTTCCAACATCAAGACTGAAGCATTACATGGCAGAATAGTTGCTGCGAACTGATGTGTTTGCAGATTTGCCCTAATACAACGATCTCATCTGAAATGGGAATGGTTTTACCACCCTTTGTAGGTAGCCTGATAAGCTGTTCACTAGGGCTGAGCCTAGCTATAGACAGTGCCACAGCAAAACCAGTAATGGTATTGCTAATTTAAAACATTTTACTCTACCTTTATCATCAAGTATTATGAAGGAAGAAATTACACATGAAATCTTATTCCAGCCTGAACACTCTCTAATCTAGCGCTAGCCCGAATTTAGTCCAAGGGCATCTATTCTATACATAGCCTCTTCAGAAGCCACGTAAATCTTAAACAAGTGAAAAAACAGAGATACAAAATTGTTAGCCAAGGCTCATTCTACTATCTCCCAAGGTTAAGACTATTAGCAACAACTGTCATCCACACCATTATTCATAGCTTCATGGTCATATTTGTTCCTGTTGCCCGACACTGACTACAGGCTTGGTACACCCACTGTGTAAATGGCTAGACACATGACAGTGAAAAATCAGGCCTATGATGTAATTACAGGACAAAACCAGTCAAATGGGTTTCTAATTTGGGGTAGAGGGAGGGAGGGGAAAGGAAGGGAGAAAGAAGGTAAAAAAAAAAAAAAAATCTGTGAGCTGCTTGTTTTAATCCTTAATACTTTGTCTCTCCGCTTGGACTGAACTTTAAAGTATAAAATACTTTGCAGCAGAAAGATTGTGTACAGAAGAGATTATTATTATTTAAAATATTTTAAGATGAATAAACAGCAGCAGAGCAGAACGGGATGACTCCTCACTCAGTTTTTCTGATTATCTACTCTGAACAATTTAAATCACTTTCCATGTTGACATCTTTGACAATGCAGTAAGCAAGATCACATTTTGGCATGTCTGCAAAAGCAGAAGAACTGGCATAAGAACTCCAGCAACTGGTGGTGATGTCTTCTTTTTCACATATTAGATTTTATATTCATACATTCACTTCTAAGAGTACTGAGCAAATTAAAAAACACTTTGATTGCAGTTACCACAACACAGCTTTTTTGTATTTTGTTCTGTGACTCTGAACAGGTTTCATCAGCACAAAGACTGCACCCACCAAAATTTCTGCATTTTAAATTAGACTGGTAGCAATGTTTATATATGCACCTATCCATAATTGTATCTATTGCCATTTTTGAGATGCATTCTCTAAAACAATGTTAACTTTTTTTTTGAAGAAGGGACTCACGATTGCAAGAATTTTGGAAGATCAGACCACATTTTTAGTTGCTTCAGGTAAGTGTCACTAGGCTCAGTGTATAGTACAGTACATGCGTATATGTGATGTTTTGCAAGTGCGTAGGAACAGAGGATAAATACAGGAGTACATTAAATATAACTGATGACTCCTTATTTGGATTATGCCACATTTCTGAACGAAAGCTGTTTCTGAAAGTTTCACATTATTTTATAGGGACTAGTTTGTAATCTTTTGACTTCTCAAAGTAGATCCTATATCCATCATACCTAAATAGTGGCCTTATAGTTTTCTTAAACATGTTTTCCTGTAGGTTGATCAAATCTTTAAGTATTGTCTTAGTCATACAAGAAGCAAATGAGCTGGGATCTGGGATATATGTATTTTTTCCTAGCTCTAATCATTTGAGGTTTTAAAGCTTATGAATTCCAGATGTTTGTTGTTAAATATACAGGAATAATTAAACTAGTTTTCTAGTGGCAATGTAAAAAAAAAAAAATTAGTTAAAATAGTGTTGTGTCTAATATAATTTATTTCCAAAGTATATATAAAAAAATAATTCAGGAAAATGTGCCCATACAGGTTTTACTTTAGCTGCTGAAAACTAAGCATATACTCTTCCTGAATAGAGAAGATTTTCCCAACACACACTTGTATGTTAATTTAGCATTATTATTCCTATTTCTGCTGTAGAGGATCTGGAATTTCAGTCGTAAGTGTGCTAAAGCAAGGACTTCTAAACTTTCCTCCTCCTCTCCCTTCTGCTGAATACTGCCAACAGCAGCTCCTAGTTTTGTAGCTAGATATGTACGACTTATGAGAGGTATGCATGACAATTTGGGAATCCCATCTCAGAGAGCATATGGGGAGACAGTCAGCAATAATCTCTTCAAATGTTGACCTCCACAACCCTTTCATTTACTCATTACTAGCAAATATAGATTCATGTCAGTAAAACTGTAAAATACGCTATGGCCTCATAATAATGATATTTGTATCATTGTGCACATGAAGTGCCAGAAGCATATACAGCCATGTAACAATGGAAAATCTCTGTCCAGATCAATTCACAGTCCACTTTAAGCACAAAGAAATAACACTCTGGATAAAATATTATTTGAAACCTTACAGGATCATGCTAAGACTATGTCTAAATATTCTTTTCCAGACTCAGTAAGGCTAAAAAAAAACCCCAAAACCAATGCACCTCAGACTGCCATGCTTCACTGCAACAGTTTGGGAAGACACTCACTAAATCACCACAAAGGGCAGGGGGGAGGAAGGGAAGGAGGCAGGTTAGCTAATAATTACTGTAAGTCAGGAGTGATCCTTTAGTGACCCAAGAAAGCTCAGCCAGATAAAAAACTAACTACAAAAAGAAACTACTAATTTTGGCCAGATCGGTTTCTTGAACTGGCTCACCACACAGGTGCTAGAGCACCGCGGCTGGCAGGGAAGGAGGGCACGCTGCTACATTACACCAAGCTAATAACTATTTGTTGCCAAAAACCACAATTTGCTCTCCCCTGGCACTGCTGGCCGCCCAGTTACTGCTGGCCGTGCAAAGGAGCGGCAGGGCCGGTCACCAGCACGGCCACGCCCTCAGACCCGCAGTTCAGAGGTAACTCATCCCATTCTGTTTGAATGCAAGTCACTAATCACCCTGCTACTAGTTCCTACTGTGACTAATACTTCTTTCCACACAGGCCACTGTTAAAGTCATTTTATACATTTCCAAAAACAGCCCAGGTACTTGTGAGCGAGACAGCAGATGGTCTCTAGGGCAAATTGCTACTACTGCCTGTTATTACGTGACCAGGCCCTGAACCATTTTAAGGCTCTGTCATTTTTCTACCCCAGCATTCGAGAAGTTATATATAGACGCAATTTAAAATAGGAAGGACAAATAGACACGAGCGGGATGAGAAGCCCGCCTCCTCGGCAGCGCTCTCTGCTCCAGCCAGCGCGGCCCCGGCCCACCGGGCTCCCCCGCAGCGAGGCGGCCGCCGGCTCCACAGCCGCCCCTCACCCGCTGTAGCCCCAGCGCTGGGGCAAATCCCGACCTTCCCAGAAGACGCCGGAAAAGGCCAAGGGCTGCGCCCGGGGAGGCCCTCCCGGCCCCGCGGCGAAAGCAGCGACGCCGGCAGCGGGTGGGCCTCGCGGCCGAGGGACGCCGCCCTTTTCCCCGCAGCCGGGCACCGCCAGGCGCCCCCTTACCGGCGGGAAACACTCCGCCCCTCTCTCCCGCTGCCACTGGATTAAGGCTGGGCTGGGCTGAGCCTGTCCGAGCTGCCTCGGCCCCCCCACCCGAGGCGAAACCCACCCCAACCAACCCCGCCCGCGGCGAGGGCCCGGCCCGGCGCCAAGAACCCCCTGTGGGGAGGGGGCGGCCACGTGACCGCCCGGCGGCGACGGGCGGCCCGCCCCGCCCCTCCCTCTCGCGCACCCCACCCCGCCCGAGCGGGGAGGCGGTGGCGGGGTTAGCGCATGCGCAGTGGCGTTTCGCCCATCCAGTGCGGCAGCCGCGGGTGGAAAACCGCAGCGGCAGCTGCTGAGGGGAGACGCGAGCGCGTCGCCTTGCTGAGGGGCGGCCGGGGTAGCGCCCGGGCGCGGGGCAGCGGCAGGGTAGTTGGCATCGCTCCCAGTCCGCTACAAGGCCGCTGGTGCGGCGAGGCGAGGCGGGGCGGCGGGCTGCGCAGCGTAGCTTTTTGGGGCTGGTCCCCGGCGTTTTGACATCTCGGCGCCTCGGCCGGGGCCGGGAAGGGCCGCGTCCCGGCGCGCTGCGGTTGCGGGGGCCTTGTCGGCGGCTCCCGCCCCGGGCCGGGAGGCTGGCGGCCGCGGCGGCCTGGGGCGCCCAGCCCTGGCCGAAGGTTCTCCCCGGGGAAGGGGGGACTGGGGCCGCCGGGGGCCGTTTTTCGGAGGGTGGGGGGCGGCGGCGTGAGTGAATTGAGACAAAGAGCGAGGAGGAGGAGGAAGAAGAGGACACTCGGGCTCTGCCACATTCCTGTGCAGAGGAAGGCGGGAGGCGGCGTTAGCCCTTTACGGACAGCTGGGTTCAGCGCTGCCCTCAGCTGCTGCCGGCGTATTTACGGACGTCTCTCCCGGCCGCGGGAGGCGGAGGAGAAGGAAGAACCATGTAAGTTCCGAATTGCCAGGGGTCCTGTGAGAAGATGGGGGATGTCGCAGACGCCAAGGAGATGAGGAAGACTTTCATTGTTCCTGCCATCAAACCCTTTGACCATTATGATTTCTCCCGAGCGAAAATCGCCTGTAATCTCGCCTGGCTGGTGGCCAAAGCCTTTGGGACAGGTAGGTGGCGTCTTCTTCTTCCCGTGCTTTGATGCTGGTTCCTGCTTGGTGGCTTGGCTCCTGAGAACGTGCGAGCCCTTCACTGGGGAGCTGGGAAGGGGGGGCAGGAGGTGCGTAGGAAAGGGTTTTGGTCGGTGCCCTTATCTTTAGGTTTCCTTACATCTTGTGGGGTTTTCTGGTTTTGTTTTGTTTTTCTGTAATTACCTGTAATCTTTTTGTGGTAGTACCACTGTTTCCATTAGTAAGTAATTTTTGTTTATTGGAGCTAATACAATTTCATTTGAGGAATTGAACTCTAAATTGTGCTTTATTTATTCCCCGGGTCACACTTCTAGAATGCGAAAAAACACCAGCAATCCGTATTTGTCTGTTGTCTCGAAAAATTTCCTAATATTGTTTAAGCTGAATTGGGGGCTAGCAGTGGAAATGGATGTGCATTGTTAGTTTTGACATGTGTGACAGTAGCCTGTAGCCATTTGAGTGGTTAAGCAGTAAGAAGGGTTTCAGGAAAAAGAGCGTTTAATGCCAAGTTTTGGCCTGCACAATGCAGAAGGCTCTCCTTGTTTGTAAGCATAAATGGAATTGATTGTAATGCCTCTGAAAGGCATTACTGCTCTGTCTTTGAAAACCTGGGCCTTGAGGAATACCAGACTTACTATTCTATGCCTAAAATATTGTTGGGCCTTGAGGAATACCAGAGGTCTTCTGAGGGAAGCATTCTGAAAATTTATTAAGCTGGGTTTTTTTAATACAGCTGTAGTATATTAATCACTTAATTTTCTGTGGATGAAAAATTGAGGTTTTCTTTGAAAGGTGAATTAGATATTGACAGTCAATATTTTTATTTGTAGAATAACAGGAAAAGGTTCCTCCTGGAATTTTGCAACTTTTGCATTTAGGGCCAGAGTGTTGTTATGTATTTGAACAGGGTTATAGGTGTACCTTTATGATGCCCCTGGGAACTGATGATATTTGACATGATCCTTCCAAAAAAGCTACTTTCAAAGTGGTTGAACCTAGTGAAGTTCCAGGAAGGTCAGTAGCTACTGAAATAAAGTGCATGTTCATCCCTTTAGAAAGAAAAACTATCAAAATACTGTTTCCATATAAAGATTTGTCAATAAACTCTGCTTACTTTTCTTTGTGAAATCTGGGCAAGTATATAATGGTTTTATATATGGCTTTATTAGCTATGCGGACATAAGAGGTAAAATATAGTAGTGAAAATTCTTGGAAGTACTTGATTCAAGATTTTCAGATCATTATCTTTTTAGGTAGCTCGGTTCTATAGGCACTGCTTGTGGGATTCTGGGTGTACAGTGCTTGTGCCATTATATAACCCTTTTTTGCTGGAGTTTGATGAATTCTCAGCCTGCAGTTGAAATGTCTTGGTTTATATTGGTTGAGTTTCTATTGGATGTGTAAAGTAACTTGCAGGGTACTTTTCTGCTACTTTTCTATAGAAAATGTGATCCAAACCAAATTCCTTTACTCTTTCTCTGCATTACGTGGTTGTTCTGAGATGCACAAATGAAACATGATTAGAGGAGATAATAGCTCCATCTGCCCTCTAAATAATACCATAATGTAGTGGTAGGAAGAGAGGTAAACATACACAATTGTAGTGCTTCTGATCTCACAGTTGCTCCACTAGGTTAATATCACTAGTAGCCTCAAAGAAGAGTTTGTGTCTGAAGTAGGTAAAAGCAGTACACAGGACTTGCATGTCTGCAATACAAATGCTTCCTTTGTATTTCGAGTGAAACAGAAGTAGTGACCTTCACCTTTTCCAAGAAGGAAGGAAGTTTGGGTTTGTTAAATTACTAGTTTTAGTTCTTTGGAGTAGATCACAACCTCAGTCATGTCTTCTACCTATTGCTATATGCATTTGTACAAAGGATGATTAGTGTGTTTATGGATACCACATTTTATTTCTTTTTTTGTCCCTGAAATGTTGAAATTCCTTAAGTGGGCAGGGGAAGTGAAAGATTTTCCCCCACCCTCTCTGAAATAAATTAATGCCATTCATTTTGATTAATGAAAAGCATAAGTTGTTGCAATCGTGTATCCATTGAAGAAATCTAAATCTTTATAAATCAAATTGGTGCATCTTTCAGTTGGCATATTTCACATTCCTAAAAGCATATTATAATACAATAAAAATTGTGGGTAGAGCTTGGTTAGGTGTTGTGAAGAGAATACTCTCTTGAAAAAAGACTTTGAAATAGGTACTGTTCATTAACATTTAGTAGTGGCTTTTGGTGTTTGATGATTGATATCTGCATCCAAAAACTGAGAGACCAGTTGTACATTGCTGTTGTCCTCAGTGAAGCTGCAAAAACACAGTCTGGCCCACAACACAGGCAAGTCAAAGTAAGTCATCTTATTAGTAAGGTGTCTCATGAGAGAGTAAAAGTACGCTAACATTCATGTTGAAGGCATTCTGTATGAAGGATTTTTTTAAGAAATACTAACTGAAGATAGCATTCATATTGAAGTGTTGAGGGAGTATAGGATTTTGTGTCTTGATGTTTTGCTGCAAGAAAATGTATTGGTGTTAGGACAGGTCAGGTTAAATGTTTTGTAATAACCAAATGATTTAAGTAACACAAGTTACAGTAACTGAAAAAATTAACAAAAAGTGTGAAGTATGAAAATGGGAATGTTTGACCTTAGAAATTAAATCTGCAAACACTAAATTTCAACATTAACTCCCAATGCTGGGAGTTAACCATTTCAGTATAGAAAAACTGCTTTCCAAAGAAGTGATTGAACTGTATTGATATTATATGCTTCGACTTAAAAGTGTAACAGGACCTACTTCATGGGAATAATTTAAAAAAGGTCTTGATGTTGTATTGCTCGGTGTCCTTTTTATTTCTAAAACAACAAAAGTGGATTTCATTATTTTGGAGTGTGAAGTTTTTGTTTTCTCACTCTGCTATAGTCAGAGAAAATGGGACTGGAAAATTTGTTATCCATCCACCATCCTAAAGACAGGCTGAGCTAAAGATACATCATTCCTGACAGATGTTTGTTTAGCCTGTTTTTTGAAAATCTGTAATTATAAAGTTTCCACAGTATGCCTGCTAGTCAATTTGAATCCTTATTTATCTCTAGATGTTAGAACAGCATAATAATCTTGATGTCTTTTGCTACACTCTAAACCCATTACTTGTCCTATTACCGGTGAATGTGAGAATAGTGGGTGCCTTACCTCTTCATAACACCTTCCACATAATAAAAACAGTGTCTCCTCTCTGTTCTGCTGTTTAGACAAAACAGACTTTTTTCAACTTCACTTTTGTCAGTCAAGCTTTTTTGGACTCTGTGTTTTGGGTTTTGGTGTTTTTTTTCCCCCTGTATTTTTTCTGTGGTCAGTTTTGCATGAACTCTGCACTTAAATCTACATCTAATGGTCCAGCTAAACCCTTACCAATACAGGGTAGATTTGAAAAATTACTTCATCATTCCAACCTAGAATACTCTCATTTATTCACTAGAATATGATGTTTGTAATTTTTGCATCAGCCTAGAATTGTTGACTCATTCAGTCTGTGATTCACTGTAGCTCCATATCTTTCTCTGCAGAATTGCTGCCTACTCAGTTGTTCCCATCTTGTAGTTGTACAGTTGTAGGTTCCTGCTTTGCAGCTATACTTATATAACTGCATCCTATTTTCAAACCACTTCTTCCACTTGTCAAAATCATCTTGAATTATAATTTCGTCCTCCAAAATGCTTTCAGTCCCAGAAAATTATGGGAACAATTTTGAAGTCAAGTTAAATGTGTTGCTGTTCTACTATCCATACAGCGTATTATCCTGCTACAGTAATAAATTTCACTGGTTTAACATGAAGTTTTTTTTGACAGGAATAAACTTAAAACTAAATAAATGCTGCACAAGTCTGAGTGCTTGTCCTAAACATCATTGTGGGTATTCTTTGCAGTCAAAATAAAATAGTCCATTCACCTTTTAACATTAAATTTATCCATTATAGGTATCTGAAGCAATAGATTATAAATTGCATCATCTGCAACTAAACACTACCCAAGAAACTTAAAAATAGCTTTCTCCTGATGATTAATATTTTCAGAATTCATATCCAGCTTCTTATTGCTGTTTGCAGATGTTGCCAATAGAACCATGAAGGGCGGAAATGAACATTGTGTATCTGACAGAAACAAATTTTCACTAAATACTCTCATCTGTTATGTTGGGTGTTGCAGGCCAGAACATCTCTTAATCTTTTCCTAGCAGACCTAATTTCTTTACTTTTACTCAGTATGGCACCTAGCAAAAACTTGCACAAGAGTTTGGAGTATAAAAGCAAATGTTTGACATTCTTGTGAGGAAGACTTTTTTTTTTGTTTTATTTAAACAGATTCCGTTCCATCACCTCTCTAAAATAGTTGCTGACAAATTGATACTTTGGTCAATCCTACCAAAATCAATTTATTGGACTAATCATTTACTGAGATGGACTACTTAGGAGTTGATTGTGTCACTCTCTTCTGTAGAACACATTTAAAACATGGTTTGACTGTAGATCACTTTTTTAAAGTAAACAAATAAAATTGTATGAGATTCTGTATCTATTAGGTTTGGCAGAATCATCTGAGGTTGTAGACTGTGCACGTACAAGAGTACAGGAAGGTGAATTAGTAAGTTAACAATTGTCAGTATTCTTACTACATGATAGACCTCAGATGGGGTAGTTTATAATTGTTCTTTCAATGACTTCATGTCATTGAGCCTATTCTGAGTCTATTTGTCTTTACAACTGCAGTGCCTGTCTGCAGAATGTAATAGATCTGATGAAGACACTGTAGCCAAATGCTCACCTATGTCAGGTGATGAGAAGAAATATATTTCTTCTATCTATATCTGGTTTCTCTTTTATATTTTTTTGACCATCATTGCAGTTACTACTGCAGATATGTTTTAACTTCCTCCCCCTCTCCTCATGATTTAGGGTAATCTGTTGGGTTGCTTTAGTGATTCCATGTTTAAAGGTGGCTCTAATGCGAACTTGAAGAGTATTTATATGCTGTTAATCGGGAACTTGTCACCTTTCCGATATAAGATGTTACATAATTTCATTTCTACAGCTAGCTGATGGATTTTAAAGAGCAAAACTGGATGGACTTTCACTCCTGAAATGAATAACTTTTAACTACTTGCTTTAGTAAACCCAGGGCTCTGAATGAATGTTTTTGCTGATCATTCTGGAAAATGGGGCTGGGAGTGAAAAACCTTCAAGATCTTATTAGAAAAATAGAGCGAGTTCTTCCCCCACCACCACTTTTTTTTTTCCCCTTGGACAATACATTATTACTGGGTCAGGTGGTAGTAATAAACCTTTTTCCTATGGAATTGAAATGTAGTGTTTGAAATCTGTGTGCCTAATGTAACAGTTGTACAGTTCTAGCTGTTTCTTGTGTGTTTTCTTTTTTTCAATTAGAAGCAGTCTTAAACTAAGAGAATCTCTAAGCCAGACAACTGAGCAGATATGTCAACTCATTTCTATCTAGTTAAAAACGTTTTCTTTGGTTTAATAAAATCTTATAATAGTTCAAGAAATAAGTGTTTATCTCTACATTTCTGAAACAATCTTTTGCCCTGTTCCATACGCTATTTAAATCATACCTTGACTATAACAGTCATCAGGGTGCTAGCTGAGTGAGATGAGATTATAACTATACTATTATCTTTATATTTCTCATATCTTACCTTTCCCAAAAATAAGTTCTGAAGGCATTTATGCTAATAGGAATTGATCCCTTTATTGCCAGGGTTAATTCTAAGTCTTTTTTTTGTTTATCAAAAGCTGAATCAATATGCAGGTTTTAGTAAAGTAGATGTTAAACTTTCCTATTTTAATAGAAAATGCCCCTACCAGACAAATTCTGCATACTTTGTGAGTAGCACTTCCTATTGTGCTACTGAAGACAGAATATTGGACAGGATAGACAATTAGTGTGACCCAGTAGAGCATTTCTTATGTGATTCTCAGTGTTGAAAAAATACCTGAAGTCTGGGTAGGCAATGAAGGTTGAGCCTGTGCATGTTTTTTGCTTGGATGTTTTGGGGTTTTGTTTTTGTTTTGTTGTTTTGGTTTTTAGTAAGGAATCCCTTATAAGTGAAGAACTCCTGTCAAAGCAGTGGATAGGAGGATAGGCATCTAGAGGCAGGAGGGTAGGGTCTGTTTATTCATAGTACTTCTGTGATGGTAAAGAATCTCTTAAGTTCAGCTTAGGTGGTCAAAGTCAAGAATTATGATATTGAAATTAGTCTGCCATAAATTTATAGAGGTTGACTGTTCAGATACTTGCCCCTAGGCAGAAGTATACCTACTGCCTGCTAGCCAAGAACAATGTAAGTGGCAGACTGATTCAACAAACCAAAAAGTAAAAATTCTTTTTTAGTATAAACTGTCTCATATTGTTTTCCGCTTCCTGATTAAAAGTCTTGTTTCATGATTTTTCTTTTTTCAGTAGCATCAGTTTGATTACTAACTTGCTGAATCTCAGAACTGGAGTACTCACCAGAGCTCTTGAAGGTGTCTCCTAAATAAAAAGGCAAATTGAAACGTCTCCCTCTTCTACTGAGGCAACTACAAAAATTAATCAAAAGCAAAATAATATAAAACACGCTTCTCTGACGTGTTCTCAGTCCTCAGACTCTTGACTTCCATGCAAGCTCCGCTCTCTTATGCCCAAATGGCAAATGCGGCACCAGAATCCCTGTTGGCAAGTGGGAGTCTGAAATGAAGTAACTTAACACTGTTACCTTATGGCAAAAGCATACCTTTACTGTTCTGCAGAAAATGTCAAGTAATTGCGTCCATTAAGATTTGGCATAAATTCATCTGCTGATTTGCACTATGAAGTGGTTAAAGGTATTAGTCAGAATTTTCATGAGATAATTCTGTATTAAATCTCAAAGTCTTCTACAAATATTTTTTTTTTACTTAATGTCTTTGACTGATGTCAGTAACCTATAGAGATGGAAGTTTTCTAGACTGAGGCTTAATGTGGCCTTGTGGCTCCCAAGAATGATGTATATTTTAATTAGAAAGCCCATGGTGAAATATTTTAACTTGTTTATATTATCCTCAGGAATAATAAAAAAAAAAGAGACCTTGTTGACAAAGACTTCTAAGCTTTTAGACTTCCTTAATGCAAACATTCATAAATCTGGAATTGTTCACTCTTACAAACTTGAAAAACTCAGTAGTCATGTAACTCAAAGGATTGTATTCATCTTTATGGAAGTCTGGAAACTTTACAAAAAAACTAGTTTCTGTTTAAAGAAAGTGTAGAGTTTTCACATTAATACAAGTAATTTTTTCCAAAGGAGGAATTCATACAATCCTCCAAGGAGTATTCACACTTACCTGAGCAGAGAGTTTTGTTTATAAAACAGTTTTTAAAAGTAAATGCAGGGCTGGTAACCATGAATTATTTTTAGATTATTCCTTCCTTTTAAAATGGTCTGTTTAAATGGAAAACTAAGTTACAACTCTGTCTCATGGTGGGGAGAAATAATAATCTCGTGTTTGCTTTAAAGCTTGGAATAAGTTGGTTCTTTTTTTTTTTTTTCTTCTCTAAAGAGACCATCTGCAGGACTTTTGAGTCCATTATAATATATGGAAAAATTACCTGAAGGTATGTTAAATACTGTTTTAAAGTTAGCCTGATTCTTAATTTTACATTATTGTTTTGGGCTAATGTGGTATTTCCTTTTTGTTCTTTTCCCTGTGTGTTGAACTTGGACATCAGCTTCGTTTATTCTTTTCACAGTTCAATATTTACAAAATCCAAAATGTCAAACTTTTTTTTTTTTAAAAAGCCATACCAAGAAAAGATTTCCAAAATTGAAACCTGTGGTCCTGTTGACAATTTTAGGAAAAAAATAGGGTGAAAGCAGTCTCTGGAGATCACCTAGTTTAATCTCCTGCTCCAAGAAGAGCTGGCTTCAATGTTAGAAGATGTTTCTCAGGGCCTTGTCCACTCAAGTTTTCAAAGTCCTGGCAGATAGTGGTTTTGCAGCTGGCAACCTGTGCCTCTGCTCTGCTGCTCTCGCTGTGAAGAATTTTTTTACTTATATTGAGTTGAAATTTCCATTGCGTTAGCCGGTGACTGCTGCCTTTTGTCACTTTACTGCAGTTTGAAGTCCGCTTTTCTGAAACCTGCTTGTTTGGTGCTGGAAGAGTGTGGTTAGATCCTCCCAGGGCCTCTCCAGCAGAAATACACCCAGTACCCTTGGTCTCATCCGTATTTCATGTGCTCAATTCCTTGAACTCAGTGTCCCCGATATATCTCACTAAAATAATTGCTGTACTTTGCCACAAATTTGAAGGTCAAATGTTACTTTATGGCAGTGTGTGTAACAAGGTATTTATTTCAAAACTGTTTGCTTACTTCAGAGTTTAATCTGGGAAGACTCTTGTCAGCTGGGCAAAGGAAAGGGACTGGTAAAATGCATGTATTGGGTGTTAAGGTTCTTCTCTGCCTAACAGAGCTGTTTAGCAATCTCCAGTCCTGCCAGAATTGTTAATAAAGGCTTTTGACCCTGTTGGTTGTTCAGGTAATCTGCTGAGAACTGGATGTAGCCTTGAAATTCCCTTCCACAGGACTGCAGAGGCAACGCATGCTGATTCTGGAAGGGCTATTACTTTGAGATCAGTAACAGGAAGAGTTTCCCCTGTGTCTAACCGCTGTGCTTTTTTTTTTTTTTTTTTTTAAAAAACTGTAACAAAAATGAGAACACAGTTTCAATCTTCTATCAAGATATATTCTGATATCAAACAGTTTGATATACATTATAAATGGGGAAAAGTACATGTGTTTCTGTTCTTGCAAAGGGAACTCTGATGGGAATTTTTGTGAAGACTTCTGATCTTCTTGCAGGAGGGATTCCTGATTTGTATGCTTTCACGTTTTGTTTTTATAAATGTAGAATATGTCTCTAGTCACAGTTTCTCTTCCTAGCCCCTTGTTTCTGTATTCTATTTCTCTAATAAATTTCTTTCCTGGTTTTGTTTTTATGAACACCAATAAGTTTCTATTCCAGATTTATTTTTGTGAACACCAATGAAGTAAAAGAAATGGCATACATCTCATTTTGCCTTTTGCCATATTTTTCAGAAGCAGAAGTATCCTTTATAAATAAGTTTATTTGCCTTTGATAGTTATCATCCTGATTTCTTCTAGTGTATTGAGTTTTCTTATTATGAAGCCCCAGTAGTGGATATCATTCTTTAATGATAAATGCATTTATTGCATCTTATCTTGTCACTTTAGGGTCTGTTCCAGTGATACAGAAGAGAAATTACTCATCAACAGGCGATGGGTTTGTTATTTACTGTCTTTGGATTTCTCTTTTGGCTCACTGTCTCATTGTTTGCAGTGAATCTAAACCACAGAGTATGTGACTTCTGTTTGTGCCTAGCTAACTGCTCCCGCCTCAAGAGTTGTTTTTTCATATCGGAATGAGGCTTTTTTAGGTCTTCTAAGAAATTGCAAATGGCTTTATCTCTTCCTCCCTGTTGCCCGCACCCCATCTAACTTCCCATGTGATTCAGAAAGGGTGTATGTTTTTTGGTTGTGGGTTGTTTGTTTTTTTTTTCCAAAAAAGGCAAAATCTGCCTGTGCATTGTGAAATATTCACAAAAAATGTTTTCTAATGCTCTCTAGCTTGAGGAAATAGCATTAAGATGCTTTAAAAGTTGGCATTTGGAATTATAGAGGATAAGTCATGATGAGGATTGAGCTCCTGATACCAAGGTGGAGATGCATCATGAGGGACTTCAGAAATAATGAGCTTAATATTTAAATAGACAATGTATGGACAAACAGGGAAAAGAAAGAAGGACAGGTGGAATTGATATAGATGGAAATAATACCTAGGGAAGCAGGTACCTAGTAGCTCATAGAGTTCCTTAATTATAATTGCTTTTTATAGTATTGGATGACTGTAGGTCCTATAGAGTCAGTAAGTGAGGTTGGGAAGTGGCAAGAGAAAATCGAAGTATTATTGCCTGACATTGGTAGATGTTTTTGCTAGTAGTTTTATTATTATCTTGTAAAAAAGTAATGTTGTTAGGCAATTAGGCTTGTATTCTGAAGGGAAAATTAGTTTTGCTGACAGTGTATTTTGATCTATATTCTAAAGCAGAGCTGAATTTCTAGCCAAATTTAGGCTCCTGGTTCAAGCAAATTATAAACTATACCTCTCTTCCCCTTGATATTCTGAATTGGCAAATAAGAAGTGATATTTTATCCTTTTTTACTCTCCTTGTGACATTTTAAAAAGTATGTGTTAATATTTCTTTCCCTTTTTGCACTCTATAATACATATCTTCTCCTTTCACAGCTAGAAGGCAGCTAGCTCTTCTTCCAAAACCCATAATGGAAGCACATGAACTGCAATAGAATATGTACGAGGAAGAAGATAATCTGTCATTATTCTATGATGGCATGTTCTGTTTTTTCTCTCTCTCCTGCTCCACCCATATTGGGCTGTTTACTCCACGCTCTGCTTCAAACCTTGTCTGTTTAGCCATTTATCCAGCTGAAGGCAAAGGGAATAGGAACCTGGAGTTGCATCACTGTTTTCCAACGCACTTTTTTTTCCTTGTAGCAATTAAATAGGCTTTTCCATTTGGGCTCAGGGAAAGAATCACATGTTCTTTATCCCATAAATGCTGTTGGCTTAACTAATTTTACGACCATGGAGACTGAAATTTTTACAAGGGAAAAATGGAGCATCTTGCAGTGCATATGTCTAGAAATGTGAAGTCTGAAACCATGTCTATGTTATTTTCCACTTCACTGATGATTTAATTTCATTTGATCTAGTACCATATTTAGTTAATTTATAACTATTACTTTTGTCATAGACAATTATAAATATAGTCTGCCTGTATTGTGTTATGTAAAGTATTTGGAAAAACTGTTAGATTGTCTTGGAATGCTGATTTTGGGGTTAAAATCTCAGCATAAACTTGACAGAATCATGCATAGCTTTCCGTGGGTGCTAAGCCAGTTCATTGAAAAAGCAGGAAAGCCACAATTTTAAGGGAAGTCAGTAACACAAATAGGCAAATAAGAATTCAGGATTTTGTCAGAAGGAAATTGATAATTTTTTTCCCCCCTCTTTTTCCATTCTTTTAAATCCAGTAAGACATCCATGTATTTATGCTTAACTGCTGGATTGTCATCATTCTGTGATGAACAACCTTTGAAATAGGTAGTATAATAATCAAATTTCTCTTGCATATATGAAACCTAGAAGGCTGCTGAGTGGAAGTTTCCCTTTTCGTCTCGAATTATTCTGTGCTAAAATATAATGTTCCATTTCCATTTTATTATTGTAATAGAGACAGGGTTTATGTTTAAATGGGTGTTGTTCTGCCTTTATATGTCTGACCTATATAATGTTATGCCAAAGGAAATGAGAATGTTTGGGCATGTATTTGGAGAAGCCAAGAAATTTTGAAGTAATGATGTTGTAAACCACAGGTTGGTCTTCTGGTGTGGCCTTTGCAGTGTGGCACTCTTTGAATTTTTCTTAAGTTTCTATTTATAGTTCAAATGCATACATTTGTATGCAATTTTCCCCAGTGTTTTATATCATGATGACTGGTAAAGACTCTGGCCTTCCCTTGAATACGCTTGCTTTAACATAATTTTGAGTTCATACATATAAACAAAAGCCCTGATACTATGTCTATCCTTTCTGATACTGACTAATGTTTGGTTGGTTTTTTTTTTTCTTTGTAGAAAATGTTCCAGAAGAACTAAGAGAACCATTTTACACAGACCAGTATGACCAGGAGCACATTAAACCACCTGTTGTAAACTTGCTGCTGTCTGCGGAACTCTACTGTCGTGCTGGGAGCCTTATTCTCAAGAGTGATGCTGCAAAACCACTTTTAGGTCATGATGCTGTTATACAAGCCCTGGCACAAAAAGGCCTTTATGTCACTGACCAAGAAAAGTTAGTGACTGAACGAGATCTTCACAAAAAACCAATTCAGATGGTGAGTGTCTAAAGCTTGTATGTTATGTTTCTTCTATTCTTCTGTGTACTCTCAATACTACATATCTATCTTTTAACATGCATCATTATGTTGAAGTGTTTTTCTCAAGAGTTAAATGTGATTCATTACTGGGAGGCTTATGATTGTTTTGGTTTGTTTTTTCTGTCTCCTCATAGCTGTCAGTGCAGGTGTATTTCCTCTGTACTAATGCTTGAAAAGGCCTATCATTCTACTTAGTTCAAGTGTTACATTTTTAAATATAGCAGTGACAATATGATCACTTTAATTTCAGTTTTACAGCACTGACTGTCAGTGAATATTTCTGTGTTGGAAACGTGGTTTGAAAATAGATTTCCCCC
>VZTQ01008240.1:308291-419611 GCA_013400755.1 Pelecanoides urinatrix | reverse complement strand
CCCCCCCCCCCCCCCCATCCTTATAGAAATCTTTGGTTAAAAGCTTAAAAAAAACCAAGTGTTTTGATGATACAGCCAGTTCAACATAATAACTTTCAGTAGTCACTAGTTACATATTAAGTCAATGTAAAACACGCAACAATGGTATATTCTTTCCTGGAGACTTTTAATAATATGTCTTTCCTTTATACAACTGCTAATTAAAACATGAGTTCAACAGATGAATGATTCTGTTACTAAGCTCCTAAGTTGTGGATTTTCTTCCTTGATTGGAGCTGAATAAAAAAAAAAAAAAATTCTGTGAAAAGTATGGCTAAATATGGCCATTCCTTTCCTCTAGGTTCTTTATAAAATGGCAGTATGATAGGATAAGGTTCAACTATATTTGAAGTGAAGTATTTAAAATTATTTTCACCTTTTAAATTGTTTATGTTTACTTAATTTATTTTCTATATCAAATATTAAAGTATGAGACTACAAAGGTTGAGTTAACTTCCATTCTAATACAGAACTTAAGCTTGCTCATTTGAAATCACGAGCAAATTTTATTGTGATACCAATGGAACTAATGTTCCTACTATACTTGGAGGTATTAATGGCACAATCTGGTCTTTTGAGATTAGAATACATTGGACACAGGGAATAAAATGTCTAACAGAGAAAGGACTTCTATAAATTTTCTGTCATCCATTAGCTGAATCTAGACTTCACAGTCTAGTTTTCCCAGGGTTGTTTTTGTTTGGATCTACCCTCTGGAGTTAGCTGACTGCTCTGTTTTAAGTCCTTTGATACTTTTATGGTTAGTGACCTGTAGCTGCTGCTAGAATGGAGGTGTGTGAAAATTAATACAGCTATGTTTTTATCATCAACTGATTAGCAACTTGTGTTTACTAACATGTAAGAAGACAAACAAGTTTTGGCAGAATATGACTCGAGAGTCTCTTATTTGATCAGTTGATATCAGCTGATAAGTTGCAGAAACTTTACAGGTGTGACATCAAAGCTACTAATTAGTAATTAATTATTTATTCCATACAGTATTGCCAAGAAGTATCAGGTCTCTTACTTTGCACAAATGTTTTTTAGAAGTGGCAGTAGTAAGTTACTGTGATGTAAAGACTACATTCTTTACATCCACTTTGTTTTTATTTTTTATTTGAAAATTCTTTCCTGCTCATAGAATGCTTAAGATCTAAAGATACAAATATTTCAACAATAGGAATAAAACTAGTCAAGACACTTTTTCCTTATGACTAAGCTGTGATCAGTGAATGCAGATATCTTGAAATTTTGCCAGTCTCTTTTTTTGATCTTGATATCCTTTTTAAAAAGGAGAGCTCGGCAAAGAACAAGTGGCATTTTAGTAAAAGAAGCTGTGGATAGCAAATAAAAGACATACTGAAGTGATACAAAATTTACAGGACACTTGCAGCAGTCATGGGTGGTTTAGGAGTTAAGTGTTTATAATATTCATAGAAGTCAAAGCACTTAAGAGGTTAAGAAACAAACTTCCTGACTGTTCATGTTTTTGTAGAACTTAATTCTATTCTTGTCTCTGAAGGAAGATGAGGTTACTGACTTTCATTTACGAGCCTATGGTTTTCCCATTTAATTTTTTTCATTTGATCCCTTTCTAGAGTAGTTGTAAGAGGCATCTCTTTTCAGAGTTGTCAGTTCAGAAAATGTGTCAGTATACTCTGGTTTGCTGGTTTTTAATTCAGTAATTAATGTTGCTTAAAATGCACTTCAGTAGCAATTTTGCATTTTCCCTGTGCTTGAGTGGGTGTTTTTTGTCTTCCTTTCCTGTGTTGTTTAGATATAGTCCAGCATCAGTGTCATAACAATTGACATCCCCAGATTCCTACTCTGCCCAGGTCACTTGTCCCCACTCCAGTAGCAGCAACAGATGTGTGTACTGATGCTGTTGAGTTAGTTCACAAGCAGCTGGGCTGTGACACTGAGAGGGAACACCGGAATGGAAACACAACTGGCTTGGGCAGAAGGGCAGCCATGTCTAAAACAATTGCTACCAAAGAAATGGCTGTGAAACTACTCTCAATACTAATATTCTGAGCCCAAGTTTTAATTTGTCATGCCATGCTCATGTCCCTGTGCAAGTTCCTAGCAGAAGTGCTACATTTTAACTGGGAAGTCTCAACTTTTTACCTTATTATACAATTAGCAAAGTTGGCAGAGAATTTCAAATCTGACTGTTGCAATATTGACAGAGTCTTAAAATTATCCCTTTGATGTCTTCCAGTACCTTTTCCTAGTGTTCCATATGTCACAGTTTCTAGAAGTCTTACAAAGTAAGATGTATATCCTGTTCCAGAGCATGGAATGATTTTTCTTTTTCAATTATGTAGAACAGAAAGCTTGCATATGTAATTAACTCATACGTTCTTCTGGTATACCAGATTGTGTTAAACCTATGCTTAATCTAATTCTGAGTAATTTAATAGAAAATAGTATGGTAGTCTCTCTTTGCTAGCCTGTCTTCCCCATAAATAGGGGAAAGATGTTGGTGTTTGTTAGAGGAAATTTATTGTTATCTGCTCAGATGTACTGTGTTTCTATAGCTAGAAAGGGGTGAGTTATAATATGAAATGAAACTATGGAAAGAGATTTGAGTATGGAATTTTTAAATTTTACTTGGGCTTTATAACGCATGTAGCTGTCGTCAGCAGACTTGGAATTCCTTGTACTCTCTGTAGCAGTGATGGCTGTGGTGATTAATTGTTGATTTACTTTGCATGTGACTACTTACTAAAGCAGGCTTGTCAAATTTTGGCCTTCTCTGTCTCTTAGAGAGCTGTAACTGAACCTTTTTCTAGGAAGCACCTTCTATATCAAAGTCTTTGAAAAGTCTAGGAAATGGATGTGTTTCTGTATGCACTAGGGTCAAGATAGATGGTAGTTTCCCTGTTAGTCATGACTGACTTGGCTGCACCACTGTCTAATTTGAGAACCTGCAAATTTTTGTGTTTGTATGTGTATATCTGTATATACATACATATGTGTATGTATATATAAAAATTAGTTTCCTCCAGTGGAATGGGATTAGGGAAGATGCACTTGGGAAACTAACACACAGTAACAGGAGCAAAGGCTTCTGTTAAAGCCTCCCCTGTGTAGGGGTAGGGAAGTCAATATGGAGCCTGGTTTCTTTTAGTCTTTCTTATATTTGGTTTGTTCACATGTCTCATATTTGTTTTTCTGGTAAAATTGAAAGCTAGGTTATTCTTTAGGCTTGTTCTGATTTAAAAACTTGTATTTGAAACTGTCTATTCCTGAGAGATTGCATCTTGCGATAATGCTATAGGACTACTCTGTGGTACCTCTATTTCTGTTCTCCATGTATTGCAAACTATTAAAACTTAATTCTGTGTTTATTTTTGTTAAATCTTCTTATTTGATAGGATCATCCTCTTGCCTTTATTTTGGTACCATGTTATTACTCTCCAGGATGAAATTCATAAGGTCTTAGCTCTGCTATGTTAGACTTTAAACAGTGCAGAGACAGTCTAGAGCTTGGAATTGAAACAGTGTTGAACCAAGAACCAGAGTATTTTTCTCCTGAAAATTGTACTTTAGGTCAGGAGTACAAAAGGAATTACCTGATGCTTAAAAAGTTTATGAAAGCTAAGTTGCAAAAATATGAGCAAAGATACATATTTCAGTTGGCAAGTTCCAATTGCATTTAAAAAAAAAAAAATCAGTCTTAAGCAGGCATTTCCGTATAGAAATCGTATGTGAGATTTTGACAGGCTATAGAAATCAAATAGCTTAAGAATGCAGCATGGTTCTGATAATTATGCAATAATTTTGTTGTAATGCTTCCAGATGTAATATGCGTAGGTCACTGTTCAGGTCAAGATTAACTTTTATATTTCCATGTTGATTTGTCTTTTTTAAATTTCACATTTATTTCATGAGCCAAACTGACTTAAATGTTCAATGTCAGATGAGAGGAAGGCAATTTGGATTTTTTCATATTTTTTCTCATTTACATATTTGATCTCTTTGTGTTTAAAAAAAAACATATATATCTGTTCTTACAGGAAGAGACTTTTAGACAAGTTTCTGCATTATGCAAATAGAATCATAGAATCATAGAATCACTAAGGTTGGAAAAGACCTCTAAGATCATCAAGTCCAACTGTCAACCCAACACCCCCATGCCCACTAAACCATGTCCCTAAGCACCTCATCTACATGTCTTTTAAATACCTCCAGGGATGGTGACACCACCTCTGCCCTGGGCAGCCTGTTCCAAGGCCTGACCACTCTTTCAGTAAAGAATTATTTCAGTAAATAATTCTATATCAACTGAATAATGTATTTGACAAGCCCAATCCTTTTATGAGAATTCTGATATTTAATCAGGCTGGCCATTTTGTATTCATATACTGGTTATCTCTTTCAATTTGCCTCAAGTGGAGGGAAGAATAAACAGATTCAGTGAGGAGTTAAGAAATCCCCCCCAGGTCTCTGCAATGTAGGGAAAGGAATAAAGAATCAGCATCTTAGTTTTCTGCTGCCTGATACTGTGCAGGAAAACTGAAGCTGCATAATTACTCAAGTTGTGGACTTCTGTACTGCCCAATCCCCTTTCTAATACGCAGGGCCAAGTCCAACTAAATTTCAAGCTTGAGGGGTGATACAGTCAAATCTTAAATAGCTGTTTAAAACCAGTGTGTGTTGCAGGGTGTACAGATACAGTAACATTACAGACTGTTACCAGATTTGCACCAAAAATCTATTTTCCTGCCCTTATTGTTGTGTATTGATAGAGCATTTTCATTTGACTTACAAAAAAAGTTACTATCTTGCGAGGTTTCTGCAAAAAAAAAAAAAAAACACAAACAACAAAAAAAAACCCAAAACCCCTGCCATTTTAGATATTCAGTTCTTAAATAAAATATACAACTCAAAAAAGGTTAGTCAATACCTTGTATATAAATACTATCTCCAGGAAAATATGCCATACTTTAAAATATTTCTTTGTATCATCTTCTCAATACCGCAAAATATAAAAACCATACTAAGCATAATGCAATCAAAAAGTTTAACTATTGTGTAAGTTTGAAATCTAATCTGGAAAAATACTGTTGCAGAAAAATGTCAACCAGCTGAGCAGCTACCTTAAACTTACACCCATGTATAATTATTTTTGATAAGTACTGTCATTAATCAAGAAACACTTAAATCCTCCATACAATTCCACAAGTGTCAGCCAAGATGCAAAGGGGATGAGAGGCTCTAGCAAAACCCTAGCAATAAGTCTGTAATAGGTGGTAGAATTAAAAATAGTTACCTTCCTAATTTTGAGACATAATTCATGCGCATGGGTTTTTAATATAAAGAGTAGTGTGCTATCATCCAAATTGTTTATCCATTTAGCTGCAAATTACCTTCTTCCTTGAAGATGTCTTCTGTGAGAAAGTCTGGCAATAATTCTCTCTGTAGCAGTTTGTGAATCTGGACTATAACTGAGGTATAATTAGGTGTCCCTGTATTAGCTTTTTAGCAGTGATCAGGAGCGCGCTTTTTCAGGTATATCTCCGTATTTCTCCCGGTTACTGCAGTTTTGGTTTGCGTTGTGGAGTCATCTCAGGGAGCACAAACTCAATTTCTTTCAGCAGCTAAACTGGAAGATAGGCTCTAGGATCACACCTATGGTAGCCCATCTGCCAACACATACTCATTTCACAGCCCTGGAGTAGAGGTGATTGAAGTGAATCTCCTGAGAAGAAAGTAGAGGCAATTCCTGGGACCTTTGCACCAGTTTTACTTTTCTGTTGTGCAGAACTAATTGTGAAGTTAGTCATAGCCAGAGTAACTTACGTGGAGGGAAGGGGGATTGATAGTGCTGGTTTTATGCCCTTAGCCAGAATCTGCATCTCTTGCTAGATCAGATGGCAGACAATGTGTTTAACTCATCCTGCAATCCAGATTTTTGGTCTCTCTGACAGACTGCATTCATTTGAAATGACGGTCCCTCTCATCAGAGGAGTATTTATCCTTGACGAAGGACTCCAGCAGCTCACTCAGTTAGCTTGCAGCTACATGCTGCAGCCTCTGCATTTTCATGCTGTAGAATTCCTTTAACTCTGCAAGGCAACAAAAAGTGTATTAAACACTTCATGGAACAAAGAAATAAGATGTGGCTTCTGCCCTGAAGAATTTTTTTTCTGGTTTTAGGCATGATGTAACAAGTTTCCATTCCTGTGCTATTGTGATTTACTTGTTAGATGAGGACATGTAAAAAGAATTTGCAGTTACTTGACTTGAGCCCATAGATACCATAATTTGTTAGTTAAAGCATCAGATTCTATTATTAACCGGCTTGTGATATTTAAGCATCTTGCATAGTAGTATGTTTCACAGAAGATTAAAATAATAAGCAAATATAGTGGTGAAACAGAACCTGAGTTTAGTCTAATGTGCCTCATACAACCAGTCAGCCGTGGCTTTGGGCTGGGATAATGTAATCTTTAGATGTTCCATATTTTTTGCTCAATTTCTGCTGTAGGCACTGGGTTTCAGACTCATCTCTTCACACACATTCCGTGTAAGGTTCTCATTTGCTTGAAAACAGTGATGCAGTATTTTTGCTGGTCTTCTTGTGTCAGATAGACCATCTCACTTGAGTCAGCATTGCACGAACATCTGTTTGACATAGTAAAGCAATGTGGATACCAAGCTCCCTCAAGGATAAGGTGCCAGTTCACGCTTTGGTCACAGTAACTGCTATAACTCTTCAAAAACTTTATTCGGCTCTTACCTTTTTAACTTACAACTTAGTGTCCTGTTAGCTTTTTTCATGCAGTTTATGTTGACTCATAACCTGGGAATTGTTTTGCCTGCTGCTTGTTTTTAATTATGTTTGTCTTGTATGTAGAAAATGCTTTTTTCTGTGTCATGTAAATAGCAGCAGTGACTTGGGATGTGTTCTGCAGTATGTTTGTCTAGAATTTAGCGTGCGCAAAACAAATACAGGTTATCAGTGTGAGTCATACTGGGGTTTGTTTTATTTCTGTAATTTTCTGGGACTGAAGAGTGTATTTAATCTAGGCCTGCTCCTTTTCTGAAACTGAACTCTATGACTGATTATTTGCTACTAATGCCATTCTTTTGCACTGTAAATTATTAGCTTGGCTGCAGTCAAATTGAGTCACTTCTATGTTTCTCTGAGCCAGTCGAAAGAAACTGCAGATGAAATAAAATTACATGATTAAATTGTTCTGTGCTTACTTTTATTCATATGTATCTTAGCCTACGAATAGCTGAAAAGACAAATTGCAGTAAAGGACCATTATTTATTAGAAAGATCTCTTGTGGGAGAAAATAGACAGTTATTCTTAGAGCATCAGTTTTGAAATCTGTTTAACAAGGACTGTCTACAAATAAAGGTAGGAATTAACTCCAAAAGATAATGTAGATATCTGTATCAGAAATTTGTGGAAGACTTAGGTAAACCGCAAAGTCTACTGCAGCATCCTTGGGGTTTTCATGGAACGCTGTCTGCTCAACTTGTGCACCAAGTGCGGCAACTAATGCATAAGGTAGCGGAGCTACTGACACCAAAGTTATGTCTGTAAAGAATACAAAGTAGGAATTCTTTGCTGGTCCTTTCCAGCAACTCTACTGCTAAAAAAATGATCCCATCCACTTGCTTTCATGTTTGCAACTCTCTCCACAAAAGAAAACTGAATTTCTCTACCTTTAATTTTAATTCTTGTGATTTTTTTTTTTCTTCTTCTTGCATTCTTAATTTCAGTACAAAAATATATGTGGGATATTGGTCTTATTCAGGGTTCTAGCAATGTAGCTGGCATTTCAAATTTGTATCACTAAGAATCCTTGCATGGAAAATAACAAAATCTGATTGTGCTTTTTAACAAACTTTGTAGGATTCATTTCAGTTGTGCAGAGCTATTGAACAGACTGTGGTGCTTGTATTGCATTGAAAGCGTGTTCTCGGAACCACCATGATATCCCTGATCTGTACAGGACTGGCCTTACATTTGCCTTCACCCGATGAATGTAGTAGGCAATGTTCAGAAATAGCAGCACATTATCTCATGTTTATTTTAATGTAAAATTGAGGCAATCACATTTAATCTTTTACTAAAATAAGGAGAGAATATTGCAGCACATCTTCCAATTGAGGTACATAATATACTAAATAAACGAAACTGCTGCAGTTGGAATGATGACGGGACATAAAGTGAACATGTACCTCAAGGAAAGGTAGTACCTCCCAAAGTCCAGTCCCATGCCTTTTATGAGAAAATAAAGCAGTGCATCATTATTGACTGTCATCTGTCTTGTTTGCTTCGTTGCTAATTAGGAAACACAGTGCTGTGAGGGCTGGAAAAAAAAATAGTTGGTATTCTTCTGCCTTGAGCAAACTAAGGTTTTGAACCAAAGAGCTTCTGATTGGATTCTTAGTGTTCCTTCTTATGCTGCTGTTAACCGGGGGGGGGAAGAAAAAGGGGGTGGGGACTTAATTAAAAAAAAAAAAAAATCTGAAAANAAAAAAAAAAAATCTGAAAAACAGACCAAAAAAACCCACTCCTGAAGCCCAACAAGGAAAAACAGCTGAAAGGAGGTATAAATTATGAAAGAAAGATGGCATAAATTAAAGTCTCTCAAGAATGCCAGATACCATGTAGAAAATGTTTTCTGAACAGATCAGGAAGTATTTTCATTAACCTTGAAAGAAATACTATTTTGTTAAACAGCTTAAGAACATTTTTTTTTTCTGTTTCAACAGCACTGTTAGGTAGTGTGGTTCAGCTTTTGGCTGTTGGTTTGCTGCTGTGAACTTTCTTTGTATCGCTTTAAATATGTGAAAAGATAATTTAAATAAATGTTTAGGAATTGTCTTACTTGTGGTAGGTTAAGTGTATTTTGGAGTATAGTAACTAAGCTGTTTAGAAAAAGAAGAATCTATGAATTACTTCACAGACTACCTAGAAGGTATGTCTTCATCAGTTAGTTTATTTAAATTATGCTCAGGGAAATCTTAATATCCTTCTGCTGGATAGGAGGGGAAAGCTAAAAATCTTGCATGATTGTAGCAGGCAGTTACTTGGTTAAGAGCACTGCTTTCTTCCTATTATGGAAAATAGTGAGCCGCTTTTAGCAGGAGGTGTGGGTCTGTCATGTAAACATAAGGAGAGCTTCACTACCAGCTCTGTGTAGTACATCGAGCAACAAGGGGACAAAACTGCACTGACGGTTGAAGGAATACAGTTTGTACTCCCATAGTGCAGCAGCTGCTCCAATATAGTATAAAAGAATACTGCTAATCTGCATTTGTTAATCTGCACACATAAACCTGGAAACCTGCCCGCATTTACCAGCAAAGAGCACACTCCTTCATCACAGTAGATATATTGTAACATTAAAATCTTTGTTTTAACAAACTCTGTGGAATTTAGCAACATTATAGGATTTTTTTTTTTTTCCTGAAGTTGAATGAACAAAATGTTGTAAGGACTCTATAGTATGTCTAGTCTTTTTGTTTGACACTTAGGGAAATGCAGTAAATAGCAGTACACTTCAGTCATTTATACAAACTGATAGGTTTTCTATGAACTATTAGGTTTATATGAACTAGTAGGAAATTTTATTACCTTGCAGAAATACAGCTCCAAATTACCCAAAGCAAAATCCAATAGAATTTGTCCTATGTAAATAAAACAATTTAAGACTTGTATTAAAATGTTATCTGGTAACTTGTTCAACTATTTAAATTGACTGTAATAATGCTCTTTAACAAATTGACTGTCTACTATAAACGTGGAAGATTTTTAGCTTTCCCCAATCCATCAGAAGGTCATTAGGAAGGGTATCTCCCAGTATAATATATTGCTTTGCCTTCCAGAACCATGAATCTAAGACCAGTGGATAAATAGCAAAGTCTATGTCAGAAAGAGGTCCTACAATTTAATAATTATTAGAAGATTGGAAAAAGCTATCTTTATCACAATTTATATAATCATCTAGCAGTAGCTTCAGATCCAAATCAGTCAGTTGTCAAGACTGATGACACGTCTCTAAAGTTGAAATGGCAAGAGCTCAATATAAGCTTTAAGTTGGATGTTTGGAACACAATTTAGAACATGTAGCAGTCAATATTTATGAAATAAGTATATACCATGTGAAGTGTGTATTGAATTTTTTTTAACTGTTTGGTTTGATAAAAAAGTGGCAGGTTAAAAATTATTATGAGCTTTAAAAGAAGAAAAATTACAAGGAAGGAAGGGTGAATATGTAGATATTGGGTAAGCATGTAATGGTGGATCAGATTAATCTTACATGATGTAATTATTATATATATACATTACATACATAGTATCTAATATGAAATCTCATAGGGACACTTACGTTTCTTAAATATGAAATTGAAGTATCTTATATTATTAAAGGATACTAATATATTTTGAAGTAAATTGCACAGTAGCATTTAGGCAACAAACCTACTATAGTAGGTACCAATTAAGTGTCGAAAACAGCTAAAAAATGCAATCTGTATTATCAATAGCATTTGTCAGGAGGCTTAGTTAAGAAGTTGTACCACTTTAGCCCCTTTTTACTGACACTGGCCTGCTGACCTACAATTCGTAAATTAATATCTGGGATTTGGGGGCAGTGGGGGCTTTATTTTGCCATACCAGCAGTCAGAAGAACCCTACCATCAGAAAGTCTCCTTTTTCTTAAATTTCTTTCTTAAATCTTTTCTGCAGTATCAGCCCCTTATTTTGTGCTGTGTCTACTATGAACATGAAGAACAGTTTACTTGCTCCCTTTTTGTAGCAGCCTGTTATGTGTGGGCCGGTAATGTGTCTCTCGCACTCTGTTTCCCAAACCTTATCTTCATTCCAAATGTCCTCCATTTGGTACCAATCTTTCTTGACAGATTGTGCTGAAGACTGGACCCGAGATTCTAATTGGGACCTTGTCAAGGCTTGTAGGGCACAAGGGGTACTGGTGCATTTTTTGCAAACTAGAGTCTGCAGTTGACACACACCTGTATGTCAGCTGCTTCTTTTGTGGCAGTGTGACATTCATCGTATGCTCATGTTCAGGTGGTTATACTCTGTAACCTCAGATCGTTCTGCTGATCAGTGATTTACTTAGGTGTTCTCCACACTGATGCAAAAGGTCAATACAGACTTTTTTCTGACTCTTTTCTCCATCATATTAAGATTATTTTGAAACTGAATATACTGTATATTAGTGACACATGCTTTGGTGGAAAATACCCTGTGCTTAATTTCTCTTCTTAAGGGCATGCTGTGAGGGAATAAACATT
Source organism: Pelecanoides urinatrix (assembly GCA_013400755.1). Taxonomy (NCBI): domain Eukaryota; kingdom Metazoa; phylum Chordata; class Aves; order Procellariiformes; family Procellariidae; genus Pelecanoides; species Pelecanoides urinatrix. Next base: position 408,282 of record VZTQ01008240.1, on the reverse strand, counting down.
CGGAAAAGCTTCCTGGTCCATTACATAAAAAGAATTCTGTAAATCTGGTGATATTTCTGTGGTATTGTTTTGTTAAGGCAGCCAGCTTTTGTAAGGAACTCAATTCATTTGAAGCGCTGTGTTACATTAACAACTTTGAAGTGCTGTGCAAAAAAAAAAAAAAAAGTTAGAGTGAAATATGGGACTATGTGGGGTTACATCCTAATACATAAAAGGAAAACAATGGAATGGACAAAATGCTGAGGGAAAGAAAATTCAGCTCACAATTTTGAGCAGGTTTTACTCTTTTTTTTTTTTTTATTTCTTCCCCCCCTTTCCCTTACCCCTCTTCTTAACTCCCCTTAACTTAAAGCAAAACCAAACCTGTCTAATGATATTTGAAGTTCCCTGTAAAGACATGTTTGTGTATGTGAAGTTAAAAAAAAAAAAAAAAAAAAGGTGTGCCTGCCCATAGAAAGACTGTAAGTTAATGTAATTCAGAATATCATTTTGTCAGGGAAGCCTCATAACTTCTGTGTTGCTGAATTCTTTAAGGTAAAATGTATCTAATAGGTAGATACTTGCAAAGAATGAGATTATTCAAACTCTTGCTTTTAGTTTTTCTTCAGCAACAGGAAGAAATACAGCGAAAACTTAACTTACGCGGTTGGGAAGTAAAATAATATGGTAATGATGGAGTTGATGAAGAAATATGTACAGACACTAGCAAAGAACTGCTAGAGAGAAGAAAATCCTGACGCTAAAAGTCCTACTCAATTAATTTACGTACTGAACTTGCTATCAGTTTTAGTATAGTAATTAGACAATAATGGCATCAGTCAAATTACTCCAGTGTCTTCTAAGGTGTTATGGTGTCCCCAGGTACTCTCCAGTACTTTTCTTTCTTTATTGTTGGTTAGCATCATTAATTGTATTTTCTCTAAGTCAGTGTCATGGTTTAACCCCAGCTGGCAGCTAAGCCCCACACAGCCGCTCACTCGCTCACCACTGGTGGGATGAGGGAAAGAATCGGAAGGGTAAAAGTGAGAAAACTCGTGGGTTGAGATAAAGACAGTTTAATAGGTAAAGCAAAAGCCGCACACGCGAGCAAAGCAAAACAAGGAATTCATTCATTACTTTCCATTGGCAGGCAGGGGTTCAGCCATCTCCAGGAAAGCAGGGCTCCATCACGCCTAATGGTTACTTGGGAAGAAAAACGCCATCACTCCGAATGTTCCCCCTTCCTTCTTCTTTCTCCAGCTTTATATGCTGAGCATGATGTCATATGGTATGAAATATCCCCTTGGTCAATTTGGGACAGCTGTCCTGGTTGTGCCCCCTCCCAGCTTCTTGTGCACCTGGCAGAGTACAGGAAGCTGAAAAGTCCTTGACTATTGTAAACTACTTGGCAACAACTAAAACATCAGTGTGTTATCAACATTATTCTCATACTAAATCCAAAACACAGCACTATACCAGCTATTAGGAAGAAAATTAACTCTATCCCAGCCGAAAGCAGGACAGTCAGCACATGCATATGCCTGAAAATTCGTATTTTTTCAGGTCAAAGCTGTGGGGGAAAAAAACAATCCTGCTAAAGTACTATGTACTTTCAACAAAAAAAATTAAAATAATTCCCATATGCCTCTGGGTATTGAGGGATAATTTGTCTGGGTTTCCCAGAACATAGGGAAACGGAGAATTTATCTAACAGGCTACATGTGGTTTGGTATTATTGGCTTGTACTGATTATGGGGGAGGAGAAGGATAATACAGCCTTGCTTGTTCCAACAAGATCTGATGTTTTAATGACTTAGAAATAATTATACTCTTATCATACGTATGGCTCTAGTGTCAGTTATTTTAGGTTCCTTTTCTCAAACAACTTTAAACCTTTCCTTTACTAGAGCAAATAGTACTTTTCTGATTACTACAGCTTGTGTTTTTTTTCAGCTAAGTTGGGACCTTTCATTTCAATGCTGCTTATTTGATTCTCTTCTACCCTCCCAAATTTAGAGGGAGAACTGATCGCTCTACTCCTCTGATTCATCTTTTTCCTTACTACCTTTCTCACAAATTTTGCATTCTCTTCAAACTGATCAGTGATAAGTTTTTCTTTCAGGCCATTGGTAAAAATAGTAAGAGATGGCGAGCTGGTAACTCATCCCTGTGGTGTTTCTTGGAAAACGCACCTATTCATTGCTGATTCTGTGCTGAGAGTTGTGTTTTCAGCTTAGTTGACTGGATTATAAATTGGTTTAATGTATCCAACATTAAAAATTCTATTTAATCAGCATGTATTAGTATAAGTTAGATGCCTTGCACTCATAATGACAGTCTTATGCTTTTTGGTTACATTTTAAAGTGAATTTAAAAAGCGGCTTATGTTCTATAAGTTCATGTTTTAATTAGCATTATATTTTTGTTATCTTTCTCTTTTATAAATCAAGCTGCTTGTTGACTCTGAAATTATTGTGCATGAGATCAGAAGAAGGATGTGGGGCCTTAAAATTATTTGTATTGTCTGACTCTCAAAAAAAATCCATTGTTTCATTTCTTATACTCTTTTGGAATGTCTCTAGTGTTCTTAGAGTTATGGAAAGAGGAGCTCTCTGTACATATAGAGCTATTCTTTAAGTCATTTTATAATTTTTAAAATATAATATTTCTCTTTCTGTATTTGCTCGAGACTCTGAGATGAAAATGTAGGTTCTGCATGAGTTTGGCAGGCTTGCAGATAATCCAAAGGCTATCGATAATTAATATACTTTTTAGAAGACAGAATTAGAGTTCTCTTGGAAAAAGAAAGATGCTAGTATCAGCTTGCAGGTCACTATGTATACTCATAATAGAATTGAGATGTTTTTCTGTGGGCCGTTATTTCTTATCCTTAAACACAATGAGCATCCTCAGTCATCAAAGAAATGAGCTAGTAGGCATCTTTTTAAGGCTGAAACCTTGGACAGCAGCACAAAAGACTACCCAGCACTTACTGTCATTTAGAAAGGTACTACATTCACTGGGGTGATAACTGCATGTCTCTCCTGCCAGTTACATCATTTCTTCGTACATGAAGCTCTTGGTTCATAGTTATTTTTAGATAATGCTCATCTTAGCTACCATCTTGATGAATAAAACAAAGTTAAAATTGTGCAAGACTGTTTTCATATTATTTTAAAATATATTATTTTTTGACCATATCGTCCTTTTGTTGTCTTACCCAAACTGTAGTCTTCTAGATTTTTTTTTTTCCCTGCTAGTTATTTTATCTGGAAAAATACGATTCTTCCAGTTTAACCACTGAGTAAATTTGCCTTTAAGTTTTCCTGAAGGCATACACTGATGATTTCTTGTTCTTGGCATTGCTTCTGTACCTTTCCCAACCCTTCTTTGAAAAGAATTTAAAATATGATCTGAATTTGCAAGTTTAATCCTAGTCAAATGATATTTTGTTTTTGTTTTTTGTTCCACTTATGGATGGCCTATATCTATCTACGGCTGATTATTAGTTTACAAATTCTTTCTTGTACAAGTTCTTACAAGCATATTGGAGATAGCTGCTGGACTAGAGGAGAGCAAGCCAAATTCACTCCTTTGCCAAAGGAAAGGAGTGGAAGTGCAGACCAAATAGCTATGGACTCTGATGAGCTTACTTCCTGAGCCAGCACATATTGAGAATAGTTCAAGAAGGCCCTCAGGATGTAGCTCTGAGGAAAAATGGGAGCGATTAGAGGGCTTGGGATGGGAACTGGATCTTTCGGGAGATTTAGAGTGATGGCTGGGTGAGAGGAGAAGTGAAGTTACTCCTGAGACCAGAGCACACAGTCCATCAATCCACAAAACTTCATTGTCATAGAGCAACTTAGCTTCTTTCCACTTTCCTCCTTTTCATTACTAAAAGATAACCAGAGCCAAGTGGTTGGAGATGCTTCCTGAAAGTGCTTCAGTTATATTATCCAAAGGGCATCATCAATCTGTGACAACCCCAATAAAGCAGAGACCTCCAGATCTGTGTGTAGGCATGGTGTGATAAAGCCTATTGCCAGGAATATCTTTTTTCAGAAGGATGATAAATTATTTTTCTCCCACGACATAACTCCCACCTCTCCTCCTCTGCTTCTTGCAGCGGCATCAGTGTACGTGGTACTTTACAGATTAAAATAATACGTTGCTAATCTGTTGGCAACTAGACATGCCATTATCTCTTACCTTACTGTCATAATTTTGGGGGGCAAAATAATGGATTGTGATTAAAACAGGAAAATACTTTGCTAAAGAAAATTATGGATTATAATAATTGAACTTTTAGAATTTTATTACTTAAGTTAGTCTGGTTATACACTAAACTGATAACTGATACCAGTTACTAGTATTACACTAAGTTCAAATGGAATTCAGTGATAAAATGTTTAAGCAAAGATTACCTTTGAGAAGTAACAAGATGAAAATGAAGTTCTGTGGTGCAGAGCTCAGGGAAATGCCTTCCTTTGAAAAGCGTTGGGTTGCTGTGCACTATATGAGGGGGAGAAAACCTTTTCTTCATTCTTATTTTTTAATTGGCAAAGTACAGGACCTGCAGAACAAGGAAATTGCTTGTCTTTCCAAATTTGGCAGTAAAGTATCTTCAGGACTTTCTTTCCTTGCACTGCCAGCAGCATTGTAACTAAAACAGTAACAGATGTGGGTCACAATTTGCTCTTGCTAACCGCTTTTCATTAGAAAAGCAGGCCCCTATGCAGGTAAGATTGATTGGAAGTCTTCTGTTTATAGAATAACTGACACTTCCAAATGAGAATATTTGTTGAGAGTGTCAGAGGCTTTCAGAGAACTTAATCTTAAAGTATTGCCTGACTATAAGAAAAAAAACTTAAGTGTGGAGTGAGTGGTTTTTTTCACTGAACATTGTCTGAAGCCCGCAGATATAATAAATACTGTCTCAAGGTATATGTTTTCCCTAAGAAAACATAATGTTATATAAATCTTTATTAAGATATTTGAATTACTAAAAAATATAAATGAATGTGTATCCCAGATTTTATCTATATTTGACCTGAAATGGATATTACCAAACTTCTCAAATAACGTCTACTCTTAGAAAATTTAAAAATAACAGAATTGTACTTTGTCTGGCATTTTAATGTGACAAATACTTTAACAATTGTGCAAAGTTGTACAATGCACCTACACTTTAAAACTGCCTCTCAATTTTCAGTTGAAAAGGCTGACTGTTTTTATGTAGCTAGTATTTACTAAAACAACATACAAGGCTATTTCTTATTAACTTGTCCAGTTTTATTCCAATTGAAATTGACAATTAAGTTTTAGTTCTTGTTTAAAATGTGTTTACACATACTGTGACTACATGCTGTTTACAAATACTGTGACTACATGCTAATCACTGTTTTCTACAGTATTTTTAGCAGAAGAAATTTCAAAAAGCTTCATCTACATTTCTTAGATATTGAGGCTACTCTTCCTTTATACCATCTATCCCACAATTTCACATGTTTTCTCTTCTTTTCATCCCACACTGTGACATTTTTCTTTGAAAGAACTATTTCACCCTTAGGTGAATTTAGGTTATTTCTTCATCTAAAATCCATTTAAATTTAATACAATACATAGTTAATAAAAAAAAAATACTGTCCAGTCAACTTACTCTGCTGCTTTTGTCTCAGTCTTAGGGTGTGAGCTGCGTGATTCAGGATGGGTTTTTTTTCAATGTTATAATAATGCTGACCATGTGATAGATGCTACTAGATATTAATTAGTGATTTGCCAAATATTTTAAGTAGTTTTAGAATTTTTCAGAAGGTTAGTTTTATAATGACATTTGAATGACTGTTCCCTAATGTAAAGAGGAGGGGAAGGGGAAAAAGTGACTTAGGCTTTTATCTGGAATTGATGTCACAAACCAGTTACACAAGCAAGTTCTCTGCCTCATGTCCTTCTGTCTCACATAGAAAAATCTCACCTTTTCCATATACATTGAAAGTAATCTAACTCGTTGAAGCCATCAAGATACATGCACTTTGAGTGGAAGTTTATTTTATTCCTGTAATTTTAAACATTAGTTTTTGTTATGAATTGTTTAACAACTTCTTAACTTCTGTAAATCCAATCTCAAAGGTTAACTTTCGTACTTGGTACTGTGAGAAAGCACGTCACAGTAGACTCTGTTACATATTTACAGAAACTGTTTTTGCAATCTTTTCCATATTTCAGATGCCTTTTTAGAGGATGCAGTTAGCTGTATTTGCATAAGCAGTTTGAACCTGATTATATATTGAAAGCTAAATGATATTTTGAGGTGAAAATTGAAAGCTTGGTAGGTCACTTGTTTTTGCCTGGATTAGATTGTTGTAAATTTCAATACGCAGTCGACATTAAGGTAGGGCTGCTTACTATTTCAGGGAAATGTTTATTAAATTAATCAAATACAGAATAAAATCTGGAGACTGAGTGAGAGGACTATGAAATTGGATCTATATATATTTATTGTTATTGTTATTATTGTTACATTTTTGTGAAATAATTGCTTGTCTTTATCTCATGAAGCAGCATGTTTTACCAGAATTATATAGCAGTTCGTATATTTCCAAATTTGCAAATATGAATACATTCACTACTGTATCTTGGCAGTACATTCATTATCAGTAATTAGGAGAGAGTTTAAATTGTTTCATCCAGTATCGTATTGAAATATCAGGGTGTAATGGCAGGTTTTCATGTTGGATCAGGGTAACAGTGGAAGGAAAAGGTCCCAAGTTTATGAACAGCTGAACAAGACTTGTTAGGCAAATGTCTAGAACAATAAACAACTGGTGTTTGTAATGATTGATTACTNGCCACACTATTTTGGATACAGGCCAGGATGCCATTGGCCTTCTTGGCCACCTGGGCACACTTTTTGTTCAAACCCCAGAGTTAAGATAAAGACAGCATTCAAAATAACTTTTATAGTCTGCCATTGATATACCTAGAATTGCCAAAAGAATTTATAGTTTATGTAAATAGAATCCCAGTGTAGTCAGTTAGGGTTTGGTTCAAAAGCTATTGTAAAGGTCATGTTAATGAATGATAGAAGTATTTTAAATAGTATCCAAGTAAAAAGTTTGAAGAATCACTATTATTGTGCCTTTTCTTTATTCTGAACCATTTCATAGTTACAGCCCAAGCCATCTGGTAGATCAGTATGGTCCAGTTGGCTGCCAGCCAGCCTGCAGCCTTTTCTGCAGTGGATATGGGAAACGGGTATCTGAACAGCAGACTCTGTTCAAAGTGCTTCCTGCTGTGGCTGTAAGGCCCTGCCATACAGCCTGATGTGCTGCTCTCACGCCTGGGTGAAGGATGGAGCTGGAAGCACACTTCCTGTTGTGTGACTGCACGTCCTGGGATGGTACAAGGAAGTTACAGCCTATAATGCGCAGACAAGAAAGGAGCGAGGGATGTTACTGTTCCTCTTGTCTGTAGTCACTGCTCTGGTTGAACCTCTCTGTGCTTGTTCATTGGAAGTGCGAAACTGATATTGTTTTGCCTATTTTCTTCAGTATGAGTAACTTGCATTGAACAGCTACTTTCTCACCTGCAAAAGGCACAATCAGAATAAAGTGATTTGGATTTGATACTTAATTTTGAATTACCTGAACTATATAGCAAGTATTACACCATATGCTTTTTGATGGTCAGTATTTATTTTGCACCCAAGTGCAAAGAGGATGAACAGGAAGAGTGCCAGACACAGTAGAAAGCATGTGTACTAATATGAATGTTCCTATCATTTATCTTAATTGCTTTTATATTTTTGTCATTTTTCTTTACAGTAATATGAAAATTTGAAATAGTCTTTATGAAATGAAACTTACTTTATTTAAAGTGATGATGATAGGTGCATGTGTGATTGATCTCCATTAACAATTATGAGCTTGTAAAGTAGTTCTTCAGTCATCTGAGATCCCTCACTTCTGTACCTGTACCTTTCATGTGTTGTGGGATAATAAAATAATGCTTTAAATAATAAAATAATCTGCTGTAGCTTTTTATACACTAGGTACAAGTTACTTACTGGAAGCTAAAATATCATAGGGCCCTCTGTTCAGGGAGGAACCATGTGTACGTTCTCTTGTAGGCTTGGCATTCTTCCAGCCTGTGTTGTTTCTTGGGGCTCTATTGTGCCTTTTTGCCTTGCTTGGTACATGTGCATATGTATCCAACATATAACTTGGGAAAGACTTTTTGTCATAGTTCTTAAGTAATATGTCTCAAAATAGCAACTATTATGTGTTTGAGGATGAATACAGTGAGCTGTATGTCCACGTTAGGAATGATTTGAAAAATAATTACAAATGGTGTGTTTAGTTTTAATGCAGGTTAAATTTTTTAAAATCCACTGTTTGAATGTTTCAGCAGGTTTTGATTATGCCTGGATGTGAAGAGTGGAAAGATGATATCAGAAGTTCTTCTGGAAATGCATTCTTAACAGTAGATACTGTTAAGTAGATACTGTTAAGAATGATAGGGAAAAATCCTATGCCAAAGAGGTATCTATACATGATAGTTCACTTTGTAGTCACATTTCCCATAACATAGAACATATGACTGACAATATTGCAAAATGTTATAATTCAAGTGGAAATTACCTAAGAGAATGGCAGTAAAGAAGCAATTACAATGAGTAACTTTTATAATCTGGAGCAGCAAAATTAAATAGAAAAGTATTCTGAAGGGTAACATCATCTGTTTTCTTGTTCTGCTTGGAATTAATATTTAATAGCAGCTTAAAAAAATTCTGGCTAGTTTTTAACACTTTCTGTGATGTTTCCTGTAATCTTGATTACCATGAAAATGCTGCAAATGACAAATGCACCAAAGGACTGATCAGCATCAAAATCCGTATCACTTGGCATGCAAGTGTATGATATTTGGGGAGTGGGTTTGTGTTACTTAATGGCTATAAGACTGATCAGTTTTGCTAGCTATGGAAAAGTATAGGAAATAAGCAAATAAAAATCCTCGTTGTTTATAATAGAGTAAAATATTAAGAAATGAGAAACCAACTGAGCAACAACAGTTCAGCTTACTGTTATACTTCCTATATGGCAGAGTAATTACCATTAATAAGCAAAAAATTGTTTCCGTTTTTCATGTTTCTGTATTGTGTTTTTCTGTTCTGCTGTTTTGTTTCATTTATCACCCTGCCCTCTTCCTCAGCTTGCCTTAGGAGGGGAGAAAAGGAGTGATATTTTGCCAAAGAAAATAGTTGTTTACTACAATGTGAATAGGTTATTGCTGCAACTGACTTTACTGTTTTGAGAGCTACTAATTATGCAAAACCTCCTGGAATAACATTATGAACCAAAAAGGCATGAGGAATGAGAGCAAGATTGTGTTTTATTGTTTTAATCTTTAAATAGACTTAGAAACTGGCAGTTATTTCATTACCAAAGGGAGGTGGAGGAGAGAGACTTTTCCAGTTCATTTTCATGCTATAAAAAGTATCAGTTTACAGATACTTGTGAAGGATGAGAAAGGGCATCACTTTACCTTGGTTGCCAGTTAACTGGGAAGTAGTCTCTGGTTCACAACAGTCTCCTGTTTTATGTTAATTCTTTGGAAAAGAACATTCAGGTCTTTTCTATGTGTAGGCCACAAGCTAATTACCCATTTCATTTTTAAAAAGAAAGTTTTCTTGACAAGAAAATGTGCTTACTGAACATGGCATCATATCTATAACTATTTTTCATGTCTTTACCAAAGTAACTTTTAAGAAAAGCTTTAGTTACTATTTAATTGACCTTCCCATTTTTGTGAAAAGCTGATAGAAAGACAATCCAGACGCTGCTTAAATTCCAGATTATTTTCGAAGTGGAGTAATTGTTGACAACAGAACTCTCCATCATAGGTATCCCATCCTCAGCATAACCCTTTTCTGTCTACCAATCTGCTCCTGTTGTTCTGCAGCAGTTCCTGATGCAGACATAGCCTGTATGGCCCTATGCTTAGCAGAAGCTTATAGTGATGGGGACTACAGCCAGACTGCAAAAATCTATAGCAGTGGATAAAGTGGACATCCCTGAGTGCAAGTAATCTATTAAAAAGGATTGTTGGTACAGCAGGATCTCTGTGAAGGCACGCAGATTGCCCTTTCTTAACTATAAATTATATACCTGAGTACAGAGTTAGTTGGGAAGATGAAAAAACAGATAATAAATTTTACAGTAAAATAATTGTTCTATGCTTATGTGTGCGTATGTACGAGTCTTTCTCTGAAGAAGCTCTCCTTTGCTTTAGAGGTTTGAGATCTGTCTTAAAGCTTGGTGTTTAGTCCGCATTTACCAAACAAGTGGAAAGGCTTTTGAATATATTTATCAAAACAACCATAATGCACCTTTCCCACTTCTGCTATAACATCACTGTGAACCATGTCCTTGTTTAGCAGCCATTGTTGTGGCTGGCCTCTCGCACTCCTTTAATAAGTAGATGAAAAATGTTGGTCAGCTGTCTGATTTGGTAATGCTATTAGTCAGCACCTTGTCGCTTACAAAGTTTTACTGCATTAACAGCCATAGAGAAGTAGGTTTCTTGTGATCAGTTATAATTTTCTGTGTCTGTTTTAATTTCTTTTAACGATGCTGTTAGAGTTCATTTAAGTAGGAGAATGAGAAACTTCTTTTGACCTTGGCTGTTATTTTAGAAGAAAATGTTTGACGAGGTTGATTTCCCTCTCATGTCTTATTGTGCTGTGTTATGGTCTATAAATGTGATATTCCTATAAACCTTTGAGGAAAAGGTCAAATAACTCCTATTCTTAATGTAATTGCCATTACAGTAATGAGTGTGATGACCTTATTTCTCCGCCTTTTTTATGGTTAATAAAGAAATAGTAAGGAAATTATCAGGAGCATGTTCATATGCAAATGCAGGAAATTTTCATATTATGTTTTCATATAAAAATTGAAGCTAGTTTTCTTCTTTTTGAAGGTTGTGTGTTGAAATGACCAGACATAATGTTTTGGTTTCCTTAGCCAATATTTTCCTTGATCAACAAAGAAAGCTAAGCCTAATAAATATTCTCATGTTTCTATCCTAAAAATAGATTTTTTTACATCAGCAGTTTAACAAAAATCACAGAAACATTTCTTAAGTTCTTGAGCAGCAGCTTTATAAAAATATGGTGATATTTGACATGTGAGAGAATGAAGTTGTCCCTAAGTCTTGGATGCTTACCAGAGGCATGTCAGAGGCAGTAACTTCAACACTAAATTTTTTTTGTTTTATCTAAGATGCTAAAAGATACATGTTTCCTCAACATATAATAAAAATACGAATTTGCACCGAGAAGGATGGTCACCTCTGAAAAACGAAGATTAGTATTGCAACGAAAACCCAAATCTCTTGCTTATAATTAAAGGTTGTTCTTAAAATGCTTTCCCTGAGTAATTTAAGTCTGTATTTCCATATTGTATTTTGGCAAGAGTCTCACAGAAGTTGCAGCTGGGAGGCACATTTCCTGAGGAAATTAAGTAGAATGTAGGAGTTAAAATCTTACCCTGGAAGGCCAGTCCCAGAACCGTGCAGATGCAGCCATCTCACCATAATGTTAGTGAATGGAACATTAAAAGATGAAATGTAAGGGTATACATAGAAAAGCAGAAGGAAAATTATGAGGAGCCGGTTCAGATGAAAACGTAGGAACGTTTTATATTGGCTCGTCATGCAAAAATTCACACTTGTTTCCCTCTTTTGAAAGATAGCATCCTGTTTGTTTTCAACTTCTCACACCATCTTCTAACAACTTAGGTTTTACGTGGTAGGCTGAATTATGCTGGATTAAAGTCTGCATCTTTTTACACTTTTATTGAAGGTATTCTGGATTTATGTTGTAACAGAGCAGCATGGCAACTTGCAGTGTTCAGCTGGGAGCCTTTTTTAGAAACGAGGGAAACTAACTTCATCTCTCCTCTTGTAGGAAAGCAGTGTTCTGTGTTTACCTTTTTTTTTTTTTTTTTTAAAAAAACACACACCCAAAAACAAACCCCAACTTGATAAAAATAGAGTGATATTGAGAGCTCAGTATTTGAAGGAAGTAAGAGCTACAGTGTCTTTCTCTACATTTTAGTTTAGCCATATATTTACCATGAGGCTGGATTTTCTAACACGATGGAAGACATTAGGTGGTTGCCCAAAGCAGTTGTAGATTCTCCATCCTTGTTGATATTAAAAATTTGACTGGAGAAGTCCTTGAGAAACTTGAGCTAGCTGGACCTCCTTTGGGGGAGGGGGGTGGTCTAAGTTTTTCTAGGTTTCTAAGTTCTTTCTTTCAAATATCATTTGAGTTCCTCTTCAGCAAATTGTAGAAAATGAGAAACTTCTTATATTCTATCTCAAACTGAGACTCATCCTGAATTGCAATGAATAATCAACCTTCCAATCTCTGCTGTGTCAAACATAGTAATTGAACAAACAGTATATTGCGTTATTGATCACTGTAATAAAAGCATCATTTTTCTCTCACTGTCATTACTACTGTGCCCAAAGAGCTAATTATTAGAACTTAGTTCATCAGAACCCAAGGCCCCTGGGCAGTAGAAGGAGATGTGTTAAATGTTGAGAATTATGTAAAATTTCATCCTCTGTATTACTTTAGGCAAAATCTTAATAAATTATTGTTGTAATATCAAGTTGATGGCATGACTTCTACCAGATGGGTCTTGTACATTCATTCAATGCTTTAAACCTTGTAAGAATTGTGAGATAAAGTGTGAGAGTAACTAACTAGTTTCATATTAAGAAAAAAGCAAAACAGAAATAGAGATTAGTCAGAAAGCATGTTATATCTCTTACCTGAGCAACAAAAGCTGCCATTCAAAAATGGCTGCCAATATTTAACTGTGAAATGGATTAACTAGAAGTCTATGTTGCAAAGTTTCAACACTAGTGTGCTCTGATAACGTACTGAGCAGTGGCTCTGAGTGGCTTTGTCAGTGGGACTTGTAGCATGCTGTGGCACAGTGCCAGACTAAGTCATGCACTGGAGAAGACATGCCTCTGTTTCCTCCTCCACTCTCATCTCTGTGAATTAGTACTGCAGCCCTACATATATTTTTATTTTAGGACCTCAGTCTCTTTTCTCTTTCCCTTTCTAACTTACTCTCTTATGTACTTATAGCACAACACCCAAACCTGAACTCTTCACCCCAAATTCTGTAGCAACGCAGCTTGTCTTGTCACTGCTCCTGCATCTTCATGAGGAAGTGGTAGTTCTCTGGCACTCCTAAGGCTGTGTTCCTTCAGCAGATGTTCTGAGATGAACAGGCTTGGATACTTCCTGGTGATAACTGCCTCTGGAGGTGTTTTAGCTGAGCTGCCAGAGGTTAAAACACTGCTTCTAATGTCATTACTATGCAGGTATGAGTGAGTCAGGAAGAAGGAACTACTTTTTATTTATATATGGATATAGATGGTTTATAACTGAAGCCCTATGTCTCTTTTTCCCACTCCTGTATTCTTCAAAGATTGGTGAAGGTTGTTGTGACAGAAGAAATTCAGATGGTATTTTATATAGTTACTGCTTGTTCTTGGTTTAAATGTCCAGAGCATAAGAGCAAGGAGACAGTGCACATATGTAACAGAATATAAATTTTAGTGAGGGATTTTTGGTTTTGGTTTTATCTGGACAGGTTTTGACAGTGTGATCTAGGAAAATCCTTAATTATCTGCAAAAACAAAATTCTTTGGGAAATCTGAGGCTAGTGCTATTTATTCATCTAAATGTGTACAACTATCTTGTTATAAGCTACCCTACATTAATTTCTTGTTTTAGTTTAACCTATTCAACTACAAATGTTTTATTTTTGAAACATGGAGTACTTGGCCTAAAGGCACTGAAGTGCCTTCGTGGTTTTACCATTAGGCATTTGATTCTTCCAGTAAATAGGATACAGGCAACTTCTGGAGTAATTGTTAAGTACACTAAAAAAAAAAAAAAAATCAAAGTAGGTAGTGTGAAACTACCTACATATAAAATATGACAAAATAAAAATAATACGATGAGCACCATTTGCTGATTCTTGATTCCAGCGCATGTTTTGCGGGTATTTTGTTTCACTATGATCTGGAGTGGGGCAAGGTCTCACATGGTTCTGTGATTCAGAAAGAATCTGGAAATCTCTGTTAAGTATTTAGTTAGGATTGAGTTAATAGATCAAATTATTAAATTCTCTAATAAGCATAATGAGGAAATCTTAGGTAGAAGAACTTAGAAGTTCTAAGTGCTATCAAAATGCTTAACTCTGCAAGCATCTGTACTTGAAAAGTCCTTTTTTTAGAGGTGAATGACATTTCCCATATGAAATGTGTATAGTCAGTCAAATATTGATGTTTTACATATATTCATATAATTGATTACTAAATTTAAAAAGTTAACCAAATACACACGGTTGTAATAAATATTGAAAGTAAAAACCATTCCCTCTATCTTGCAGTACCTGCTACAATGTGTTTAGCATGACTCAGTAATGCCTTTCTTGCTGAACAAGCACCTTATCAGAGTCAAGCGTTTGTTCTTCATGAAAATGCAGTGAGGAGGTAATTCGACGTGATCATTCTGTTGCAAGACAAGAATAACTAGACAACTGGGGTCATTTTGGAATTGTGCTAGGCATAAGTACTGTGTGAGGCTAGAGAAGAATTGGGTCCAAAAATCATCAAAGGGAGCAGAACTGACTACTTGGGACTGCTCCATTTTGTTGATCAAAATCTTAAAACTGTCGTTTCCTTTGTAGTATCAGAATTGTCTTCATTATACTATATGAATGTTGGTGAAATGAAGCAATAGCTTTGAGGTTTGTAATAGAGTTATCACTTATTGGCTCTGCTCATGAATTCCTTCCTCACTTCCTGCAATACTGAGCTTGGCCCGTGCTTTCCCTGAGCTGGAATTCTGCAGTTTTCCACTCGTAGTTGAGACTTGGAATTTAGGTGGTATCTATCTCATTATGCTAGCAGATTGATTTGAGACTCAGATTATCTAGGGGAGGGTCTTTGGGAAAGGGAGCTTGGAGACTAAAGCTATTCAGCCTCCTCAAACTGAATTGTTCACAGAATCTGCAAGAAAGCAGGTTTCAGAGACGTGGGTTAGCATGGTATGGAAGGAGATCCTCACAGTGCTCTTCGCACACCTTCTCACTGCGGTTGTCCTGTATGTTTAATCCCTACTTGCCTGCTGTTCCTGCATATCAGCAACTCTGTTTTTACCTGTCTTCTCTCCTTAAGTACGTGTCCTATAATGGTTATTCCATATAATCAATACCTTCTAGTAGTTATAAATTCAGTGGCTGTTTTTTGGGCATGATCTCTGTCTTAGTTATTGTATTCTCTTTCTTGCTTTGTTTCTTTCTAGTTATCTTTGCTCTGCCTTGATAACAATCAATCTGTGGTAATAATCATATAAGGAAATGTAACATGAATTTAAGAACTAGTATATACTGGCAGAACATTAATGGGAATTTCAGTTTTAATTTAAGAAATGTTACTTACAGTTAGCATTAACAGATCAATTATTTTTAGGAATACAGTGAGCATTCAACATATTCGTAATCTTAGTGCTTACTTGTATGTAATATCTTCAGAGTAAGTTTCATCAAGCCCATGGAATTTAATCTGTACTTTACTGTTAACTGAAGTAACTGGCTCAAGTTACTGTTTTTTAGTCTTGTGAGAAGTACCTGTATCTAAAACCTCTGTTTTCAGCAGGTAGAAACAGTTGGTTACATGCATAACTACTGATACAAAGGCAATATAAATATTCTCCTAGCTGATTCTAGAGAGCTGATCTCTTCTGTTCTTTGCTCAAGTGCCTGATCCAGTGTAGGCAAAATCTTTAGGGAATTTAGCTAGAAATACATGTTTATTGTGCAAGTGAGAACTACAGTGTGAAGACTTTTTTTTTAAATATGACCACATTCTTTCACAAAATTCTTGAAGCAGACCAACTTCAATAAGAACAGAAATACATATTCCTGTTTACAAAAGCCATATTCTGTCAAAGATCAAATGTCTTCTCCAAGGCATTGTGAGATTAGGGGACTTTTTCTTTCAATAAAAGACTCAAGGAAAGAGTAATTTATTTATTTGTTTGTTTATGTTAGCATGAGTATAACAATTATATCCTCTGTTTTCTTTCTGCCCCTTTCTTCAAGCACTGTAGTGGGAAATGGTTTTGTCTATGATTTTCCTAAAGGGGCAGGTCAAAAGAGAACTCCTGACTTGAATATCGTTTAATGGAATGTGAGAAACATCCTTAGTAGTAGGTAATAATATAAGAGCTGTCTGTAATATGCGGTATTGATCCATAAGTATCTATGTGTGCAGTATCATATACACCTTTTGCTTAGTACACTTTTTAATGAAGTTGTTCGCAGTTCTTCAAGGGAGGTGGAACAAGCTCCATATTCAAATATCAGGCAGACAGAGAAAGCATTAGCAGTCATGCTCAGAATAATTTTTCTTCTGCAGTTCAGTAAGCTTCTTCCTGAACTATTTAGCAGTAGAAAATAAAGCTGTGGAACCTATATTACAGGGCAGAAACTAACTAGTAATTACATGAGACTGTAAAGGTTAGTTAAGTTACAACTCGTGTTCTGTGCAGGGTGTAGCTGGGAAAGACAAAACCATGTTTGTGTTTGAGAAAATAGTTTTGGGGTTTTTTTAATATTTTGTAGTATTTCATAGGATCACTAAGGTTGGAAAAGACCTCTGAGATCATCAAGTCCAACCATCAACCCAACACCCCCATGCCCACTCAACCATGTCCCTAAGCGCCTCATCTACACGTCTTTTAAATACCCCCAGGGATGGTGACTCCACCACTTCCCTGGGCAGCCTGTTCCAAGGCCTGACCACTCTTTCAGTAAAGAATTTTTGCCTAATGTCCAATCTAAACCTCCCCCAGCACAACTTGAGGCCGTTTCCTCTCATCCTATCGCTAGTTACTTGGCAGAAGAGACCAACCCCCACCTCGCTACAACCTCCTTTCAGGTAGTTGCAGAGCACGATGAGGTCTCCCTTCAGCCTCCTCTTCTCCAGACTAAACACTTTCAGTTCCTTCAGCTGCTCCTCATCAGACTTGTGCTCCAGGCCCTTCCCCAGCTCCGTTGCCCTTCTCTGGACACGCTCCAGCCCCTCAATGTCCTTCTTGTCGTGAGGGGCCCAAAACTGAACCCAGGATTCGAGGTGCGGCCTCCCCAGTGCCCAGTACAGGGGCACGATCCCCTCCCTGCTCCTGCTGGCCACACCAGTGCTGATACAGGCCAGGATGCCGTTGGCCTTCTTGGCCACCTGGGCACGCTGCCGGCTCGTGTTCAGCCGCTGTCGACCAGCCCCCCCAGGTCCTTCTCCTCTGGGCACTTTCCAGCCGCTCTTCCCCAAGCCTGGAGCGGTGCCTGGGGTTGTTGTGGCCCAAGGGCAGGACCCGGCACTTGGCCTTGTTGAACCTCCTCCATTGGCCTCGGCCCATCGATCCAGCCTGTCCAGGTCCCTCTGCAGAGCCTCCTGCCCTCCAGCAGATCAACACTCCCGCCCAGCTTGGTGTCATCTGCAAACTGACTGAGGGAGCACTCGATCCCCTCGTCCAGATCATTGATAAAGATATTGAACAACACTGGCCCCAAAACTGAGCCCTGGGGAACACCGCTCGTGACCGGCCGCCAACTGGATTTAGCTCCATTGACTACAACTCTCTGGGCTCGGCCGTCCAGCCAGTTTCTTATCCAGCGAAGAGTGTACCTGTCTAGGCCATGAGCCGCCAGTTTCTCCAGGAGAATGCTGTGGGAGACAGTGCCAAAGGCTTTACTGAAGTCCAGGTACACCACATCCACAGCCTTTCCCTCATGCATGAGGTGGGTCACCTGGTCATAGAAGATCAGGTTGGTCAAGCAGGACCTGCCTTCCATGAACCCGTGCTGTATGTATGCCATGTAAGATGCCATGTATGCCGTGTAGTATGCCGTGTAAGATTTCAGTACTTTGCACCACTGTAGTGAAATGATCAAAGAATGAAAAGATTTTTTGAATTGGCTTAAACCAAATCTCTGCATAACAGTTTTGTGATAAAACAGTATATTACTTCCTGTGTTGTTCACTGCTGCTGTCTTGACCTTGATTTTTTTTTAAAGATATTTCTCTAACGGTTTTATATTCTACTCTGTGTAATTTAATATGTTGCTAATTTTTTTTTTATTATTTCTCTGAAAAAAAATTTTTTTTTTAAATCGTGCATCCTTATTCAAATACGCTTTCCTGCAGTTCTGAATGTGGGAGGTATGTGACAGCATGAAATTCTGCCAGTGTTTTTTTTATGCTGCCTGTCAGAATACTGACATCTTGGAGGAAATAGCAGCATGAAGAGTACCATCTTGGTACCAGTCATCAGCAGCTCCTGGGGAGTTCCTTCAGGCATTGTATTACAGGCTTGTCCAGAGAAAGAAGACATTGCTAAGCAGCTGATCCTACTTTCTGCACAGCTCCGAATGGTATCTGTATTTCCTCCTCAGATATGAAAGGTTGCTGCCTTGTGTCATAATTCAGTCATAATTGCGGATCCAACTAATAAAAGTGACCTTTCCCTCTTGCTTTTTTAGCTGTATCTAAAATATGCTGTTGACTGAGAAATGTACAAAAAATTGAACTTTATTTACTATCAGTAAAAATTTTTAAAAATTGGTTTTTTAGAGAACTTCAGCAGTTACGCTGATAAACCCTGTATTTGGAACAGTAAGATACTATTTTTGTAGTGCAGTTTTTAATTTAGTCTTTCTTGTTGAGCATAGTGAATCAAAAGATGTAAAAGAATGCAGCTTGTCTGACTCTGTCCAGAATAAGTGGAAGAAAACCAGTAGTGGAATAGTTTTCTCTTTCTTTCTGTACCTCCTTTTTTTAAAACAAAAAACTATTTTTAGGTATAAGTTATCTTATGTGCTTATTTGGTTGCTTGCAATTTTCTGGGGGGAAAATCCATAGATGTTAATAGTTCTAAATACTTTTTATTAGTAAAGATATTATTTATAAAATAATGTTTGATTTTGCTAACTGGGAAAAACAGCAATTTTGTAGTTTGTTTCTCAGGATATCAGATGCAAATTGACTCAAATACTTCTTTTTATTATTTACTATTTTTAAAAAAATCTCATTTTGAGCACCCTGCCTGGATTATAAAGAAAATAATTTGGAATCACTTTTGAGACTCTGAAGATGCTTGTATTTGATAGCTTATATAAAATAGAGTTGTGACATGGATCCAGTCAGTGTGCGTAAAAGTTTATTACACTTGGTTTTGATAGTGCAGAGTATTATCTAAGGTCATCCCTTTCATTGTTCCCTCTGTTTGCCTAAGTAGTTTGCAGTTCATTAATAATTTGCTAGAAACATTGAAAATGTGACTCAGCTAGCTAGTTGTAAATAATTTAATTTTCTTAATATATTTATAATGTATTGAGCTTATTGGCAGTTCCAGCAACACTTTCGGTGGCTTTCTCTCTCCATTGGCAATCTACTTCATGGGCATGATCAAGTTGTACAGAGAAACTGGTGATCCAGCATGGGAGTTGAAGGCTACTAAATTCATTTTGGGAGAGTTGCCAGTGATTGCTTTTCTTGCAGGCCCGTCTCAGGGCACAGGCACAGTAGCCAGTGAACTAGTTGTGGATCAACAGTTGGGAAAGAAGATTCTGCTTGCAAACCTCCTTGGAGCTTCCTTGGTTGTCAGACCTCAACTGGAAGGCTGTGTCCACCCCACAGGCAGGAGATGAAAACAATCCTCTTGTGCAGCAGGCAGTCCGGGCGGTTCTGGGTCAGCACAGATGACTCTTCGCACACCTCTAGCGGTAGCACTCCATATGAGGCCACTCATGTCTGGCTGGAAAACGCGTTTTGTGCACTACCTTCTCTTAAAAAGCAAATCCAGCATTTTGATGCTATTTTGTTCTCTCCATTTAATTTTCTGGAGAGGTTCTGGAAATGGCACAAGGTTTTAATAGAGGCACCATTCAGACTAGGCAATGAAAATATAGCAAGGAAAAACCATTAGAGTAATGACCCCTGGATGTCAGAGACGATCCAAGTCTTCCCTTCTTCCTTCCTGTTTTGCACTTGCTAAACTACCCTTCTGCAGTCTGAGCTGGAAACTCCTGCAGAACTGCATGGGTTTGTGTGGCTGATCCAGGGTCTGCAATCCCTCACAAGGTTTTGGGACTTTACTAGTAGTTAATGTGATACTCTAGCTGAACTCCTTCTCTGCATTGCATTGCTGGGCCAACAAAGGAGTGACTCTTGTATCTATGTATAGAATTTCTGTATTTTACACTGGAGTGCAGGTTCCTCAGGAGGCTGGTCGTGGACAATACTCTGTCTTTTCGTTCTTAAATACTTTGGGTGGCAAGAATTCAGCTCCCCAACTCTTTCCTTCATTCGTACCTAAGACTTGTATCAGTAGTTGTCCACTAAAGGTCTGAATAAATTCATGAGGCAGGTAAATATGGTGAAAAGAGTTTATTCTGATTAAATCAATCAATGGTGGCAGGAGTGAAGAGGCGCTGACTCCTAGCCTAGCTGCACCACTTGTGCTAGGAGCATGGATAGAGTGTGTGGCAGACAGCGGGCTCTCAGGTCACATCCAGGGTCCAAAGAGAATAAGCTCATCCCAGGAAGGTTGGCTGTCAGGAACAGTTTTGTGAATGTCTTTAGTAGATTAAGTATAGTTTGCCTTTTTTTGCCAAACAAAGCAACTTACCCATTTTTTTTTAATGCAGTTATGTGCTGCTGCCTGCTTCTGAGGCCAGCATCATCACTTTCACCAGTGATGCAAATGCTAAGGGCAGCACAAAGTATGGATCTGTTCACTTTTTTCCTGCTGGGAATTCTGGAATAAATGATGTGCATGTACTACCTTAACTATAATGATTAGATAACATATTGCTGTGTGACTCATGTTGTTCATTGGTGTTGCCATGGCTGTTATAGCTACCTTGCGAGATGTTTATATGAATATTTTTCATAGAATTCAAGTGTTGGCGTTAACAAGTGTTTGGGATCTTTGTTTGCATTGTGAGTTGTGTTTAAAGGCAATGTTTTAAAAAATACTGTCATTGGAAATTGTTCTGCTTCATAGGAAATGTTGCTTAATACTTAGAAAGCTGTTGCTGTTCTTATCATGAAGCAGAAACAAATCTGTTTAGCTGTAGGCACTGTCTCTATAAACTGCCATCATTTTCTTATTCAGTCACAAGAATCTAATGTAAGGCCTGGTTGTCATCCTCTTTATTTTGTTGTTATTGTTTGGGTGTTTTTTGTTTGTTTGTTTTTTATTATTACAAACTATGAAATAGCCATTGTCTTTCAATACATAACAACACCAGGAGAAAGATACCTCTTCTTTTAAT
Organism: Pelecanoides urinatrix; assembly: GCA_013400755.1. Taxonomy (NCBI): domain Eukaryota; kingdom Metazoa; phylum Chordata; class Aves; order Procellariiformes; family Procellariidae; genus Pelecanoides; species Pelecanoides urinatrix. The sequence continues at coordinate 386,869 of VZTQ01008240.1, read as the reverse complement.
AGAAGCTATATTGTATTTATCAGTCTATGCTTATTTTAAACCTAGTTGTTCATATATAGCTGCATCTGCATAAGATAATTAGTTCACTAGAAGAAAAATAAATATTTTCTATTATGTTGGGGTTTTACTTAAGATTAGTATAATTGTATCTTCTTCCTAAATGACTTTAAAAATAGATAAACTTCCACTTATTAATGCAGCATTTTCATGATGATGAAGGTTGTTTTCCAGGCAGTTTCAGCTTTTATTTCCAGTACAAATAACATTGATCACGCAGGGGTTTTTGTTTTTGCTAGGGTGACAAATTTAAAATATTTTTTAGGTGTTAAAAGTAATGTAACATTTGAATCACTAAAATCGCTCATTCTTTCCATTTCCAGTTCTTTATTTTTGGTGTTAATTTTGTTACAGAAGTTATTTTAATTTGCAATAAGCATTTTTTTAAATTAATGTCCCTGTGCTTTGTATCGTGTTCTCAAATCTGTTATGTGTGTTTGTCTTCATTTGTCTTTCATTCAAAAACTGACAATCAGACAGAAAACTTGCAGCATTTACAGTTTTGGTCTTTGCACGTATGTGGCTGTGTTTAGAAACAATACATAAGAAAGTGATCTTTTGATTTGCAAACTAATTAAGTATTGCTGCTTCTCTTTGTAGAGTGCTCACTTGGCCATGATCGATACTCTTATGATGGCATATACTGTAGAGATGGTCAGCGTTGAGAAAGTGATTGCATGCACTCAGCAGTATTCATCCTTCTTCCAAGCTACAGATCTACCTTATGACATTGAGGATGCTGTCATGTACTGGATAAACAAGGTATGAGTACTGGAAAAGCAAGCTGTGATTTTCTTTGTAGTCTATATGATTCGATTAGAAATGAGTGGGTAGGGTATGTATATATGTAGGTATATCAAGACTGTGTCTGATACAGTTCCTTCATCTGCTCTGTATGGGTAATAAAAAGCAAAGTTTGCAGAAATAAGTTAAACATGTTATGTGAACCAAATATATGAGAAGTCTAAATAAAATAATATAATATACATTACATATGACATGTTAGCAGTCACTGTCATGTTGAGATGCCATGACGGTTGCTCGAGGGTCTCTTTTTGGCTCTTTAAGAGTTGTTGTCTTATTGTGTAATTTATCGTGATTTAAAACCAAGGTATTCTGTTTGTATTTGAACACATCTTGCTTGAAGTGATCTATCTTCACTGCATAATCAAATCGAGTAACAAGGATATGCTGTTAATCAAATGTGATTGAGCATAAGGAGCAGGTTAGTTTGTGCAATGTAAAGCTAGTGACCCCAGACTGCATCTGAAACTGACATTTGCTGATTATGCTTCAGGGCTAGAGTCTAAAAGATTTGTTTGATCTTTTCAGTTAACTCGGTGGTAGTGATTTATAGACCTGTTGAAAACTTATTATTTCTATGACTTGTTTCTTAGAACAGACCACTGAATAAACTATTTTGTTTCTAGGTAAATGAACATCTGAAAGACATAATGGAACAGGAACAGAAACTAAAAGATCATCACAATGCAGAATCTGCAGGAGGTCAAAAGGTAGGTGTAGGAGTTAAAATATTTTAAACAAGAATAAGCATTTATATGTAAACAAAAAGTACTTGCATATAGTATGTATAGGTAAATATACATTTGCAGACATTGAACTTTTAACTGCTTGTTAAAGAAAGCAAACTTTTAGTATTCATTTTGTTATTAGTTTTATCGTTTACATGAAAATATCCATTTAAATGTAACACTAATAGAATTGCACTTTTTATTCCCAGTTGTCCTTTTTGACAAATAAATCTTTGATAGCAGGGAAACATCTGTTATGTTAGTCCTAAGGAATTTCTTAAGACTAATTAATACTTTTGAATGAATTAAAACTGTAGTCAGATCTGATATGAAAAAGACCACCACATTTTTATTCATGATTTTTAATGTTTTTTCCTTGTGAATTGCATGCATCTCAAAAGAGAAATCTGTATGTGGCATCATGGGGAAGCATTGCTCTGGCTATGATCCAAAGTACTGGTTGATTACAGGTTTTATTAGATACACAATAAAAACAGATTATGTTTGATTCCCTTTCTTAATAGGATTTTTTTCCTTTTGTTTGTGGAGTTCAGTTAATTAATTAGCATTACACCCATGAAAATACGGAAGGATAGCATACAGTTCCAGAGTATGTAAAATTGCTTGCTTCAGAATGAGATCATTTATCCTATTGTGATATAATTATTATTGGGGAATTGGTAATCAGTTTGAACACCCTGTGGTATTATCCTGGCACTTGAATGCAGAACAGATTTCCTAGCTACTGCAAGGCTGTAATCCTAGTTCCCTTCCTGATCTGTTTTCATGTAAGCAGCTCTCTCCTTTTCAATGCTACTATGAAGGAGTTGAGTTACCTGGCTAGATTAGGAGTTCAGCTTCAAAAAGCGTGAATGCAATGAATGTCTTTGCACTTGTGGTTTCTTTTTAAATATAAGGAATGATGAAGGCTAATTAGTAAGTATGTGACTCAGCAAAAGAAAATGGTATTTTTTACAATAGTAGTGTGACCCTGAGGCATATATCCTGATATGGAAATTTTAATCTGTGTTCAATAGTGATAATAGCATAGAAAACTGGAGAAAAAGATGTCCTTGACAAGTTCATTTCTCAAATTTAGATAAAACAAAGTAAACAGGGTGTGGGGAGATAACCTATGATCCTCTGTCCTCTAGTGATTTTTCTTTTTCCTGAAAATAATAGTGGGAAGTTTTGTGTGTTTTTTAGGTCACTTTGAAAGATGAGAATACTTTTTAAAATCCCAAGTGCATGAGAGTTTTAATATGGTAAAAAAAGGTATATCAGAGAGAACGTTATTATCAAAGCAAAGCCATAAAATTATCTGTGTTTGTAAAAATTCAGTAATGTTTATTTTTACTTATATTCTCGTTTGCATTTTATATTAGGAATAGCAAAACGAAATTTTTAGTTTATAATTTATCTTTAATGTCAGCATTCTTGAATAAGTGTTGAAATACTTGTACAGTCTGTAACTGATCCCATAAATGGACCCAGTGGAATAAAACATTTACATAAATATGGTATATGCATTTGTGGTGTTTTTCATATGAATTGTGAAGCAATAACAGCAATAACTGTTCTGTTGGCCGATGTACAAATGCATTTGCAAAATAGCAAAATGATGCTACAGTTGACATATCATGGAAAAATTTGTAATTAAGGCCTTCTCTTCTATACACTGAATTTTAGATACTGTTATCCCAGGTACATGTTATTTGCCTCAGTGTGGGATTCAGCTGCATAAATTACATTGTCAAGTAAGGAATTCCATGCTAGGGGACTGTATTAGCATAGCTTTTTTAGCTAAAGTCTCATTATGGCCAAAACCTCATGCTCCAGCTGACCCCTAGACGTCTCTTCTGACAGTAAATTTATTGTAGATTATGGTTTAAAAAAAAAAAAAAAGCTATTAGAAAGTTACCCATCCTTCACATTTAAGTACATGAGAAAAATGAGGATAAAATTTGTAAAAGATAGTAGTAATGAGTCAAAATATCAGTGAATATAAAGATAAAATGGAATCTGCTTCTAGAAAATAAGTCTAGAATATTAAATATTCAGTCAACTCTATTTTGAAATATTTAAGGTATTTGAACTACTGAACTTTTTGTTTTGCACGCAGGAAGACAGCAACGTATTTTCAACTCATTCAGATATTTAACTCCAGGTTTTCTTTGAGAAACACTGGTCTAATCAATGATGGCTAATTTACTGCTCTGAAATCTCAGCCATTCTTTTTGTCATATGCCTCTCAGTATTTCCCAAATTTCCACTTACTTTTGCTAAAGCTAATGGTGATTGCACACACGCAAGCATCTGAGATTTAGAAACACATTAAACACCATAACTAAAACCTGTATTTTTTAACTGTGGATCATACTGAATGCTAGCTTTCCAAAGAAAACTATAATGCAGATCCATTGGATGGATCAATTGCATCAAATCAAGTTGGTCAGAGTTTCTAACAGGAGTTTCTGTTAAATTATGGTGTGGCTCCTGTTAAGCATTCCCTAGTATTTATTCCCAGATACCCAGGTGTTTTACCCTGATTATCTGTCTCCATATTGCAGCAGTCCATGCATTCCTCTTTTTATAGCACAGAATCAGTGCCATGTCCTGTTACTTTATGACACTGACCCTACCTCGTATACTTCAGCAAAGCTGTGAAATTTAGCTGTGGCTAAATTCCTATACCAGGTTTGGGTATATATTTTGGGAAATATGTATACAATTTCTTATCTGAATACTAATTAGTGTGATAGTGTGATTTTCTTCTTTTTTTTTTTTTTTCCCTTTTCATTTCATGCTATGCTGGATTTAGTTAATTAGTATCAGTAGATTTTCTTAAATTAAAAAAAGATGGGGAGGGATTGAATTCTGCCTTTATTTTAACTAAAGCAATATTATTACACGGTTTTCCATTTTTATGAAAAAATAAAATTATACTTCTATATATTTATTAAGTATAGCATTTTCTGTGCTCATATTACAGTTGTAGCTTCATTCTCGATATCCAAATTAAATGGTTTTGTTTTCTTTGTTTGATTTTTTTTTTTTTTTTTTTTTTTTTTAAAACTCCTAACTGCTGCTTCTATTTGTATTTTAAAACTGAGCATGAAGGGGATCTGGAATGTTTCAGTGTGGCTCTTTTCTGTCTTCCACCATCCTTTCCAGGTTGGGGCTTTGTTTTGTAATTTAGGTTCTCCATGTTACCAACACAGTTAGCAGTTCAAGAGGTGATGATTCCACTCTAAAATTTAAGAAACTTTGCAATCTCCCTTCTGCTCTAGACAAACACCTTTGGATATTTAACATAACATTGGAAGAATAGATCATTCTAGTCACTAGAGAAAGCTTTTCTTTAGTTTTGACTTCTGGCCAAGAAGCAGCGAAGTTATGTACCTAAAAGGTGAAACAAAGTCAATGAGTAGACTTTTTAGTTATTTTATAATTTCCTACTGTGATAAATTCATATCAGGCTGCTAAATTAATGCCTTACTATCTTGTTACAAATCTGCAGTGAACCTTTTTGCAATAAATAGTAAATCTCTACATTTTTAAAAATTGTAAGCATCATATACACAGATTAAAAAATGATACAATTGATAAGATATGCCTGTTTTCTATTTCTGGATAGATAAGAACAGTATTAACAGATTATGAGATTGCTTTTGTTTTCCTTCACTTTCTTCTTCTGCTGCTAGCTTCCTGTAGAAGATGAGAGAGGAAGGAGTATGTATGATATTTAGTTCCAGGTAGTCCTCTGTGGATCTTGATCAGCCGGTGATTTGTGGTAACCTCGTCTTTTTCTGGTAGAGTCTCTGCATCTTCTTTCAGAATTAGAATTTCAAGTTTTGTAGTGAATAGCTTTGGTTTTCAGGCTTCCATTGAATAATATGTAGTGAATGTACGGTTGCACTGGTTAAACTACTGATTTTCAATGTAGTCGAAGCTTTCTCAAAAACCTGTTATTTTTCTGTCTGCTGTTGTGATTTAGACTGAATTAGTCTTAACAGATTTAAGCCAAATCAATGCAAATCCGATGAGGGAAGCAAATGTAAGAGTAGTCATACAAAGACCTGGATTCTTTAAAATTTTTTAAGTTTTTTAAAATAAGTTTAAACAGTGCAACTTTTTGCGTGAAGTTAAACACTAACCATAGTTCCACTTTGAATTTAGCGTGTCATAAATCCACACTGCTAGCAAAAGCTAACCTGTCAAGAAGAAAAGTTTGCAGCAGGATCAGCTTCTTGATCCAATTAATGCACAGCTGCATGAAAACAAATGATAGTGCAAAGAAGACAGCAGAAACAAGTATTTAATGAAGGGCATGACTACCATTTTTTGGTATCACAGGGTGCATTTATACCTAGTTAAATTTATCATAGTCATGTTTAAAACTTTGTGTTAGGGGGGATTAAAAAAATCTTCTTGTAAAACTGTAAGCCCTCAACCTGAGGGACTGTGTTGTTCTTTTGCTTTTTGTTTTCTTTTGTGGTTCTTTTTGGTGTTTTGTTTTGTTTTTAGTTTTGGGGGTTTTTTTAAACATTGGAAGAAGTCAGTCAGGATTCTCTGCTCAGTTTGTTTTATAGTGACTGATTTTTAATGAGTTCCAGGGGAAAAAAGTTTATTCCTGTTGATTATAAAGTGCCAATTCAACAGCCATTGAATTCCCATTACGTTGGCCAAGAGATGTCAGATTTTCTTTATCTCTTTTCTTTAAGTGCCTTTACAAAGTGTATATTTATAAATCTTATGGTATGTTTGAATTTAAACTTGATTATCTTCATTCTTTCAGCCTCTTGAAGCATATTCATAGTCGTCTCAACCATAGTTTCAGCCAAGTGGACAAATTAAAATATATATTGGATTGCTAGTTTTGAGTTCAGATTGTACTGTTATAGAGAGTTAGGCTTTGGAATTGAAACAAATGTGTGCTTTTTTCCAAAGAGTAGTTCTTCAGCCTATCATTAAGTAGGTATTGATGGACCTTTTGAATCCAAGTCTGAAATACACTTCACCTTGATAAATCAAAGAATGTTCCTATCAGTGTTAAGTAGAATGATAGGCAGCCCAAGTCTGAGCTCAGTCTGTTTACCTAAAACCTTGTTTAATGATATGTTTTAGAATTCCTGATTGCAGTTGAAAAGTAAGATAATTTGTTTTCAAATTCACATACGTTTCCATACATTGACTATATTTCAGTGAGGTGAAGAGAAACTGAACCCTATTGAAAGTGCTTTAGCTGGGTGTGATTGAAATGTCTAGAGCCACACATGAACATGCATCTCGTTCATTTCTTCTAAGTGGCTTTGAGATTCTCCACTGTAACAGTCCAGTTAAATGGAGGAGAAGAATATTGAGAATAGTTATGTTACTAATGCACACCCTTTCCTGTACAATAGCTTTTTTACATAAAAGCTTTGTTTCATTACTACATTTATTTTAAGGGTAATTATTTACGTGAAATAGGAAGCTTCCATAGCAGTTTTTTCCATAGTAGTTTTAAAAGTACTTTTTCACTGTTTCCAGAAAATATTTCTCTTCATTTAAAAAAACAAACAAACAAAAAAAACCACCTTTCCTGCACTTTGGTAATTGGTTTGAATTTTTTTTAAATTTCTACAATGAAATCAATAGAGTGGTGAAATTTTCTGTGTGTATTTATAATACTGCTACACGATGTTTTTTTCTTAGTAGTAGAAGCATTATGCCAGACTAGCGTATAGAGTTATAGAAAAATTCACTGACTTCAATGTGCTTAGGATTAAGCTTTTAGGTCAAATATTATATTTTTAAAACTTTTTCTTTATGATCACGTATGAGTTTAAAATTGTATCTATCAGTTCTGATCATTTCTCTGCCAGTAGCCAAAACTCCATCTAGATTTCAGGTCATTGCACATCATGCAGCTGATGCTAATGTGATTTGTCATTGCAAAAATATAACTGCCTGCACCTCTTGTTGTTCTGAAAAATGTCATATGATTGTTTAAAAATATTGTTAAATGTTATAAACATAACTGGCTTGAAGTAACTAATGCAAACTTCACTGCATTTGGTTGTACTGTACTATAGTGTGTTACTTTGTGTATTTTCCATTGCTTTAGCTTCCCTGCTTCCCCATATGTGCTGCTGGAGTTCACTTTGATACTTGTGATATCAAGACTTCAAGTCTCAAATGAATTTTTCAGTCAGATTGCATATGAAGGGTACAATTAGATGTGTGAAAGCATTAAATAAAACTGCATTGATCTGACAATCTTACCTGTTCATGTGGGAAGATTACAATGTTGATCTAGAAAGACTGCAGACATATTTCTCCAGTGTTATTTCTGCTAATTAGCTCAATACGCAGCGGTTACAGTGCACTAATGCTTACCATTAAATTACAATTCACTATTATACAAAACTGAGAATGTTAAAGAAAATTGCTTTGTAAAAGTAATTTATGAAATCTGATAAATTGTTCCTTTTTTTCTTTGCTTTTTGCTTTTATTCTTTTTTCCTACTGCTTCCTCTGAAGTCTCCTACCAAATGGTTTTGGAAACTGGTTCCTGTAAGTTTGCTCAACTGCTTCACTTTGATCAAATAGCTTATTTTGGGAATGGCTTTGTCCATGTCATGCTGGTCTAATCATTCATTTCATTTATGTCTACAAGATAATTTTATAAGAACTTGCTCTGCAAAGGTGTGCATAATACAGAAGCTTATTTTGCAAGGTAATCTGTGCAAAATAAATGTAAGATATGATGCTGCATAAGGAATTACTTTTCAAGCAGTCAAGTTCTCTATGAGTTTGTGCTGCCTGTTATTAGCTAATGTCAAATGATCAGGTTTTTTGCAAACTACTTTTTCATAAGCTTTCAGTAAACATATGCTATTTGATATTCACTCTCTTTTTAAAAGAGACTTGCAGAAATGGTTTTTGATTGTTGATGCTACATGGAATCTGAAATATTCTGATTTATTTCAACAATATGCAATCATTACACCATTTGTCTAGAATTCCCTAATTTTTCAGCTGATTTAAGACTGCTGTTAATCTCTCCCCACACAAAGTAACCCAAAGCAATCTACTTCCAGTGAGGCTGTAATTTCACTAAAAGCAATACAAAGTAACTGTTCAGGTCTGCAATAATAAAGAAGTTTGTTTTCTCGTGCTGTGTCACCTTGGTATTACCATTACTTTCCTCTATCGTGTAGTAATTGACCCCTGAAATGCATTTAGATTGTTTATTCTACAACAGGTTTGGCTGGGAATAAAATAGTCAGCTATTTTGGTATATGCAGAATCGCATACTTTTGGTCTGAATTCCGAAGAACTAATTCTGATCTCTCTTTGATCTAAGGATTACCAAATAACTAGCAGTCCCTCAGATATTTGTTGTCATAACTAGTAAGATTGTTCATACATTGCAAAGAGAATAAAAATAATAAGGCAGTTACATGTAGGTAACAACAGAAATTACTTGGTGTCTGGAAAACCAGTTTAAAAGTACTGTCTTCAGCAGACTAATCAGTATTCAAATTCATAACAGTGTATGCAATACAGGCAATTTCTCTATAATGCTGTCTGTTACAGTTGTGACACAAATACTCTGCTCTTCACAGTATAGTCCTTTTATTTTATTTTGGAATTAAGATAGCGTAATGAAATGGAGGGGATAATGCAAAAAAAATGGACTGTTACCAGAAATTTAAGCACATTTTATTTTTTTGTCTTATTTCTACAAAATAAGGTGGCTACTTCAAAGCTGTTTCAGAAGATGTTTTTGTTCTATTTTTGCCTCAGGTGTTAGTTTACTAATGATTCTCTTCCATTGCATAAAAATGATATTCAAATATAAAATATTCAATCTGTTGAAAAGCTAACTCCAATTTGCCTGCCATTTGTCAGTAAAGAATTTTAAATAGTGGTATTTATGTTACTTTGAGTTTGTTAGTTTAACAAAGGCACAGTTGAAACCCAAGTGCTGCTGATACTTTAGTAGGAAGGCAGTGGCTCAAGCTGCTCTAACAGTTCAACCAGTCTTCTGACCTTTTCCCTTTACGTAGAGCAATTGTTTCATAGTGGGATAGATATTTCTGAGCATACAGGCAGCTGAAAACTTAATCTGAGAAGTAAATCTATGATGTTATCTACTATATGGTAAATGCGTAAGAGCATTCATTGTTAATGATTAACTCCGAATACCCATGAGCACTTATGACAGAGTAGCTGGTGTGCTGTTGGTTCATCTTTAGCTGACCTTGTTTATATGCAAGTGTCTCAACTATACCTAGACTTGTTTAAGTGGAATAAGCTCAAAGATGCTAAATCAGGCTGGTTTAGGATCTCGGAAACAAGATGCCTGTATTAGCATTTATGTTTAAATTAGCACTAGAGCTTTATAATAAATGTAGAGGTTCATCTTTTGCATTATTGCATCCATATTTAGTAGCAAACATTGCAGCTGATGAGAAGAGTTTCTTCAAATGGAAATTTATTAAAAATGCAGTGCAATTACCAGTGTCTTTTATTTTTCAGTATAATTTCTTTTATCTTTTCAAGCAAAATGAAACACGATGCTTGTTATACCCTAATGAACGTACCATATCAGATTATATAAACTTATTTTTCCTAAAGTAACGTGCCTGGCATACTCTCTACAGTGAATTAAGTCCCCTTTCTAGGTCCACTTTAATGATATGACACAGTTTCCAACATCTGTGGGCACTGTTCATAAGGCCAGTGAAGGCGTCATTAAAGTGACAGTTGACTTTTTCACAGGATTTACTGTGCAAGACCACTGTATTATCAACTTCAAGTATTTTTGAACACTCCATTAAAAAGATGCTATTTAAAAGAAAATATAAATTATACAGGGCTTTAGGACCATGGTGTTAGAGTCCATCTGTATCCTGTATCTTTTATCATTATTTCATAATTAAATTGTAATATTTTGTAGACTTAATTTCCGTCATTTTGAGGAGGAAATACATGGACATATTAACATGGTCTTTGAAACTTACAGGATTTTCATCATAGTGGGTCATTGGATTGCCGTAGAGTGAAAAAGAGCAAACTTGCACTGCAAGCATAATTGGCCTCTTGCATTAGAAATAGCAGGGAGTATTACTAACATGGGAAAAAGAATATTAATAACGCATGAAACACAAACATGATTTTGTTTGGCGATAGTGAATATTTCCCATAGCATGCAAAAACGGCATTTTTATTTTTATACAGCATACTTCAGACACAAATACCAGTGCATTTCAAGTATGAAATAAAGACTAACTCTCAGGGGCTTTTTAAATACTAATTGGTTAAAGTATAAGTTCTCTGGGCCAAATACAAGCCCTTTATTTTTCTAGAACTGATGTGTCTGCTGTTACCAGATTAGACTCGTACTTCTTGGGCCAGTTAGAGGACACTGACATTCACTAAAGATAAGCCCATGTGATCCTTGACAGAAATCCAGTGACAGTAAGTATAGCCTTCAGGGTTAGTCTGTGGTTCCACAGACTTTTTTGCCAGCAAAGCTAACTTAAGCAATTCCAGCCCTGCCCACTCATTCACTGCAGAAACAAAGGAGGAGAGAGATGTTGTAGCTGGATCAATGGTCTTACCACGCAGCCTCAGCAGCAGTTGCTCCAGCACAGCCAAAAGGTGGAGAGTAGGAGATAGGAACTGTCAGCTTCAGCTTTGTTGGGAAGAGTAACATCCACAAATACTTAAGCAATTCCCTACAGGGAAACTTACAGTTTAGTGTGTATAGATGAATGAAAATAGCGTAAAATTAACTCTTGGCATCATAAGTAGTTCTGTGGTATGAATAGAAATGTAATAATTCAGTAGTGTTTTAAAAATAAGTCTTCGTAAATAATATTTACAAATTAAAATCTATATCACTTTCTTCCACCTCCATTTGTTTTCCCAGGAAGAAGTGAAAAGAAACTAAGAATGACGAATACCATTTTTTTAAGTAAGCCCCCCTGTCTCCCCACAAAAAAAAAGAAAATGAAACCCATGAAAAATATATTCACTGCAGATAAATGCTATCTTGGTGTTCTGAACTAATGATCTCTTTATACATTGAGTTGTTTCCTTTTATAACTGGGTAACTGAGTCGTCATAACATTTGACCATTAATGCTTAGGACTGCTTACAGTGACACATGCTAGTAATAAAAATGGAGCTGATGAAATGCAGATTTCCTTGTTTCTGAATTTGTCACTAAGTCAGTTATGAATGAGATTTTGGGCAAGATTCGTAGGTGTCTTAACTTCACAGAGTCATTTGACTTGCCAGTAAACTGAAGTTACACAAGCTAAGGATTTGTCTCATTGTGTTTACACACAGATCATTTCTGATTGTATAACAATGAGTGTTGAATGTTAATTAAGGTATATGATGTTGTTTAATTCACTGTGCTATACAGAGATTATAAAAATTTGGTAGTTTTAAAAGAAAGGCTCAAAATTAGCATTGTAGGTTCCTTTCCCATTAGATATTATTTATGCCATTCAAAATGGGGCATAACATCAAGAGTTTTAAGAAATTTAACAGTGAGAATATTCAGCTATTTATTGAATACTGCTTTTTCACTAACAGAATGTAAAACCTACAGCATGAATCTGTTTCTTCATATGTTTGAAAGCCTTTGTCTCTCTAAATTTCTTCATTCTATATTGCAGGCTCGTTACAGGAAGGAGCAAACGTTGCTTAAACAGCTGCCCTGCATTCCGTTGGTGGAGAATCTGCTGAAAGATGGTACAGACGGTTGTGCTCTAGCAGCCCTCATCCACTTCTACTGTCCAGATATTGTTAAACTGGAGGGTATGTCTAATGTGTCTCTTGGCTTGTAAACATATGTCCATAAAACTTTAAATGTCTGTGTTTGATAACTATGTGAAAGAAGGTGCTTAAATATGATATATGAGGCATAATTTGAGTGTGGTGGGTTTAATATTAACTTTCTGGCTATTTATTTTTACATTTAAATAAAAGGAACCAAGGTATCCTTCCATGTTGTGCTTACTTTTGTGTTATCACACTAATATAAACATACTAAGATATATTATTACAGATCTGACTGTGGCAACACATTTGCCTTTGTGCTATGAAACCTGAAACCACCTGGAAAACTCTTATTCTTGAAGCTGCATAAGTGATTTCTTGTGAATCTGAGCAGTTATAGATACAAAACATGGAAGAAGTTAGAGTTAGTCAAACTCTGCATAGGTGCACTGCATGGCAAATAGTTGCTCTGTGTTTTGGGCTTTTAGTTCACCTGATGGTTACCTATGTAATTTATAGAGTAAACAAAAATATATAGTCTAGAATGTATTGGTGTCATGTTTTCTACAATAGCAATTGTCTCTGATGATGAGCAGCTTCATCTTGTTCTTTTGCTCAGTGGCCTGGTTAAAGTCATATCTTCCTCTTGGCAACTAGGAGCTTCATGTACTTGTAAAATGTCTTGGCAGCTAACACCCATCATTTTCTGCCTGTGTTCTGTCCATGATACCTTTGATGTCGTGGGAACACTTATACAGAAGCATCCTGAGAAATCCAGGAATACGAACAAAGTTATGAAGCTTGCTAAGGACTGAAATCTGGAATTCATATACACAACCACTTTATAGGAAGCTTCCAGCACAGTAGGCGTTGAAGATGAAAGACACTAAGATGCATGCATTCACCATTCTTCTTCGGCTTGTGAATTTTGAAAAATACAACTTCCAATTTACATGAATGTTGCAGCCAAATATATACTATCTTATGCGATTAGGGAAGAGTGAAAACTTAGGTAGTGTTGAATAGGGGTAACACCTAGTTCCTTCTTACTGTTTTAGCATGTCTTAAAATACAGATAGTCCGAAAGATCTTGTATACCTTGCGTGACCACATATATACTTACCAGCAGATTCCTCCAGCATCTGACTTTAAAGAAGACAAGGCACATGTCATCTTTGGAACTTTAGTTTCAATGTTCTTGTTAGGTGTCCTGACATCATCTTGTCTAAAGAATGTGTGTGTGTCATTGTCTCAGAAGTAAATTCAAAGGTACTCTGAACTGACTAGAAGCACTTTAAAAAGACTTTGCCCATCTTCCCTGTATTTAAATAAAAAAATTTTTGATGCATGTTAAATTTCACTGAGATTTGGTTCTGTATTGGAACTGAGGAAAGCAGGTTACAAAAATGCATATGCAAAAATGCTTAAAAATGCATTAACAAAAAAGAAAAAAAAATTAATCTAGAGTTCTCTGTAGTCTGACATAGGTTGTTTCATCTCATTAAGACTCTATTTAACTTTCAAAACTAGGTTTCTTTCAAGGAATACAGGACTAGAAAGGACTCCCTATGTCAATGAGTCAAGAAATTGGCTATTGTATGAAATTATATAATTCCTTTCATGAATTTATCATGTTCTATCTTAAAACTGTCTAGCTCTTTTAAAATTTGTACTCTTCTTACCCACTGTTGCAGAGCTCCATTTTTTACATGGTTTTAAATCTTATTCTTGTTTTCTACCTAAATGTGCTTGTAGCCTATCTACGTGCCTTTGTTGTTCTTCCCTTTGGCTTGAATAGCTTCTCCTAATCTGATGTCTACCTTTTTTGATTTTTTTTTTTTTTCTCTTGCTTTGCCCAGGCTACTGAACCAAGCCTTGTCAATCTCCCCTTCTGCAGTAGATTTCCATTCTCATTATTGTCCTCAATAGTCTTCCCCTGCAACTAGTCCAGTTTCAGTTTATCTTTCTTGAATATGGATGCTTGTACCTGTACACAGAAATCCAGAGTGGCATCTCATTACTGCTTTGTACAGTGCTTCTCTGTCACTACTGGAAATAAATTTTCTGATACATTCTAGCATCATGTTTGCTGTTTTTCATAGACATCTTTACATTGGCTAATACACAATATCTTCCTACTCTGTATTACTTTCAACCAGTGAATCACATTAGAATTTTATTAGATCCAAATGCATGACTTCGCATTATGCATAACTAAATTTAATCCCATTTTGGTCAGTTTAGTCAAACTTTTTTTTCCATTGATCATAATCTGTGGGGTTTGGATGATGAAATGTGTCTGATTTCCTCAGGATGGGAATCCTTATCCTGCTAGCATCAAAGCAGATTCCTTGTCTGAAGAAACCTTTTATCCTAAAAAATTTAAAACTTACGTGGAGCTCTGTCATACACTGTTGCCTTAGGAATAAAATCTGATGCATGCTCTGGAAGTATATTTAATTTTATTTTATTCAGTCCTTCTTTTTACAAGGACTGTCTTTTTTCTAGGAAGTCATTATTGCTACTTAGTTTTCCAAGAAGCAGTCATAAAAAGAGAACAGGAGGTTAGCTGGGCATAAATAGTATTTGGAGAATACTGTGTAACTACACTAGCCTGTTCACTGCTACCACTTCTTTGTTTTAAATAGCACTTTCAAACAAAGAGTGATAATTCATATATCAGAGGCTTCAGATCCTCGTGAAATCTCATATCAAACATCTAAATCTACAAAAACAAATACATAAGACTAAACTGATGCTGGTTTTTTGGGAAGATTCAGTGTTAATAGCATTAAAATGTACATTTAGGTCTCTGTGCAAAGACAAAGGACTAGTATGTATGGAGAACTTTGTGAAAAAGCATACATTTCCTACTGCCATCACTATATAGAAAATCTAATGGAAAAAAATTTATATTAATGATTAAATATGTTTTTTTCATTATATGGAAATAGCAGGAGTTAGAGCATAACTTCCATTTTCACAAAAGGCAAAGCAGAAAAAAATAAACTTGTCAATAGTGAAAAAAAACAAAATTCATGTTAGAAAAATGTCTAGAGATATAAAACTGCAAAAATAAAATGTAGAGTCATCATTTCCTAAGTTTCTGAAATAGAAAAATAAAAGTCTCCTGGGGGACCAAAAATAAATCAAGTTTGAATTTATCCAGAAAATGCACCAGAATCCAGCAAAGCAAAAAGCACTTTTTTACAAATCTGTAATTATATCTAATCTTTGCTTCTATTCTTCCTTTTTAGATATTTGTTTGAAAGAAACAATGTCTTTGGCTGACAGCCTGTATAATCTACAATTAATTCAAGAATTTTGTCAGGAATACCTTAACCAGTGTTGCCATTTCAGTCTTGAGGATATGCTCTATGCTGCTTCTTCAATAAAGGTAAAAAAAAAAAAAAAAAAAAATGCAAGCACATCCACGGGACTGTTTTGCTAATGATATACTTAGTCTTTTTTGGTCTGCTGCTATATGAAAAAGCATGTTGCATCTCTTGGGGTATAGCATGCAACATACAAATTTCAGCAGCACGTAAAACCACCTTCTTTTGGTAGTTATGCTGTTCTAGTAATTTCAAAGTATTCTTAAAAAAGCACTTGTGAAAGTATTTATAAAAAGTTTGATTTTGTGTAAAACTATTTCACACTTAATCTTCTTTCTTATTAATTAATTGTTAGTTAAAGCATGTAATCTGTGATATTTCTGTTAAAATATAATAGTGATCTGCATTAGTTTAAACTTATTAAGGCTTTAACAAAAGGACAAAATATTGAAGAGTTGTTTATGGAATTATTACTCACCCTTCTTATTCATTTCTGTGTACACAATAATTTTACAGTTTTTAACCTTAAAGCTTTTTCACGTGTGTAAAAGTGTAAACTTCTGAGTTAATTTCATTGAAAAATCTAATGGTTTTATGCCCAGAACACAATTCCAACAAATACAGTTGTTTGAAAAAGCAATTAAGCGTTTTCAGTCATTCTAAGATTTTGCTCTTTTACAAAGAGAGGAAAAAAAAAAATTTGCTTGTTCTATCATTTTTTTTAAGCCTGTGTGGAAAGACAAGGAGTAATCAAATTATTTCTTGCCTAATTGTAACTTTAATTTTTCATTCTTGTTTCTCTAAGACTTTCTTCTATATAAAACACTCTTAGTTTGCTTAAGATACTTGTTGGCCTGCCTTTAGGGAATGAAATATTGTTTTACGGAGCCAGCATATCCATTGCAGATGGAATGTAATTGGTATCTGAATATCTGTGTCACTTCATTGCTTTTATGATCTTTATAGCAATCTTACAAGCTGAGTCACAGAGACCAGAGCTTGAATACAGCTTTGTTGTCTCCTATAGGGTTGAACCCAATCCTTTTCAAATAAGTAATGAGCTGCCAGGGTGAGTAATGGCAGTAGGACTTAAGTCTAGACTACTTAGCTGTTGCTGTTTCATTTTGTGTAAGCAGAGTTGCATAGTGACTGCTTTCGATCAGCTTTTGGTGTTTTTAAATTTCAGATACAGTAATCTACTTACATACTTGTAAAAAGTCTGCTGCATTGCAATCTTTCGTCTGTAGTTCCCAATATATGGTCCTACAACCATATTCAGTGATCTTGAGTAGGACTCCTTCATTGCATTTTGATTGTTTCTCTCTGCTTACAGATACATGGAATAAATGGAATTCATTATTCTTTGGTTTCCTTCGTGACAATTAATAATTAACCATTTTTTATAGTAATGGTTTGAATTATTTCTCAAGCCAGTATGTGCTATGAAGCTTCAATTTTAAAAAAATAACTATATTAAATATTTTGTCAATATCCCAATGCATCAGACTTTATACTTTTAAAATGCTACAGACTCAATAATTTTGTAGTTTCTGAACACTGCTTTTAGAGGGGATTTAGAGTTCTTTCAAAGATTTAGAGTATTTCTAGAACTGAGAAAGCCCTTTTGTGATCATGTTTTTACAAGTTGCTGTGGTGTGGATACTTATTTAGATGTAAATGCTACAAAGAAAGGCTGCCAAGTTTTTCTTCTAAAACTTGGCACGGAAACTTTGGCTAGTGCTATAAACTCTGTTTTTCCAGTGTTAAGAATTAATTTGCTTTCAAAATAAATTCACAGTTAAAGGAGCTCTTTCTTAGTTTTCCAGTGCATCTGATTAGAGTAAGTTTTAATAAATGTACATATTCTCTGAAGAATTTTATTGTCACTTTGAAAAAACTTGTATTGTAAATGGATATTTTAAATATTACACATTGAATTAAACTGGTTAGTAGAAGTCACCTTTATCTCAGTCTACAAAATTTATATAGTATCATGTTTTAGGATTTGTAGAAGCGTGTGTCTTTGTTTCAGACATCTGTGTTAATCAGCAAAAATTTCTATTTGTTTTTGGGGTGACTCACACTGCACAGTAGGTGGCACTATGCTTTTGGTTAAAGTCTGTTACATTGATAGTGGTGACAGAAAGAATAAAAAGAACCAAACAGCTGATATGTTACTGGAAAAAGCCTCAAGAAAAAAATTACAGCTGAGTTTTTGGAATGACAATGCTATGCATTGTGTGGTCCTAGATTTACACTAGGTATGCTGACTTCATGCTAGTCCTTGAGAAGGAAGGGAGCAGAGCCTCTCTCTTTTAAAGTGATCAAGCACGAAGTGCATACCTTGCATTCTTCATTGGGCACAGTGCACTGTCCTGTTATGTTAAATGAAGGTAGGTTGTAGATAGTATATGATACAGAAATTTAGTGTGGGACTTGACCAAGGTGTTTGTGCCCACTTTTGGCTTTCCCATCAAAATGCACAGAAACAAAGTCAGATTAATTTAAAACTTCACTTAACAAGCATCCAGAGTCTTTAATATAGGCTCTCAGATTTTGCAGCAGATGAAACTGTTGGCTTAGTTCTGTTTTCACACAGAGGAGAAATAAGCTTTGTCTGGATTTCTAGACAGCTTTAATGTGTCACAATCAAATGAAGCAGAAAATAAGTTTTGTTGCTCCTCACTTGCCCATTTCTCTTCCTCTAAGAAAAATACACTTGTGAAGTTCTTTATAAAACGTTTACTAAGGCAGGGCTACTGATGTTAAAGAAAAAAATATTTGAATACATTCCATGGATGCTTGAGGCACCACCAAGGGACCATACTGGTTCCTGGTTGTTTTCCTTTGAGACAGGCAAACACAAGTAGAGGGAGATTACCTAAAAATAATCACAGTATTTTCTGAATCCTCCCTGCATATTTAACAAGAGGAAAGAATAGAAAATCTTGGATCGCTCTTTAGTTGTGCAGATTGCTTTTTTGCCTGATCCTCCCTCTTCCCTTCTCCTATAAGCAGTTTTTTCCTGAGACAGGATTTTTTTTTAATATCTTGTTCTTCACCTGTATCTGGGAAATTACATAGAATTGAAAGAGCTGTTTTATTGTGTCTTGACACACACATGTTCTGCCTATCCAAAGAACAAGTTTGTAGAAGTAGAAGAACTTGCATGAAGTGCCATCACAGGAAGCACGAACCACTCTGCAGAACAGTAAAGACCTCTTTATTGCTTTGGCCCAACAGTTGACTAGCACTGCAATGTAATAGTCAGTATGTAGCATTTGTGGCTTGAATAAAGGTCTTAAGGGATGTATAATTCCTGAAAGAATGTTGTAAGGGACATGTATGATCCCTGAATAGGAAGGAAAAAAATGCATCTCGCATGTTCCATTTGTCACGTGAGAAATATGTTGAAAGTATTTCTAAAAGAGGAAAAACACATCCTTCTTTGTATTTGGTTATATTCTTGATATTTTAGATCGTTCTCTGCCAGTTGATTTTAGTAGGACCATAGGGTTCAGACCTAAGAACAATGGTTCTAGGTTGTCCTGGTTTTGGCTGGGATAGAGTTAATTTTCTTCCTAATAGCTGGTATAGTGCTGTGTTTTGGATTTAGCATGAGAGTAATGTTGGTAACACTGTTGTTTTAGATGTTGCCAAGTAGTGCTTACACTACTCAAGGACTTTTCAGCTTCCCGTACTCTGCCAACGAGGAGGTGCACAAGAAGCTGGGAGGGGTCACAGCCAAGACAGCTGACCCAAACTGGCCAAAGGAGTATTCCATACCATATGACGTCATGCTCAGTATATAAACTGGGGGGAGTTGGCCAAGGGAACAGCGATCACTGCCCAGGGACTGGCTGGGTGTTGACTGGCGGGTGGTGAGCGGTTGCATCCCTTGTTTTTTCCTGGGCCCTCTCCCTCTCCCTCTCCCTCTCCCTCTCCCCATTGTTTTACTTTTCATTACAATTCATTATTATTATATTTTATTTTATTACAATTATTAAACTGTTCTTATTTCAACCCACGAGTTTTCTTACTTTTGCTCTTCCGATTCTCTCCCCAGGCCACCGGGGCGGGGAGGGTGAGCAAGCAGCTGTGTGGTGCTCGGTGGCTGGCTGGGGTTAAATCACGACCATTATTTATGAGGTTAACTGTCAAAGAGGGTAGTGACAGACAGCTTGAATCATTTGATGTTTGCTGTTATTTGAGAGCTCACATAGGAACTTGGCATTGAGTCAATTGACACACAGTTAATTATTGTCTTTTGTAAGTGTTCCTTTATCTGAGCCTTCAAAAATGTGTGGATTTTTTTTTTAAAATTGGGATCCTAAACTTATGCTACTTACTTGATCAGTACATATTGTTGTACATTCCCTTTTCATTGATAGAGGATTATGGAGTGGTTCATTTTGATGGCACTCACAAGCCATGTCCAGGACAACCAGGGGATCAGGCCCAGCCAGCACGGGTTCATGGAAGGCAGGTCCTGCTTGACCAACCTGATCTCCTTCTATGACCAGGTGACCCGCCTCGTGGATGAGGGAAAGGCTGNCACCTCGAATCCTGTGTTCAGTTTTGGGCCCCTCACTACAAGAAGGACATTGAGGTGCTGGAGCGTGTCCAGAGAAGGGCAACGAAGCTGGTGAAGGGCCTGGAGCACAAGTCTGATGAGGAGCAGCTGAGGGAACTGGGACTGTTTAGCCTGGAGAAGAGGAGGCTGAGGGGAGACCTCATCGTGCTCTGCAACTACCTGAAAGGAGGCTGTATCGAGGTGGGGGTTGGTCTCTCCTGCCAAGTAACTAGCGATAGGATGAGAGGAAACGGCCTCAAGTTGTGCTGGGGGAGGTTTAGATTGGACATTAGGCAAAAATTCTTTACTGAAAGAGTGGTCAGGCCTTGGAACAGGCTGCCCAGGGAAGTGGTGGAGTCACCATCCCTGGGGGTATTTAAAAGACGTGTAGATGAGGCGCTTAGGGACATGGTTGAGTGGGCATGGGGCTGTTGGGTTGATGGTTGGACTCAATGATCTTATAGGTCTTTTCCAACCTTAATGATTCTGTGATTCTATGATTGAATCAGGGTGAGACACAGATCACAACCAATGTTAGAACACCTTTTATTAATTCAACTGTTATTATTAATAAATGAATCCATTATTAATAAGAGATAACTATTCACACAATGCATTCATTTGCTCATGCAGTTCACACACACTCTCACATTTTTACTGGGTTGGAGGCCAACCCAGTGGCCTCCCAGAAGTGTGGGGTCATACTGGCCCACCAGTGGCTTTTGGGAAGGTGTCCAGAAAGTCTTTCAAGGGGTTCACGTGTCTCTTTAGGTGTGTATATACATATAAATGTGTACTCTTTGTCTGCTACTGCCCTTGTGGGCGGTTAGGGTTATACAGCCTCTTGTTGACACTAGCATGTGCTGATGGCCTTGTACAGATCTGTTCCCAGTGTGTGGGTTCTTTGGGGATTCAACAGGGCCACAAGTCTCTGCAGCCCCTCGGTTCCTGCAAGACTTTTATGTGCTGCCCCCCTCAGCATGGATGCGTCCTCTCTTTGGTGGCTGTTTTCTGATAACTGTAGAGTCTGTTCACCCAAACTCATGCATAATGCACATTTATTCAGAATGAAAGCTTTCTGAATGTGAAATAAAGCAAATCTCAAAGATGATTGCTGTCTCTTGTCTGTGAAGGGCGTTCCTCTGACCTAAATGTGGGCTACATTCTAAACTGTGCAGAATCATAACTAAGCACGTGGAATAGGTACCTTATTTTTGCACTTAGTAACTAACCAGAGCAGACAGACCAAACATTTGCACTGTCAAAGGCCCAGTAGGCCAGATGGAGGGGCTGGTTCCAGAACTTCATTTTTTCCTTCCCCCCCCCCCGAATTGAATAGGAGAGTATAATATCTAAAGGATTGATTTATATTAAAAATATTTATTGCGCTTGAGCAGTTTTGAATACTTGCACTTTCTGATGTAATGTTGATGGTGACTTTGCAAACAACGTAAGCAGAAGTTATAATCAGCACCATGTCCTCTGAGATGTGAAAAATAGTGTTCAAATAAGTCACATAGATAAATCCTAGAAATTAAGGGCTACACGATGTTAGTACATGTTGTACAGCTTTCCCTTCAATCTCAGTGAAAAAAACTGCTGCCAATTAGGCTGCTAACCCAAGCCTGAATTTGCAATTGAAGTACCTGTAAGCATGTATATGGATTCCTTAAGGACCTGGGAGAGCAGCTGGCTGTGTTTGGTGAGGCAGTTAGGTATGTATGGTGGGAGTCGGTCCAGGGATTTGATTCCCATCTGAGTGGTTTAAA
Organism: Pelecanoides urinatrix; assembly: GCA_013400755.1. Classification (NCBI taxonomy): domain Eukaryota; kingdom Metazoa; phylum Chordata; class Aves; order Procellariiformes; family Procellariidae; genus Pelecanoides; species Pelecanoides urinatrix. The sequence goes on along the minus strand of VZTQ01008240.1, from coordinate 364,818 downwards.
AGGATTTAGGATCAGGAATGAAAAGGAAGATTCAACCAGGGAACAGTTCTTTAAGAGAAGATTTCTCTCCTGAGAGGGACCAAATGTTCCTGACTCATTATTTAAAAGGAAGCAGCGTGGTTTGCTTTCACTGATGTTAATCAGCAAGTTTTCTTTGTTCTGGTCTGAAATAAGACATACTGGAATTTTCAGCTTGAATTGTTGTGGCGTTTATTAACCTGTGGCAGGAGATATGACAAACTGGTAGTGGATCATACACAGAACTGTAATTTGGCCTTCTCCAGAGACTTTGAAACACTTCAATTTTCCTCAGTCTTGATGCATTTATGTTGGCACTTTTATAACTTATAAACTATGGGTTTGCCTTTGAGGTAACTCACTTTCCTGGCCTACTGAACAGAGACTTTAATGTGCATCGTGATATAAATTTTACAGTGTATTTTTAGAAGATTCCTAAAAGCCTCTATGGCTGCTTTTGCATTCAATTTTAGTGGATTCAAGCCTGATCACAAATTATTTCTATCACTTGTGTGTATGACCTTGTAGTTACTATTCTATAAATATGCAGATCTAAAATCTATAAATATTAGAAGGATGTAACTTATTTTAAGTTGCAAGATTGGATGTACTATTTCTGTTAGGTAATTTGATTTAAAAATTAATCATTATTTTAAGATTGTGGAGGGGGAATAAAGATATTAAAATAATTTATCTTTTTTGTATAAAATTTTATAAAACAAGCTAGTTTATATCTCCCTTTGATACAGAAGCAAGTAATGACTTTAGATTGTATACTCAGAATATAGGAGTATTTTTTTTTTCCAAAAGGTGATCTTCCAAAATCTGTTAAACAGAAGGATTTTTATTGTACAGTACCAGAAGATGCAATAGATAAAATGTAACCATTAGTACAGCTGACTATATAAACTAATGAACAGTCCGCAAATACGAAATTAAAAAAATTAAATCAGAATGTTTAGCAAATAAAAGCACCCATGAAGCTGCAAGTCTGCCATCTGCTGTTCAGTGGTTTTGAGCCAGTCTGAACTGCTCAGAACTTAGTTATTTTTTAGTATTATTAAAATACTGCTATGGTTCTGAATATTTTTGTGTATAAATGCATGTGATAATCATGTGACGAGCTATTAGAACTTTTGTCGGCTTAATCAAGGCAAAATCTGTGGAAATAATATCTACATTCTTTCTAGCCCTGGGTAGCAGGATTACTACAGAGCCACAGTTAGTTTTTCCAAAAAATTAAGTTACTCATCATCAGTCTTCCCCTTAGATCATTATTATTAACATCCCTTTCTGACTAAAAATAACTTGTGAGAAAATGCAGTTTCCATCATGATGTTTCACCATCAAACATCTAAAGTAGCCTCAGTTCTAAGCAGGCTCTGCTGTCAACGGTTTCATTTTTACTTCAGCAAATACTGCTTTGGTGATTTTGTGAAAACAAGCTGTCTTCCAGTAGCTTAGGACTGCATAGAAGATATTCTCAGAAGGAATATGAGAGTCCTTCATAAAATAGTCACACTATTAAATGCAGCATTTCAACATAAACATAAGAAATTGGAGTATTTTAATACATTATTATTTGAGATGGGGACAAAGCTATGAATAAAACACCTCATAATTCATTTTTTGTAGTAAAAAAAATTCAAGTTAAAAATGAAAAGTTTGAGGGGAGGTAAGGGGAAGGGAAAAATATTAAGAGAAAAATTGTAGAAATTGTAATATTTAGAAATTGTAGTATTAAAAATCACATTTTGTCTGAGAAGTACATCTGATTTTTTTCCTTATGTATATTGCTTCCTAATGAAATCAATGTGTGATATCAAAATGCTGTGCTTAATGTTTTCTTTGAATGGAAAAGATTTTGCTATGAAGTTTTCCTCGTTCAATTCTGTTGTGCTGAATAAGCAGGGACAGGGTTTTTCCTAGTCTTTTTGTAGCTTGTATGTAATAACTATAGCAACATCTGGGTGATCCCTTCACCATACACTAAAGTGTATGAGCAGCTTTCAGTCTAAGAGTATCCCTTTGCTGGAGTATTAGAACATTAGAAATATTCAGGAAAAATACATCTGAATCAAAAGTGTCAAATAGATATTTAAAATCATATTTTCAAATTTACTGATACAGAATTGAGTTTTTCATTTATTATTAAACATTTGTGTTGTAAATTTTTGTTTATTTTAAAAAGATGTTCTTACCCCTAATGCCTGTGGTTTGTTTCTGAAATAAAATGGCATTTTGTTTAGAATTTTTGTCAAACGTTTGCTCGATCTCCAAGATTCAAGGTACGCATTTTTAAGGCAACAAAATTAAGGCAACAATGGAATTTGACATTTGAGGGACTTGAAACATAATGAAGCTGTCAAAAGAAGTCTTAAATGGAAGTCTTACATAGTCTGGATACAATTTTTAATTTGAGTACATCTTCTGCGCACATACACCAGGTGCACTCAAATACACAGTTAAACATTGAATGTGAGCAATCTTGCCTATTTACGTAGCTATGCAGTGGAAAGTTAATGGGTCTATCACAGAATACAAAGCAGTTTCCTTCTCTTTCCTACTGGATCACAAAAAGCTTCATCTTTCTGGTTAGATTTTCCTCCCCTAGCTGGTGAATTGACAACGGAAGACCTACAGATTCTGCAGCCACATACGCCTGAATCAGCCAGACAATTTTTTCATTGGACAAAGTTAAAATAGGAACCATGTACCACTGGTTTTACTTTCTCAGAATTTGTCTTATTTTTGTTAAAGAACTGTCAGCTAGATAATTGCTGTACTCTTACAACTCTGCAATTTGTTAGCTGATATTTAATACCCCTCATTCTTCTAAAATCCTTCAGAAAAGACATAACATATATGTTGATATGTAGGTCTCTTTCCTACAGAGTTCTGTGAAGTTGAGTGAGTAAATTGTTTGTAAGTTTAAACTAATTTTTAAAGACTGTATGCATTTATTTCAGGAGCCCAAATGCAATTCTTAATCTGCAGCAAGGTTTTCTTGGAGACGAAGAAAGGCCTTATTGCTAACAAAGGGCTGGAAATTAGAAAAATGTCCCATGCTCTACTAATCAGAATGTTTCATGTGTATAAAAATCACTCTATTAATATTTATAATAGCAAAGTTTATACTGAAGATCATCTTCAGTCATATAGAAAATGTAGAAGCCAATCCATTCTAAAAAAACCAAAATAACACCTGCCCTTGATCAAACCAAAGGTCCACCTGGCACTGTATCCTGTTTACCACAACAGTTTGGCAATGGCAGAAGCCAAAGCAAGTGAAGTGTCCTGGTTTTGGCTGGGATAGAGTTAATTTTCTTCCTAATAGCTGGTATAGTGCTGTGTTTTGGATTTAGCATGAGAGTAATGTTGGTAACACTGTTGTTTTAGATGTTTCCAAGTAGTGCTTACACTAGTCAAGGACTTTTCAGCTTCCCGTACTCTGCCAACGAGGAGGTGCACAAGAAGCTGGGAGGGGTCACAGCCAAGACAGCTGACCCAAACTGGCCAAAGGAGTATTCCATACCATATGACGTCATGCTCAGTATATAAACTGGGGGGAGTTGGCCGAGGGGACAGCGATCACTGCTCAGGGACTGGCTGGGCATCCGTCAGCGGGTGGTGAGCGGTTGCATCCCTTGTTTTTCCGGAGTTTTATCTCTCTCTCTTTGTGTTATTTCCTGTTTATTACAAATTATTGTTGTTATTATTATTTTATTTCAATTATTAAACTGTTCTTATCTCAACCCATAAGTGTTCTCACTTTTACTTTTCCAATTCTCTCCCCCGTCCCACTGGATGGGGGGGAGTGAGTGAGTGGCTGCGTGGTGTTTAGTTGTCGGCTGGAGTTAAACAAGAAGACCGGGGCAAGCCGTGGGGTTTATTGTGAATAGGCTTAAGAATTCTGTCTCATACCATGTAACATTATGTACTCAACTAACATTCTTTATAAGCAGATTTTTCCCTACATTCGTTTAAAAGGAAAAAAAAAAGCAGAATTAGGTAATTGTTTGCTTTTTTCCTAAATCAGCTTTGATTTCTTTGTGTTGCCACAAAACTCAGAAGAGACATTGCTTTCCTTTGAAACTCTTCTCTGAAGCAAATAAGTAAATAAATACCCACTTTCCCTGAGACACTATTTTCACTTAATTTCATTCTCAAAGAAAAAGAGAGAGCGAGCATCTGATAGTTTAGTGTAAAAATGCTAATTTTCTCAAGTACAGCAAGTTTTGTAGGACCAAATATCAAGAAAGGTTTATTTTTTAAAAAGGTCACATGGAAATATATTTCTGGGTTTCAACATTAGTTGGTAAGTTGCAAGTGCTCTTGATGTTGTTATTTGTAAAAATTAAACCAATAAGTTTGTTAATTTATATTTTCCCATTTAAGCTGTGTGAAATGTTAAATGAAAATAGCATAAAGTGGAGAAAATAAAATGTATATTTTAAATTATTCAGTGTTAATGACATGAAAAAAGTGACTAAGGATGCTTGCTTTTGTAACTATTGTTAGCTAGATGTTGTTGGGTTTTATTGCAGAAAGACTTTTTTAAACAAACAGTTTAAAAAAATTATTTCGTTATGGTTTCCCAATTTAATGCATAAGTAGAGGTTTGCATTATTTACATTTTCAGGCTTTGTAAGACTAGTGACACCTGCTTGAGTGAGCTCAGGCCTGGATGCTCGTTGATCTAATTCAGTTGATATTTCTAGATATGAAGTAGCACTGAACCACGTGGATGTAGCGGTTTAGGACTGTGATCATTTGGCCTCTGAACTCTTTGGCCTCCACAGTCAAACAAACCTTCTGGTCTTTTTGCACTCCTTATTATATACTCTTGCAGCAGAAACTGCTGCTACTGCTTCTGGCTGATTTTCCTCTTTGTTGATTTTTTTTTGTTGCAGTTCATGTCACCAGTTGTTTCTTCCTTTTCACCTGTTTTTCCCCTTGTGTTAAATCTGATGGCTCCCATACTTCTGTGTTTTGTCACCGTGTAACGGGAAAATACAGCAGGGAGATATATCAACAATATATTAAGTGCACATAAATCTTTGGAGCTAAAACCTTGTTCTAACGTGCACTGAACAAATGCTGCTGCTGGTTTTTTTTGGGGTTTTTTTTTTTTTTTTTTTGCATTAAAGACTTGTAAATTTGGGTACATCTTCACAAATGTGGCAAAAAGCACATGCTTGACACAAAAGCCTAAATCAGATTCAAAATTCCTATGCTAAAACTTAATGGCTACTAGAGTTTTTCATGTTAAAAAGCTCTGAAAATTTTATTGCCTAGCCTTGCAAAACAATGGGCTTTTCACTACTCTTTTTTATGGAAATGGCTAATCTGTTTGACAGGCATCTTTTTCCACCCATCCTGTACCTCTCTGCCCTGCCTGCAAGACATCATGCCTGAGCATATGCTCATTATGAAACATTTCAACCCAAAGGGTTACAGTCTGGTCAAGTTATGTGTATTAGATAGTTGGTGCTACAGACCAGTCTTACTGATGTTATCTTCTAAGAAATCAGTTGAGAAGAGAATGTAAACTGGATGAAATGCAGAGACATATCCTGAATGATGCTTAATCTATTTATTTGCAGGCTTGCGCTTTAACATATCTTTATCTTTTCTTTTTTTTTTTTTTTTTTGGTAGAGCAACTACATGGTGTTCATGGCAGAATTGTTCTGGTGGTTTGAAGTGGTGAAGCCATCATATGTACAACCTCGTGTTGTTGTGCATCCCCAAGGTAATTGTATTAAGGGTCAGTTTTAATATGCATGTTTTTAATATAAATGTGTACAGATTGCCATTGTGTTAGTTAACGGCATTCAGCGGTGCCCAGCCCCCTTAAAGAAGGAGCAAAGTACTCTTTCCTCGTGTTAATCTTCATCTCATCTCATAACTCATAACTAGATTTTGTTGTCTCTTACCAAAAACTCATTTAAATTGTTGTGGTATAATCACTTGCAAATTTTCCTGACCTAAACAAGCCATTTATGCCCAGACAGGGAGTACAAATATAATAAGGACCCAAGAACAGAATTTAGCCTGAAGAGCTTGTATTGCTGAGGAGAAGATACCAAGAGAAAGGAACATAAATCTGGGGAAAGTGGACAGATAGTTAATTATAAAATTGCATTTTGTACCTGGGTGCAAAGGCACAATCTTTGATTAGTAAATTCTCAAATTTAAAAATCCACCTCTTGGGTAGATCTTGAGATCTGTTAATGAGTATAGAATCATGGTAACTTAAACAGTCATACAGTAGTGCTGTAATTGTCTCTCCAGTAGCTAGGAAGATATTTTAATTGTGTGGCTTTTACACCTTTTTTTTTCATTTATATGCTTTACAGCACATACAAATCTGAATTAAATCTGTAAGTATTGCTAACTAATTTAGGATGTGACCAAAATACTATTTTCTAGCTGAAAAGTCAGTCTAAGGGTTTGCGGAAAAAAAATTTTATCAGAAGAATTTCTCCAGAAAAGATTGCTTGCTTTTAATTTTGTAGCTCTTTTTCTTTTTTATTTATTTATTATTTCTTCTCTTGCCTTTTCTATTTTTTTTGTCATTCTCCATTCCCTTAACTACTGCCAATATGGGAACTTTGGAGGAGGTAAAGCTGAAAGGAAGTAATTAGGTTTTAATCTAAATAATGGAACCAATGAAAATTCTTTAAATCTTTGCAAATCATTACTTCAGATTATTTCAGACAGCTTTTCTACCATGGATTTTAACTGAATGGTAAGCTATAATAACTTGAGCTCTGTTCTTCCTGGCAGCTGAACCTGCAAAAGATACAGCTTCTGCTCACAGCTTGAATGCTAACAGGAGAAATTACATGGGTGGCCCATCTGGTTCTGACTTCGTAGCCAGGTAATGTCAGAGAATCACTAGTATTGTTTCACAATCTTCTCCTTTCTGCTCAAAGTAAAAGACAGTGTTTTATTTAGTTTTGTTGCCTTTTTGCAATGCTTGAGGATTGAGTTACCAAATGTAATCTGTAGAATTTTGTGGACGATCCCATAGTTCAGCTATTTCCCCCACTGCCTCATTGCATGGCAGGCAGCAGGTTTGTGTTTGTACAGCTCATGTTTGCCACTTGGACAGCACACTGTTGTCTCACCAGTTTCCAAAACAACCCTTACCATTCAGTGGAGAAGTGTCACATGGCCTCCCTGTCCTATTCAGTTTCATGTGGGGCTGCTGACCAAGTCTGCTCTGAAAGAGCTATCTTTCCAGAATTCACAGGAAATTTTCCAAAAATGGTAAAGAAAGTAAACTAAGATAATAGCAAGAAAAGCACTGAGTGATGGCTTTAGTTTGGTCTGATTATGTTACTTAAGTAACATGAAGGTCAAATAGGTAAAAATAAATGTGCTGTGATGAACTTCCCAACTCTTGTGAGCATCAAGAATGGAAAGCTAACTGCTTTATTAAATATATTTTGCACTATTTGTATTTTTGGAAATATATGTGAAACATTATTTTTAGTATTACTGTTACAGATTTGGAAGCAATATAAAAACATCCTGTTTCCTTTGTGTTCTCTAGCTGATCATGCATTTGATAAGAGACAGAAATTGCACATTAGGTCTTTTTAATCTTTGTTTTGACAGGGTAAAAAAAAGCCATCCAGTGATCTGATTTGAACATAGTGGATGAGGGGTAGCATTGCATTATATTTATAATTTGGGGGCAAAGGTTTATTGATTGTGTCTGAACTGACACAGAGGAGAAGGATAAAATTAGCATTTATACTAGATATTCAGCAAATTGTTGGTTGCCAGCCCAGCTAATCCTGTTCAGCCTTTTCTGTTGGTTTTGAGTGGTGCTTTCGGCGGGAGGTGTTTGGTTAGTTTTGGGGTTTGATGGGTTTTTTTGTTTGGTTGGGGGGGGTTTTTTGTATTTGTATTTATGCTGACTTTAATCAGAGAGTAATATTTCTTACTATCATTAAATGCTGTGATTCCAAATCTCTTTTTCCGGTGTGTATCTGAAGTGTTTCGCTTGTAGACAATGAAGTTATTTTAGTGTAAACTGAGCATATAAGCCAGGAGAACAAGAAACAGTAGTTTTGAACCTATTTTTTGTAACAGGAGTTCCCAAGGCCAATTGCACCTTGCAAAGCCACTACAAGCAGCCCAACAAAGGGCTTGTAACTATGACTATCATACAGAACAAAGCAAGGTTTGCTGTAAAAATCACTATTTGTATGTGGCTTCCAATCTGATGTCCCCCTTTTAGAGCCCTTCATGAACAAATCTTCAGTGACTTATCTTTTAGAAGTTCTATGAAGATAGTAAATCATATGTTAGTTACACTTAAATTAAACTAAAGAAACACAGAGTTCTGTGCCATACTTATTCTTGTGCTGTAGTGATCACTGTGAAGATTTTCTTTAAATGTATAGAAAGTTAGTAGAAGAATACTGGACAATAACACAAGAGAGTGGCTTTTACACCCTTGACTCTGTAAAAAAATCCCCACAGCTGAAGCCATTAACCATGCATGTATCACTTTCTGTCAGTAACATAGTATCTTTTTCAGCCAAAGAAATCTACCTTTTCTCTAAACGTGTATACTTTGTCTGTGCAGATGGTTTTGGCCCCTAAACTGAACTGATTGGAAATTTTACGATAAGCATCGGAATTCAATTCATAAACACTTAGAAAAGCCTTTACATTTCTTAATGCCATTACTATTCCAGATTTAACTATCAGGTCTGTAAATTGCCGCCAATGTGTTTTGTAATATTGCTCATGTTTCCTGAAACATGTTCAAGAGATAGTAAAAATCATTGTGAACCCGGTATGGGTGGTGGATTGCGTATTGGACTAGCTCATCACAACACTGTTTTAGTGTCTCTACAAGTGATGGATATGGTTTTGTGTTGGACTATTTTGAGAGCAATCCATGAGTAATAGGAAGAACTATATTTTTCCTCATAAACCAATGAACTTCGTCCAACTTGATGATCTTTCACTGCGTTGTAGGACAAAGGAGGGGCCTAAGAAGTTTTCTCAGATGGTGGGAATCTGACACACAGGGTGCAGGTTCCTTGGCGGAACAAACCTGACTGCAGGATGTCGTGGTCCTGGCCTTCCTCCTTGTTCTGACTGCACGTTCCTGCCCCTTTGAGTGTTTGACATTGTCATTTCAGTGCACAAAGATAGAAAAAACTAACCCAGTCAGAAAAAGTGAATGTTTTTCTGCTAGCTTAGTTTGTTGAAATAACTCAGAGGATCAGATGGAGAGCCAGAGCCAGCGCAGAGAAGAGAGTGGGACTGTGGCAGCAAGCAGTTATGATGTCTGAGGTTGTCATGGAACCACAGTTATGGTGCCAAAAATCAGTCTTTTCTTGAGGGAAAATTAAGTGTATAGATTTTCTTTGTAGTAGCAAATTTTCACAGGCTGCTGGATGAAATTTTGAAAGCATACGTTTCTTTTAAGGTAACTTATATAGACATGATGATTTTAAAATTTTCACAGAAATCTCAAATGCCATTTAAAACATACATCATGTAGCTAGTGTGTAGTGTTATTGACACAAAAAATCAGGAATTTATAAGAACCTATTTTGAATAATTTAATATATAATTATGCAAGATACTTTTGTAGATTGTAAAACAACAATATTTTTCATAAATTGAAGTGAATATCCTTTTTACAAATATTATTTAGAAACATTTCTACAACAAACTGTATATAAAATATAAAAGCAGTAAAAAAAAGTATTTTGAAAATTACTGATTAAAAAAGGGAGTTTGGGAGTGTGCTCTTCAACTCAGTGAACAAAATTCAAAACATGAAAGGATTTAATCCAGTGTGCTTTTGAAGTCTGGCTTCTTTAGAAGTGTTTTACATACAAATGCCTGCGTCTTTATGCATGTGTCTTTGTTCTGATCCTGAAGAAGCACCTTGATCAAAACATTGAATTATGTTAATCCTATTGTGGATTAACACAGCTAGTCTATTACAGACCTTTTCTATGAACCAAAAAAAAGTATCTGTTTTACATAGAAATAGAGGAAATCTTTGTAATTACTGTTTTAATAGTGAATATATTTTTTTGTATTTTAAAGTCATGTCTATCACAAAATCTCCTTTATCGACTTCTAGTGCATATTGCAGTCCAGACACAAAGCAGAAGTTTCAGACTAAGCAGCTGAAAAGAGATGCATGAAAAATATGTGGTGTTAGCTGTAGTCACTGTTTTGAGGCCAGTAGGAATGGCCTCATTTTGTTCATGTTTATGTTTGGGTTTTTTGCTAAAATCAAACCTAGAAGTGAGAACCTTCTAATAATGACACTTACATTAAATCAGGAGACAAGTATGTTAACAAAACTAGGGCTGCTCTGTGACCATCTGTGTAGGGGAAATAGCTTTTTGACTTTTTGTGTCTGTCTGCATTAGGTCCAGTTAAAGGTAATAAGTGTTCTCTTTTTAGTTAATAAATTAATGTTTCAAGAAGATAATTACACCTCACTTTCCTTCCTGTCACAAAAAATAAATCTGTTTTTGTGTTGGCCCAGGACATGAAGTCTCGTTGCCCTTTTGTAATGTGGCTTTTGAAGTATTACTTCTAAGTTAATGTCTCTTGCTTTATAGATTGGAAAGTCCAACTTACACACCATCTCACCAACTGCATACACCCCAACAGCCTTATTCATCTGTTCCAGGTAACAATTTTCAAATGGGTGGAAGAGGCAATGAGACAAGGTGTCATCTTCTGAGTAAATTGCTATCTTGTTTATATTTATTCAAACATTTATGCAGAAATTAGTGGGAGAGCTTTACATGAAAGGCTAATGAATGAGTTCTATAATTTATAAAATGTACAAATGGGAAGTTTGTGTTTGTACCTCTTATATTGTGTATTTTTTTTAATTTTACTTCTGCTTTGATTATGTGGAATATGGCTTACAGCAAGTATTTGTAATATATTTTAGTAGTATTTGTAGTATATTTTACTCAATAGTAAATTCTTTGAGGGATGAGGGGTATGATATATATTCAGGATGAAATCGACTCAGTTGTTCTACTTGTATTCTCAATATAAAAACACTTTTTTTGCCACTACAGTGTTCTAAGTAGCAAAGCAAACTAATTTGTTAAAGCAACAGAAGGTGATATTAAAATCATTTTTCATAGCAGTTATCTTGGGTTGTATTTTAATTTCAGAAGGAGTCATCAGAAGGTCCACATCCATGTCTTATGTAGATGGGTATGTAGGGACATGGCCCAAAGAAAAAAGGTAAGTAGTCTTACCATACAAGTTGGTTAAAAAATGATTGTCATAGATAGTAATAAATGCTCCGTTGTAGTTTGGATTTTCAGAATCCTGTAATAAAAGTTCTTGTAAGCGACTTGCAAAAGTAGAAAAGGAAAGAGAAAACTGTATCATGGATTAGGAACTCAGTAATAAGAAACAAACTTCAGAAATAAATAATCTATTTTTTTACATTGAAATGAAGTATACTTGAGACCGTTGCATTGTTGGCTTCAAATATGTTCACATTTACTCATTGCAATCAACTAAAAGTGGCAAGAGTCACAAGGCTAATGAGCTCAGTAGTATTTAAATTTGTGTTATTTTGAGGATAGTAAGAATGATCAGGCTGAATGTTTTGGTTTTTAGTCAGATCAGTCATAAACTCTTGATCTGTAGGGTATAAACTAAAGTTAAAGTGGTAAGAGTTATAGTGGTGGGTTATTCAGTAAGTGTAAATTGTGTCTTTTCACACCTTCCTTCTGATCTACTATGGCAATTCCTATATTCCTAAAGTGCCCAGAATTTATTCCAAAGTAATAAAAAGTATTGGCTATCTCTAAAGAAAATGTTGTTATATTCTATTTTATTGTACATTTTTATTTATTATATTTATATCTATTTATTAAATAGATATAAATACATGTATATTTATACATTTATTATATTATATTGTATTTGAAGCTAGGCAAAATACAGTACACCTAACAGCGCCTTTGATACTACAATCTTAATATAATTTTAAAACCAAATATGAATATTTCATTGTTATTAATCATGAGTTGCTCAGTTATTTCCTTTATTCTAATCTCTATTAGGTCGTCATTACATGGAGTTTCATTTGACATTTCTTTTGACAAAGAAAAAAGCATTCCAGTATCTACTTCAAACAGAGGAATTACTAGATCTGTGAGCAATGAAGGCCTTACACTAAACATCAACCGCATGCCGAAGCATATTAGAAAAAATCTGTCCTTCAAACCAGTAAACGGAGAAGGGGAAAATCAAGATATTGAAGAGGAAAAGGACATGATAGCTCATAAAGACACAAAGGCCAATCAGTCTCTTAACACAAATCCAAAAAATGCCAATGAGAGCAGCCACTACAGATTTCCAAATGGAGCTCTGCAAAACAGGGCAGTTCTGGATGATTTTGGCAATCAGATTGAGACACCAAGCATTGAAGAGGCTTTGCAGATAATTCATGACACTGAAAAATCTCCCAGAGTTATCCAACCAGATCAAATTACAAATGGGTTCTTTCTTCACAATCAGGAAATGAGCATTTTGAATTCAAACATTAAACCAAATCAGTCTACCCCTGATATAATTACAGACACAAAAGGTGCTCTAAGTCCTGTGACTGACAATACAGAAGTAGATACTGGAATACATGTCCCTTCAGAAGATATTCCAGAGACAATGGATGAGGATTCTTCTTTGAGAGATTATACTGTAAGCATGGACTCTGACATGGAAGAACCATCTAAATTTCTCCAGGATTATGACATGCGAGCTAGCAATCACAGAGATCAATTAAGTCCCTGTCCCAGCTCAGTAAGTACTAAATCACAGGCAGGCAGCAGTGCTTCTTCAAGTTCGGGGGTTAAAATGACTAGCTTTGCAGAGCAGAAATTCAGGAAGTTGAATCACACAGATAGTAGAAGCAGTGGAAGCAGTTCTCAGAAAACCACACCAGAAGGTTCTGAGCTGAACATCCCTCATGTGGTTGCTTGGACTCATATTCCTGAGGAAGCATCTGTTCCTCAAGGAAGAGACACTACACAGTTACTGGCTTCTGAAATGGTACATCTTAGGATGAAGCTAGAGGAAAAGAGGCGAGCCATTGAAGCACAGAAGAAGAAAGTTGAAGCTGCATTCACAAAGCAGCGGCAGAAAATGGGAAGAACAGCATTCCTTAATGTTGTGAAAAAGAAAGGTGATGGAGTATCACCTCTCCGAGAAGAAGCAGCAGGAGCCGAAGATGAGAAGATATTTACTGACAGTAATCGGTTGAAAGAAAAAGAAACTCAAAAATCAGATGAACAAACTAGTAAGACTTCAGAATTAATAAAAGAAAACCCTGAAAATTCTCACAGCAAATGGTTAAAATCTCCTGCTACTCCTATGGATGTTGAAAAGCAATGGAATTTAGCAAGCCCCTCAGAAGAAAATTTTAACGAAGGAGATATCTTAGAATATACAAAATCTATTGAAAAATTAAACTCTTCCCTACACTTTCTACAACAAGAAATGCAACGTCTGTCCCTTCAACAGGAGATGCTGATGCAGATGAGAGAGCAACAGGCTTGGGTAATTTCTCCTCCTCAGCCTTCTCCTCAGAAGCAGATTCGGGACTTTAAGTCTTCATCAAGGCAAATGGGAACTCCATCTCCCGTTGCACCTTTCTCACAGGAATCTCCTCGCTCTACACATCAATCTCCACAGTCTTCCAACAGGAAGAATGCCTCTTTTCACATTAAAATGCAAAGGACTCCTAGGCCAAATGAACTGAAAATAACACCTCTAAATCGTACCTTGACTGCCCCGCGGTCTGTGGATAGTCTTCCCCGTTTGAGGAGATTTTCTCCAAGTCAGGTTCCTATTCAGACTAGGTCATTTGTTTGCTTTGGAGATGATGGTGAACATATAGGTGAACCTCAGTTAAGGGGAAATCTTTTGAAGGAAGTCAAGCCTATAGAAGAGGTAGCAAAAGAAGAAGGACCAAAACTGCTGAAACAGTGTGAACAGAAGTTGGAGGAGAAGGAGATTAAGCCTATGGAATCTAATGTTTCTGAAGTATTATCTCAGCCTATCACAGAAACAGTCTGCCTCACCCCAAATGAAGATCAGCTAAGGCAACCGATTTTACCAACACCAGCTCCCAAAACAGCTAACTTAATTGAAGTTTCCCTATCAGATTTGAAGCCACCAGAAAAAAATGAAGTGTCTGTTGAAAAATACGAAGGTGAGAGTGATAGAGAACAATTTGAGGATGACCAGAAAGTGTGTTGTGGATTCTTTTTTAAGGTAAGAGAACTAGTGGATGTGTATATCTGCTATTAAGCTTCCTTTTAAAGGGAACTTCTTAATTCAGCTATGGATTTCAGTGATGAATTTCCACTGAAATCAAAGCAGATGGTTCTGCAACTCTAAATGTACAAGAATATCTTTTGCACTCGATGATTAATTTGGCATTGTAAGAGTGGTGAGATTCTACCACACTGCTAGTTCTGAGCATGCTGGAGTATCCCTTTCCATTCATAGTTGTGGAAGAGTGCTTGGAGTTTTTGGTGAGGAAGATGCATGCTGAATGTAGATTTATTTTTAATATAAGCTTTGGTAACCTTAATTAAACTTGCTCACATCTCACCCTCACTTCCCCATCCCACCCCCAAATTTAACTGAAAGTGTTTGAACTACGTAACAGTCTGCATTTTTTAAAATGTTGAATGTCTCTGAGTTGCACTTTGGAGAGCCTTTTTCCCTCTCTTGGCTGGCTAAGGAAGTATAGTCTTCTGAGACTCCCTTTTGAAGTCGGTGTTTGGGAGCACTCCCTGTTGTCTTATTAAAGAGTTAGACAGGCTTTTAACTATAATGCATATTGTAAAAGAGTGGTCTAGACACTGAAAGCATCAAGATTTTGAATTTCCATCTTGGAACACCCTAAAGTCTTGTGTCACGTATCTGAGATGTGCCTTGCTTGTCTGGAAGCGTTCCTCAGTTCTAACAAAACACCTGGCTTGATCAGCAAAAATTACTTCTAATATGCTGCATAGTTACTGCTTTTTGTGATAAATTACTTTCATCTCCATACACATAGAATCTTCCGAAGCTGAATGCAGAAGTTTATGCAGTGTGGGATCTGACTCTAAACTAAAATATTTGACTTAGGAAGTTTTCTCATATCAGTGTTGAATTTTATGTTTGACTTAGGAAGGAAAAAAAGTTTTTAGTAGTCTTAAGAAAAATCTTTTAAAATAAACTTTTTTCAAATACTGCAAAAGTATATTAGGATATTGCAACCCAGTGTACAGAATTAAGTGTCTAATGACTTGGCAGAATCAGTTGCTGAATTCAGAGATCTTAATATTTTTGGGTCCTTTTCCTTCAAATACTGTTGCTGCTAGGATGATCAAAAGGCAGAAAATGATATGGCAATGAAACGAGCAGCATTATTGGAGAAGCGTTTGAGACGGGAAAGAGAGACTCTGCTTCGAAAGCAGCAGCTGGAAGCAGAACTAGAACATAAGAAGGAAGAGACAAGGTAAAACGACATGTCCTGATCCAAATTATCAGTAACAGTGAACGTAAAAATGTCTGGTTTAGTAAAAAGTGTAGCTTCCATGTCAAAAAATTGCATCTTAATATGCAAGATACTTAATGCTAGAGCCAGATGTGCTGAGGAGCCCAGCTGAAGACACATGCCAGCTGGTCCTCCAAAATCAGCAGATGGCAATCAGTCTCAACATATGAGCCCTGCTGGCCTGAGTGAAGCTCCTCAGAGCACTACCCTGCCCTGCACTTTATATTCTGAGGGAGAGCGTATCGCTTTGGGCTTCTTTCTGCACAGATGCATAATGCTCACTCAGCTACAGCAGTCAAGCTAAGAAACATGATTTTGATTTTATTAGTAACAGTATCCCAAAAAGTTTAAACTGTCTGAAAATTGTAAAAAAAGCAAGTTCCTCTTACTGATGTCTGAGAACTCTAAAGTTCCAAAAATCTGATGCCTGTCTTGTCCTCACTGTGCTAGCTAAAACTGTTAATTTGGAAAGTTTCTACTGCTTAATTTATTTGATAATTTTTTTAGACGCAAAACAGAAGAAGAACGTCAGAAGAAGGAGGATGAACGAGCACGGCGAGAATTTATTAAGCAGGAATATATGAGAAGGAAACAACTAAAGCTTATGGAAGAAATGGATACTGTCATAAAGCCACGTTCCCTCTCAATCAAACAAAAAAAGCCGCGTCCAAAATCTATTCATAGGGATCATATTGAATCACCTAAGACGCCAATCAAAGGTCCACCAGGTAACAAATGTTCATGTGGAAAAAGAGTCTGTTCATGCTAAAACACCAGCTTGTTTTTTGGTACTAACAAGCACATACATTTATGAGTGTCTTGTGCCAAATTGAAGCTGCATGTGACCAAACTGGAAAGCAAAATTTGCCAATAGAAATTAAAAGATGAATGTCGCTTACCTGCTATGCATGCATATATCAGCAAACAAAAAGGTTAACTGTATGGAAACTCAGTGGAAGCACTGAAATGTGTTGCAAGTTTCATACACACCCATGTTTTCTTCACTAATCTCTTCTTGCATCTATAGAGCTAAGAATGAATAAAAGTTGGGAGTAAGAGATTGATAAATAAAATGGTGATTATAAGGTAAGAGTACTTAAACTCCCGCTTAATACAGACAAAATTAAAATCAAAAAGTTACTTTTATATTTTATGTTTTTTTCTATTTCGCTCACTTACCTACTGCATGTATAGTTACGAACACTAATCATGTGGAACAATTGAGCATTCTTTTAGAATAACTGTAGTAATGATTGGAAGAAGTATTGCCAGTTTACACCTAGAAAAAAGTAACCAGACTGCTCAGTGATCCTTTTTGTTAAAGCCTTGTTATTCTGCTGAATTTTCTCTAGCTGCTTCCCTCTATCTTCCAGTGTAAAGTATTCCCTTAACACCTTCCAAGAATTCATCCCAGGCTTTAAATTAAATCTTCTAAGCCCTCTTGCATGAGGACTTATTAACTTTGATTGCATTCTTTGATATGCCAATATTCCCATGTCCATACTTCACATTGATGCTTAATCTGAGACCATCCCAGGTGGCTGCAAATGGCTGGGTGTCAGCAAGTATTTAGATGAAGTGCACTAACATATGCATGCAGGTATATCATGTATGGGTATAAGAGTCTCATATATAAAAGCCCTTACCAACTTTCTGATGCTGGTGTTAGGTCTAATGAACAGACTCTACCACTTGCATAGGTTTATAAGCCTTAACTTTGTTTTTATCCAGGTTCACAGCTTTATCGTGTTTTTTCAGTATCTAGTCTTTCATTGGCATCGCTGAATACAGGGGACAATGAGAGTGTGCAGTCAGGCAAGAGAACACCAAGGTAAAGCTAAAATAACAGTTTCATTTAATAAAATTTGATAATCAGCTATGTAAAACTAGCATGAATTTTAAAGAGGTTATGTATATATTGTGTATTCCAAGAACAGGTATGTTTTCCTGATTTGAGACATTGATTGTTTCCAATGTCAGGCATTAGCGAACCAAGCCATGATCATTTGTTTCATAAATTTTGCCAAGTAAACCAGTTGGGCAGCTATAAATGAGGTCAAAACAAAATGCTATTCACACAGCCTCTTAAATTCACCTGCTTGTATTTAAGTCTCAACTTGTGGATATTTTATTAGACCTGTATGCTATGTGCAGCTACATAGCTTCTTTTCTTTTTTTAACATGGAAGCTTCTTTTCTGTTTTTTTTCCCCTTAACAGTCGTACAGGGAAGTATTAAATGTTCACTAGGACTTCAGCCTTTTCTGAACACCAGAATTTATTTTTTATTAATAATCACCCGAAAATGGAAGAGAGAGATAAAAATAACAAAATTCTTAATTTTATATAAAAAATCAGTATTATAATTCAGAGGAAAATTATTATTTCTGCGTAACAACTTAATTATATTCAGAGAAATACTATTTTTTAAAATAGAAAAAAAGGAGGGAAGAAAGGCAAACTAGGAAAAACGGTTTGATGAGGAGTACTACATTTTACGATATCACATGTCATGTTTTCATGGCCACTATGAATCACTCACGAATTCTGACATGCCTGCAGCTCATTTTAGTTGTCTTTTCAATTTCCGTGATGTCTTGAGAACTGACTTGCTGGTTATTACATAAGAAACTTTAATAAAATGATCCAGGTATCCTGACATCTCTTGTCATCTCTTAAAAATGTTCAGTTTTAATTGAGAGTGGGATTTCTTCCTATCTATGTAGTTTTAGTTGTACAGTGCTGTACTGTGCTTGTAATGAACCTCTCCCTCTGGTTTTGGATTTGATTTAGGGGGTAGAGACTTTTAAAATATGATAAAATTCAGTACAAATTGCTGAAAGTAACAGAGTTGAAAGAATTTTCAGTATCTTTCCAGATCCATACTTTTACTTTTCCCTCGCATCAGAATTGTTTGTTGATGATCACACTGAGTGAATTTCAGTGATACCTTTGAGGTCTTCTTCATGCAGGTGCTAATCACAAAATGAGTAGGATATATTATAAATTGAATTTTCATCTATTGCTGATTTTACTGGAAGTTGGTATGCAGATAAATGTTATTATAATAGTACTTTTTGCCTTATTCTTTGCTAGTAGTGCTTTTTTTCTCACTTAGAAAACCTTTCATTCCAAGCTGAAAATTTGACTGGCTTTTGCAGCAGCCACAATCAAAAAAGCTTTAAATATCTTGTGATAATTTAAGAAAGCATGACAGTCTTACTTAGACCTTTAAATGCAAAGCTATTCACGTTTGAGTGCAGACACAGCCTGAAGAATTACAGCACCAGAAGTTACTGCTTGTGAGAACAAAAATTAGAAAGGAAATTGTTCTGCTGTCTTAAATACAGCAGTTCTCACTGCCAGTTGTTGTAACGATAAGTATAAATGAACTAAATTTTTACTTCACATTCATCATTCTATCAAGAACTAGTTTGTTTGCTACATGAGATGACATTGTTTTGCTAGTACCAATGTAAAAGTAACCCAAATTCCCATTTAGTAATAATATTCCACAGCCTAGAATATCTATTAGGTTTCTGTCCCTCAGATGTAGCCCCAAAAACTTACTAAAACTTACTAAAACTTACAACTTACCTAAATACCAGCTTCTTGCATCACTCAAAATACTTTATACAGAGCATGAACTCAGTTATCCATTAATTTCTTCTGTAAATATTGTGCATTTAGGTTTATAGTCTACAGTTCAAATCATTATGTTCTACTGTAATACAGTTTGCCTTCCTTTCATATTAGAAGGCTTCTCTGCTGAACATTGTAATTTTTTTAATAGATTTTAAAATTAATGTTTAGGTCTGAGTCTGTGGAAGGATTCTTATCTCCAAGTCGCTGTGGTAGTCGTAATGGAGAAAAAGATTGGGAAAATGCATCTACAACTTCTTCAGTCGCCTCTGCTACAGAATACACAGGTCAGTGACAACAATATTCAGAAAAGTACCTGGCTATTAGTGGTTCTATGCATAAAAAGTTTTCAACTATCTTTATTTGGTTTCCTAAAACTTGATTTAGGATGCTTTCACAGAAATGCTACTTTCACCTCCTTTGAAATAGATTGTAATAACAGAAGGTTAAAATTTTAAATCCAAAATAAAAGTAGTGACTCAGTAGCATTTGTGATAACAAGAATAAACTGCAGTTAGGCTCAGAACAGCGAATGGGCTCACAGGTCACTGTGCACTTCAGTAGTCTCTCTAGCAAGGCAAGAAGAGTTGAAATTTATGCTCAATTTAGAATAGAGTTACATAAAGCAAAAACCAAATTGCAACAGGAAAAACATCTGCTTAGTAATGTGAATTTAAATATTCTGCACTCTTTGTTTCCAAACAGATCCTTTGTTGTTTATTAAAAACTTTCAATCTGAGTTCTAATTCTTTATTATATTATGAATCAAATAATAATGGTATCTTCATCCCTTTTCTCCAAATATACACCATGTGATAGCGCAAAGACATTGCATCATCACGGTTATAAAAGCTCAATTTCTGCCCACCTAATACCACTTTGTTTGGTAAAAAGTAAAATAACATTAGGTATTTTCGATAAACTTTTAGGGAGATCAGGTTTGATTTGATGGACCTGCATGGCTCTGTGCTGGCAAATGTTTGTTTTGAAAATAATCTTATCTCCTTTCTGCTGAAATGACTACAGTCTGGAAAGTCTGGAAATCAGCCTGAAATCATTCTGAAAATCAGAAAGTACTTACCTGTTTTTAAACCATGAAACTTCAGTCAGTTTGTGTCAGTTTGTGCCACGTGCATGTCAAATTAAATTACAGGAGGGATAGTGAGACTTTGCTTGGATGGTCTTGCTGAGTTTTCTCATGAAGACCCATAGTGCTGAAGATTGTCTTTTAATGATTATTATGTAGAGCTTACTTTTAAATGAAGGAATATACAGTTCCTAGGAATGGAACAGAAGGCTTTTTTCACATGGTGTAGTATCTTTACCCTGTCAATCAGATTTCATACAGCTTTTTTGTCTTGATTCTAGGCTTTTTTTCCCAAAGCATAGACAAACTGAGATTTCATCTTAAATTTAATTGGTAATTGCTTGTATATTATGTTCGTTCTAAGACTTGGAATTGGTACTTACATGTTGGTTTTTCCAAATGGTCTTGATAAAAGTATGCATTTATTTCAGAAATAAAAACAGGGGAGATTTCTCCTTCAACCAGGGGAATCAAGTCTTTTTTACAGACAGAATAACCTGACAAGTGTCAGGCCAGATCTTTTATCCCTGGTTTTGGTTAAAACGTTTCTGGAATTCCAAGGTGGACAGGCTACAGTTACTCTAAGCTTCATTGTTATACCTCTTACCCTTGAAATCACAGGTGTAGATGAAGAAAAAGAAAGAATTTGTTCCCTCCTGGATGACTGAAATTTTAGTTAGAAAATGCAAAATGTTTTGTTGTGCATAGAAAAGGTCCTCTGAAAGAAAATATATTTACCAAGACTGCCAATAATAATGATTTAATAATGAAAGACACATTTGTAAGCAAATTCAGTAACAGCTGAAAGAACATTTTACTTGTTTATTAAATCCATGGTCTCTAGCCTAATTCTACTTTATTCCTGGATTTGTATTTTTATGCATGCAAAAGATCCATACCAGAAGTGCTTCACAGCATTTAAAGAAAGTCTTTGTTGGCTTATTGATTAACTTAGCTGATTTGTCATTCCTCCTCCATAGGACCAAAGCTCTTTAAAGAACCCAGCGCTAAATCCAATAAGTATATAATTCAGAATGCGCTGGCACATTGCTGCTTGGCTGGAAAAGTAAATGAAGGTCAAAAGAAAAAGATTCTGGAGGTAAGGGTATTTTTCCCCTAAAAGCATAAACACCTAAGTCAAACCACAGTCAGGAATTAGGAAGACACTCAAGTATAAATGCAAATATTGAAAGGAACACTCTCAGGTTATGCCAGCTCTTAGTGAAAGGCTTGACTAGCTTCTGTGACTTGTTTGCTGTGTAGACAGAAAGGTTCTCTAGTACTGTAGAAACAATAGCTGTCGCATTGTACGTGCAGAACAGGAAGCTGTATTAATTGACATGTTTGTTAATAGTTACTGCTTGTTTAATGTGGGAACTTCAATATGTAGACTTTTATGATTTGCTCACAAACTTGTTTTCCATAACATGAAAAATATCCATCTTATACATACAGATCCTCAGACTGGGATTTTTAGAACTAAAGCATAACTCTCTCATGAACAGAAAGAACTGAAATGCATCCCTCCTAGGCTTTTCTCCAGTTTCCAAGCAGTAGGGCAAATTCAGGACTTTCTACAGAAAGGTACCTTCCAGCCTTTCTGCTTATGCTGGTATAAACCTTTCTGAAGATGCACAAATATTGTTAGGGTGAGAACTCAGGGTCCAGTGTGTTTCCATGCAAAGGGAATAACATGGAGTCTGAGGGTTGACACAATTTGCCAACTGTGACAAATTTGACAGATTGAATAGGTCAAAGAACACAGGTACTTGGGATCTGGATTTAATTCCTTTTCCGGAATAAATTTCACGACAGTATTTCTTGCCCTTTCTTCTCTTCGTAATTCTTCTGCATTCATGTCTAGATGCTGCCTTCTCTGTCTTTCCAGCTACTTTTTGGAAATAACAAGTGAGAAATCAAGGCAGCCTCTTTCAGTTCAAGTAACTGGGAACATAATAACCCCCAGAAATCCCAGGAAAGAACAGTTGTAAAAAGATCATGCTTAACTCCAGAATGTAGCATATGTCACTTGGTAGAAGCTGTACATGTTCAGGGCACATGTCCCACAGAAGTTTTGTTGGGTGGAATAGGAATGTGAAGATTTCTGCTAATAAAAAACCTCTGCTTAATACACTTCCACTGACTTCATGGTTTGACCAAACTTGAATGGATTTAGGGATCACTGAAACACTGTTTTAGCACTGGAGGATCTTTCAGGCGCATCTAGACATATCTAAATTTTCTGTTCCCAAACTTGCAACTATTAAACCTGCTTGATGAAATGGATCAAAGAATTTTTATTTGGTCTACAAAAAATTTGTTAGGATGTCTGTTCTTGAGGTACAACTAAACAAATATAGCTGAAATTGTATAAATAAATAAGGTTTTGCTTGAGAAAGATAGCTACTTTATCAAAATTCAGATAGGTGAAGCTTAGCAAATTCTAATGATTGAAAATAAGGTCTTTTAGTGAACAGAGACATAAGTTTAAGTTCTGGTAATTCAAAACAACAATCCAATGATTTTGAATGTTTTCTAACTACAATGCAAAATTCATATTTGAATCTTTTTCTTTTTTTCTTTTAAAGGAAATGGAAAAATCCGATGCCAATAATTTCTTAATCTTGTTCCGGGATTCAGGCTGCCAATTCAGATCTCTGTATACGTACTGCCCTGATACCGAAGAAATCAATAAATTAACGGGAATAGGTCCCAAATCTATCACAAAGAAAATGATAGAGGGACTGTATAAATACAACTCTGACAGGAAGCAATTTAGCCACATACCTGCTAAAACTTTGTCTGCCAGTGTTGATGCAATTACCATTCACAGCCATTTGTGGCAAACCAAGAGACCAGTAACTCCTAAAAAACTTTTACCCACCAAGGCATAGTACATGGGAAAAAATTTGCTTCAGACAATTACGATAAACTTGCACTTCATCTTTACTGCCTATAGGAAATAGATTTCTAGTTGCCAACAAGACTCTTAGAACTTAAAACTGGACACCAAGTTCTGTTATCATGTCCAACTGGAATGTAAACACAGTGTTTAGGAGTGCAGAAGATTATCGCTTAGGTGAATAATTATGAGTGATTATGGAAATGTTTGACTTGTATGGAGATTTGTATGTGCTAATACAATATATAGAGTATATTTGCTCTGTATTTTGATTAGATACACTGAAGCACTGAATGTTCCTCTTTAGTGACTCAAACTACATTTTTTTTACATCTGTTGCCTTATATGTTTGTATTTGTGCTTGTCTTGAAATATTTTTTCTTTCACTAAAGAAATACTTCTTATATTCTCAATACCATTGAACTTTGCATACTGACTTACAGTAAAGACTAAATGATAAGGTGTATGTCACTGAAGAACAGCTGACTGGGTCTGTTCTGCAAGATCCTTACTGTGTACTGTAACAAAATCAAGATTCATTCCCCTGAGTATTTATAATTCTTTTTCAATTAAATAATACTGATTTGCTTATAGACTAAACAGTAAAGGAAAAACCTTTGAACTGCTTGAAGTTTCCTTCAAATGAATTATTTAACAACTCAGGGTATAGTTAGGTGATGCAGTTATTCCTGTTTCAGTAAGTTACCATCTGAGATGTAATGACTGACCATGTGCATGTTCATAATACCATTAAAATGTAATGTAGAAAGATTTGGTAGACCTCTAAAACAGTTTAAGCAAATGTGCATTATTTTGCATTGTTCCAGATGAAGAGCGAGCACACGGTCAGGTACTGCTTCTCCAAGGAAGGAATAGGAACTTGTGAAACATTCAGAACTAGATCCTTGATGTTTGCCTGACAGAACACTAAAAATATTCAGAAGAATCACAGAATTCATTAAGTCACAGATCATTCAGAAGTCGTGTATCTAATTCCCATTGATTTTAAGATCCAGGCCATTGTCTGTTCTTCCTGCCTTCAGATCTGCCAGCTCAGACTTAAATCAATTGTCTAGGGAATAGACATTTGATAAGAATGTTCAGTGTGTCTTAGTAAATTGTTTTCTTGACACAATCAACAGATGATATCTTGTGACACTTAGCAATTTTAAATAACATATGGCAAAAAAGCCTAAATGACATTTCAATAAATTTATCATATGACCATTTACAAAAACAAACTCTAGGCCTATTTCAGTATTATTTATAAAGGGCTGCATTTTATTTCAAAACAGTGTTTGATTATCTTGTAAATCACTATTCCGTTTCAGTGTTTTTCTCTTATAATTTGCTTTTAACATAGCACTGTTCTGAAAAAAAAAAAAAGAAACTACAAACTTGAAGCCTCCCCTAAATCTGTGGCTATTTTGATAATGTACACCAGAGGATTTGTTGGGGGAAAAAAATCTCATTCTCAGGAAAAGACTTGAATGATTTGTGATTCTGTTCTGTTTCATTGTTGTGACACCTACATTAACATAAGACAGTATTGTGCTATAAGTATGTAGTCCATTCTGTTTCATGGGGAGACTAAAACTATGTTCATATTTCTCTCATTAAAGTGCTTTGAGAGAAACTATGCCTCACTACTATGATGTGCTCATTTACTTACATAAAAGATGCACAGGAATGAGATGTCATTAAGCAGTTTAGAACAGTACTTTTTTTTAAATTATTATAAGGCCTTAGGCGTCAATGCATCTGGGTTATAAACTTTTTCTCAAAAATGCTGTCAGTTTTACTGTAATTTATGTTCTTATATTTATGTATATTTGTTAAAACTGTAAAAAAAGAAAAAAACACTTTAAAATACATGTTTAATATGTATGTGGCTCAAAACTATTTGTGGTTAGCTGATTCCTACTGTTTGCATGTATATCACCAGGATATGTAACTCATATTTCAAGCGTATACATATTGTGTATATAGGTTATAAATAATATTAAAAAAGGGCAAAGAGGGTTTGCACATTCTGCCTGTTAGACAGTTCCTATGAATACCATTGTAGGAACATCTTGAATAACAATATGAAACTCTGTATAATATACAGTGATTCAAGAAACCAGGAGGTTGGAATTAACTGATACACATGTGGTGAATAACTTCAAAAGAAGTTTTATCATGGGAGTCTTTTTATTTTTAAAATCTGTACTATGATTTAATTGAAGATTTGCAACACCGTAAAGACACTGGCATCAATCTAATCAAAGTGAGCTTAAATACATGACAGGAATTCTTTGAGTCATTTTAAATATACCTGAATGTATTATGAAATTTACATTTGTCAACAGGTTACAGATTTGTGCAATGTCTAAAAGTAGAATGTGAATAATGCAGTTGAAAATTTCATTGTTCGCAGTATAAAGTTTAACTTAACACAGGAAAAGTAAAGCTAGATACACTTTTCCTTTTTAAGCCTGCAAATTTTCTAATTACAGTGGATCTTTGGTTGGGATCAGGTTTAAAAAAAGAAAAAAAAAAAAAAAAGGATGCTTTCCATAAAGGCCAGTATTTATCACTGACCTTTTCAGAACACACTGGTGCTTTCATCAGGGGTATTATTATTGTTGCTACGACTGAATTGCCAAACTCTCGTCTTAGTTTTTGGAGGATTTCATATTCTAACAGTCATAATAGCTACTGAAATCTTTTTTTTTTTTTTTAATAATGTTAGTATGACTGTTAGTTTTTATTATTTGGCTGTTTAAAGCCAAATTCAGCTATTTAATTATGATTTAATGGGCACTGTTGAAAAATGTACAGTGTATTGTGTGCTTACTTGTCCACTTCCATGGAGGATAGCTTCCGTATTTTTTCAAATGCTGTGCTGTAAAATATTGTCATTGCTACTTATGTGGTACAGTGTAGTTTTTTCCTTTCATTTAAATAAAAGCATGGCACCAAAAGTACATTTTCTGTTTTCTTGCTTACATCTAAATATAAACTGAGACTACAAAAAGTTCACATTAATGTTTAAACCTTGTTTCTTCTTGTATTTCAGCAACATAGAAATTGTAGGAAATATGCACCATTTTTTTCTCCTTTTGTTCCCCGTTGTTTGTCTTACTTTCATGTATAATTTAGCTTTCTGATATATTGAAGAATTAGGCTTCTCATTTCATTCTTGAGGAACAACATGGTGTCACCCTGTTCTCTCCAGAAGTGAGTTTCACAATTGCAAGCCAACTGATAAACTCCAGTATTCTGGTTAGCTTCCATTGTTCCAAAACCACAGAAACTTACTGGTCAGTGTAATAGGATTGCTTCAGATGGGAAGGTTTTCAAGATGAACTGAAGTCTTATCTTCATCAAGACAGCTAATAAAGAATATGACTTCTAGTGAAATAACTTGTACTTTGTAGTGGTGTAATCTTGAACAGAAATTGTGTCCAAAAAATAAGATGCCACTTCCAGATTTGTAAATTAGCAATTTTTTCCAGTCCCAATCATGCCATTTTGGGGCTTTTCTGTTGTCCTGCTGGGTTGCAGAGCAAGAGCAAGGACTTGCTGAAAGGGGACACAACATCACTGCACTGTCAACAGGCAGACTGAATTGTTGGGCTAACTTACGCAGATAAAGAATCTGTAGATTTCAGAGCAATTCAAAGGGCAGCTTCAAGAATACAGGAAATCTGATAGTAGGGCTTGTAGTACTGAACTGAAAACTAATGTGGATGAAAATGAATAGCCTCCCATCCTCCCCCTAAAGGAGCTGGTTGTTTTTCAGCCAGCTCAATCGGTTCCCGGTACGGCATCACAAACAGGCTGACACAAGCAAGGAATTATGTTGGAACATAAACACCTATTTGCACCCAGTAAAGCTCAAAATTTTCATGTAAAAACAGTCTTTGCACAGACAGGCTTTAGAACAGACTTCATTTTCGCTATCCTTTGGCAAGTAACACCATACTTGAGAAACTTCAGATCACGCCCTGGTTAATTTGTCAGAATGTGACTGTACTGTGGGTCTGAATTTGTACAGAATTTGTGAATCAGAATTTGTACTGCTGTACCAGTGCAGAGATCTGGTATCACCAACTGCAGAATAATCATCTCAGTTACACTGGGAACCTAAGGTTTTGGATCAATCACCACACAAACGTGATGTAAAAAATAGTGTGTGTCTCAAATCCAGCTGTATTGATCAGGTGTAGACGTCAGATGTCTTTTTTTCAACAACTTCAAGAATAAATAAAGACAAAGCTTTGTAAGGGCTAAACCTTTAAATACTTACATCTTTTCAAATAGCAAATTAGCATTTCTTTGCTGCCTTTTTACTAATTTAATGAGCTGAATAAGCAGTTTGAAGAATTGTGACTATAAAGATCGATCTTGACAGCCATAGCCCCTTACATCTGCTTTTACATTTTCTAATTAATTAAAAAAATTAAAACCAACAAACAACAAAAGAAAACAATTATACAAATTCTCTTATTCCAGGTCTAGATGGCAGGAAAAAAGTCAGTATTTTTAACATGCACAGCATCTTTGTTCATTTATAAGCAATTTGTTTTTAAAAGCAAACTATTACATTTAGGAAAAAAGATGTGAAATGTGTTTGTGTATGCATACATATAAATGCACAGATAAATGCACATACACTTTCAGACTTAATTGCTTACACACAGATGTAAAAAGAGAGACACTTTATTTAGACAACCACAGCAAAGAGTTAAATATGGTAGTGAAGTTACTCTAGCTTATTTCCTTCTAGCAAGAAAGAAAAGCAGCTACCTTGTCTGTTTTACACTCATAAGAGGCAAGGAAGCAATATACAACATATACATTTAAGAGCTGAATACAAACTCTTTGAGAGATGGAGTTCTTAACACCAGGCTTTTTATCAAATTTCTGAATTCAAGGATAACGCTGATGGACGCTAGACAGAACTGAATCTGATCAGAAAAGGTAATAACTAGAATTTCAAGAAAAGACAAAACAGCAGAAAACAGTTAAGCATTCCACTGAAAAATGGTATTTAAAACTTTCTTCAAATTCTCATTCAACATTACGAACAACTGTAAAATATATGAAATACTTAGGAGTAAGTAATTCATTATCCATTGACAAATTTGTTAAGCAAGATACTGAAAGGATTTTTTTCACGTAAGATGTGTTTAAGTTTTCAGTTAATGGTATGTGAACTTTACGGAGGCATACAAAGTAAAATCAATAGGCATTTTTATGTCACTGTTAATCTGTTAATGGAGCTTTGCAGAAAGACTAAAAGCTAATATGAAGCTTTCCATCAAGGCAGCTCTGTCTTATCCTGTCTACATCATCACTGATCTAAATGATTGCATTACAAGACCTGGCAAGGCCCCGCAAGCCTGCAATTATTTAAATTACCTGAAGCCAGATTATACTTTGGCTCAGTATTTTTCTTGTTTAAGCTACCTGAAACTGGAGCGATGATGCTGATGTAAACAATTCTCCTACAGATTATGCAAGAATTTTGCTGAATACGCTGAAGTTCTGGAAATCCTTTCTTGAAATGAGTGAAAAGTAGTAAAGTTTTAAACAATTTTTTTTGCACCTTTTTACAAGATCATATAAACATAATATAAAATGTAAAGAGTTTAATGGCTCTGTTATAATGACTGAAAATCAGGGGATTGGCCCATTTTTATGACAACAACACAAAGATGCTTTGCACGAACTGCTGGACTCCACTGGCAGAATCTGTGCAAGGTTAGCACTGGGGAATAGTTCTAAGAATGTATCCAGCCCTGCTGACATTGTCTGCAGCCACCTGCAACACCTGTAAAATAGGCGCACAATTACTATTTTCTTTTCTGAAGCGTACCAAGAACAGACTGCAGTGCCCTGTCTTGTCACTAGGCAATGCAGAACTCCTCCTCTACTAACCCTGATTTTCAAGCTCTCTAAAACCCACGCCCAACGGATTTGCTATTCATGGGAGTTACCTTCTTTGCAATAATGACTAGGGAGTTCAAAGCAAGCCGAGACCATCCCAAAGACATCTTTCTATGCCTGGGTAAAACATCACCAACAACCAGAGAACTGGGTCTTCCATCTGCCCTTTTCTGATAGGATGCAACTATGTATCCTCACCAAATTTTTAAGAGTAATATGATTGCCCTCCAAAGCAGGTGCATCAAGTAATGCTACCTATTCTTCCTGAGGACACATACTTGGTTCCTGAAATCTCTTTCCAGACTATAGGAAACTGCTACTTCCTTGTGAGAGGCCTGACATTCTGAGCAGGAAATAGAATAATCTTAAATTCAGAATTTACTCTTCCTTTCGGGTCTATAACCGGGCAGATGCTTTACCTTTCTTTGATCCCAAAACTCTTGCCCTCCAGAGATACAGTTTCACAGATTTGATCTTAGGACCTCCACTGAAAACAAAACTATTGCACAAAAGATAGGTAAACCACAGTAACACCATTGTAAAATCAAGATTAAATTTAAAAGCATGTGTTTACCTAGTGTTTTGTAGATTAAACAGAGTTTAAAATGGACTTCTCTTATCCGCATATATGTTCAGCAAAGTTATGCATACAACTTTGTTCAGACAATTAAAGTCATCTTGTTTTTCTGCACTCCCTCTGATTTATCATCTTTATTATATCATATGTATTGGGAAACAGTTTCATTTCTATAATTACGTTTTCTCTTCATCAGTGCCTGCAAAGGCAACTAAGAAACAAGTGATAGCTTTACAAGTAAATGGAAGGATTCAGTGTTTTACTAGTGAATCGAGCTTCCTGGGAGGCGATACTGGGACTTGTCGCAGAAGGAACCATCAAGTTCCACATTCTTTGCTTGTCCCTGGCAGAGTCACTGCTGTGCAGCCAGGTGGCACTCCTCGCTGGACCGCCTTCGGGACATTTCTCTGTATTCCTTTTCAGAAGGAAGAGAGAGCGAGAGAGAATAACGTTATGATTCTCCTCTGCCCTTCAGCTGATCCTCAGCAAAACAGTTTGCAAGCAGATTCGAACTCACTGTGGTCATTAACTACCAGTGCGACAGAGAATCCAGTTCAGCTTCAGTTAAATCTGTGACAACCTTCCCTGGACCTCTGATACATGTCACGCATGCACATGTACATAGCTAAAAAAAAAAAAAAAAATCAGCTCTCTGCTGCGTTCTTTGTCAGAAAACTGTCACCGTCTCCATTTTGACAAGGCCTGCCAATGTGCTGCTGTATACACACAGGGGTTTTGTCCAAGTGCTATGCTAGCATTTTAACATGATTTTCTGTATCTAATCTCACAGCTATATTTAAACACAGAAAAAATTACTAACTGTTCACCATGATAATTCTTAGATGCCATAATCTTCTGACAATTACAAAAATGCATTAAATGTAACCCAATGTCAAATTATATATAAATACATCTTCATAAAATACATGCATAACATATATACGTATGATTCCTGTAAAGAATGCATTCTTTTTTCAACCATCTCAAGAAGCGGAAAACAGCAAAAACACACTGAAGAAATCCAAGGCTGGCCTGAAATGTGGCAGCACCTCATGCAGTAATTAAAGGTGTTTGCCAACGAGCCATAAGCCTCCGCCGCATGAGCCAAGGAAATACGGTGGCGGCAGAGCGTGACGGCAGGCTGGCAATCCTAATCAAAAGGGGAAAAAAAGTGCATCTGCTCTGCATTTATGATGTGATTTTTTGGGGTACCTCCGGCGGCGTCTGAGCGGTAAGATAACTGCGCCTGTGTCCCCAGCGGCTCGGTGACAGTTTTCACGGGGCAGGAGTGGGTGAGCGGCTGCCCAGGCCGGCCCCACAGGCCTCTGAGGGGCCGGGGCCGGGGCCGGGCGGGGAGCCCGGGGCACACGGCCCGCCTGCCCCGCGGGGACAGCCCTCCGCGTGGGGAATTATTTGTAACCTGTCCCACAGCAGCCCTCCCCGCGACAGAACCCGTCCGTGCCCACCGTCACGGCGCCCACCGAGGCAGGGACCGGCCCGCCCGCGGGGGAGGCGCTGGGCGCCTGGGAAAGCGGCGGGCGGGCGGAGGAGCGTTGCGCCGCTCCCCTCCCCCGGGACAGGCCCGGAGCCGCCGCGGAGTTTCGCAGGAGGACGCCGGTGGGCCCGCGCTTGCCGGGGCTGGCAGCTGCAGCTGCAGCTNGGTGGGGGCGCGGCCGCGGCCGGTCCCCACCGGCACTGCCGGCCCCGGCGGGGCGGGGCCCGCCCCGCCGCTAACAAAGCGGGCCCCGCCCCTCCCGGCGGCCGCCACCATCTGTCCCTCCCGCCCCCGCGGCGCGGGCGACGCCCAGTCGGGTTGGCCCCGCCCCCCCTTTCGCTTTCCACTCAGGCAGCGGCGCGGGCACCCCGCCCCGACGCGGGAGGGTCCTGGGGCGCCGCCGGGCAGTCAGCGGTGAGGGCGGGTGGCAGCCGCAGCGCGGAGCGGAGCGGGAGCCAGACCCCGACACCGGGCCCGGGCCCGCCCCGCCCCGCAGCTGAGGCCTGCCGCCATCTTCCCCTCACGCCCCGCTGGTGACGGCGCGAACGGGCCGCCGGCCCCCTCAGGTGAGTGTCGGCGGGCGGGCGGGACGGNGCCCCGGCCCCGGGGGGGGCGAGGCGGCGGGCGCGGGGTGTGCCCTGGCTGCGGGGCCGCTTCAAAGGAGCGTCGGCTCCTCTGCGGCCCTGGCTGCTGCCGTGCTGAGTTGACATTCCCGAAATGCTAATTGCGGCTCGGCGCTGTGTAATTAAACAGTGCGGTTTTAAAACCTTTCACCAGCAGAGGTGAATTTCGTGTGGAATCGCACGTGAAGAAAAAAAAAAAATCTGGAGCAAATGTTTTTTTTTTTTAGTCAAAATGCTTTCATTTCTAGTCTCTGTAACTTGTTCGGGTTTTTTGTTTTTATGCATTCTATTTTCACTGTAATATGAAGTATTGCATAATTTAATGTCACCTTTTTGGCATTCACGATGCAGAATGCTCTGGGTAAAGAGTGTGCATGTTGTAACAGGGATTGATGAATACAAAGAGCTCTGCCGGTCACCTCTAAAGCATGGTGAGATAAGGATTACTGTGGTGGCTCTGAAGCAACAGCTGATCTAAGCAGGGTAAAAAAAGGGATTACTAGAGGGCAAGCCAGTGAAAAATCTGTGTGAGGAAGAGAAGGCTAGTATGTGAGAGGACACTTATTTGCTGTGTATTGGAGTAGAAAAAGGTTTCAGTCATAGAGTTCAACTGTACAAAGTGTGGTGAAGGTTTTCTATTGAGGGCTTAATATGTTCAATATAGTTCATTTGAAATAATGAATGGTGCAATCCTTAGGGTAAAATGGTTGTCAGTGAGCTGCACTTAATGTTGTGGGAATCAATTGTAATAAAAAATTTGGCCTATAGACTTTTTCTTGTAAATTCTTTTGGTGTAGAATAACTGGAAGATGATTGAGGGCACATCAGAAACGGAGCCACTAGCTACTGACCCGGCCCCGAGTCCCCCGTGGGGTCTTTGTAGGCGGAACTCCCGAGTGGCTTCTGGGCAGGCCCAAGAGTCATATGTAAGTGACTGTGGGATGGATTACAAGGTGAAATAACTTTATGCAAAACAGCCAGCTTTCAAAATATGTATTACTTCTTCACATTTGGTTTTTCTGTGACATAGCTCAACAAGATGCTGAGGTTATGGATATGCATTGCAGCTGTCATTGAAGTCAGTGAACCAAGACTTCTAATTAGGCATCGCTTCTCCCTTTAAACACATCACCGCTCTCTCAGTGTGACACCTAAGATTTGAACTATAATATTTCTTTCTTGTATTTCTGAGAAGTTAGAGATTTTAAATTCCTTGCCCAGTTTTGTGAATGCATATTGTACGCTATTGGCGAGTGATCTATTTCAGATGATAAATAACATAGGAATCTATATTATTTTAGAATTTCACTATTTACTTCTTTTCCAGAATATTAAACCTTACTTTAACTTTCCAGCATGTGAATATGCACTTTAAATTTCTTCTAAGGAAGGTAACTTAAAGAGAGAGACTATTTAGACACTATTTTTAGACACTTCTAGTTTATAAACATTTTCCTGAAATAATATATTTATATGCATAAGTATATATATATTGGTTTGGTTTATTTTTAAGCATTGTTTTCTATGCTTATAACACCATGAGAGGATTCTTGCTGTTGGCATGTTCTTAGAACATGAGTAAGACAGAACAAGAGTGAAACCTCTCTCTGGAAAATTTATGAGTAGGTGGTCTATGTTCCAAAGAGTTTGTTTAAAGGACATCTTGTCCATTGAAGCTACCGAGAAAAGATGTGCCAGGTTTGTGGCAAGAAGTTGTGGGTTTTTTTTTCTTGATGTTAATTTATTAGGAGAAAAACTAATTTAAATACAGAACTAGGGGAAGATGATAAAGGAGAATGGACAGGAGAAAGAAGGAAGGAGGACAGGTGTGGAAAAGTGCTGTTCTGAAAAGACTGCGTAAGATAAAAAGGTTGTAGCAAAAACGTAATTGGTAAAAGGCACCTGAAATGTTAAGCTCTAATACTCATTTACTTTCCTTTATACCTCAAGCTAATGCTGTGCTTCAGTCGCTCTTGAGTATTAGGGCTTGAGCTAATCAAATTGTGATGTTACATGCCATATGTGCTGGCAGAAAGCAATATAGTGGGATGGACCAAAGATGCAGCTTGAGCCCTAATCTTGAGTTCCCCTGCTGTTCTTTGCTTTTTAATTATTATTATTTTTATTTATATACATACACACACACACACACCACTGAATGTCAGAAAAACTGGTATATTTCATAGGGGGTGATGTGTAAGCCTATGTATATTTATAATTTCATGGTAGTGTTACAGTGCTGCTTATTACTGTGGCAGCATAATGCTTATAAGAGAAGTCTGAGCTCATCAGCCTAAAAATACATCAAGATTAAGTGAAAATCTTTTCTAGTAGATTTACTTTTCTTTTCTAGCTATTTGTGTTGCTCTGATAGCAAATGCACAGTAAATATTTTCATAATATTGTTAATGTATGAGCTTATCAGTGTACTTTGCCTCTTCTTCAGAAGTTCAGTATCCAAACTATGTTTGGATATTATATTTTTCTTAACAGGACCCCAAAAGTGCTGTTACTAGTCCCATATCAAATATGGAGGGTGCCAATCATCCTTTATCCTAATTTATATGGGCAATATAAATTAAGTAAATGAAGTTGAGTGTTAGAATTGGCAAAAGCTTTATGTTCAGGACAAACCTGTTCTTTTAAAACTTTTAAAATGGAAAATGGAAGACAATTTTTTGCAGATGCTGGATTTTACTTAATGTAGTTGTACTCTTAAGCAAGATATTGAGTATTACGCTCATTTTTCCATCAATAAAATATATTAATTTTAAGACAGTCTTGAAGCTATGTGGAATGGCTTCCTCTTTAGACTTGAGTCCCGCAGATCTAGTTGAAAAGAAAGCTGGACTTGGTGTTCCTTTCTTCAAACGGAGTCTTAGTCTGAATTTTTCTAGTAGTTTTCTGATGGGGAGTCTTAATATAGCTTTGCCTGAGTTTTACTTTGTCTCTTGGCAAGGAAGTTAATTTAGCTTATATAAAAAACACCAGTGCCATAAAGCATAATAAGAGACGTGCAAATGCATTAGGTGAGGTTGGGAATTTAAATGTTAATACTAAACTGCTGGTTAAATTTGTGTTAATTTTTGTCCTTCAGTGTATAAGAGTAGGGTTGAATTTTTCTCTGGGACCAAAAATCCATATCCAGTTGCCAAAAGTGGGAGTTGAAACAGTGCTAAAATGTAAGGATAAAGCATTTTTCTACAAGTTCTGGCTTTGAATTGGTGTGTCTATCTGCTTTCTTTCCTGCAGCAAAGCTTTCTGCAAACCAGATTTTAATTTTTTTCCTTTGACTTTACTAGCCGAGAATGGGTGCATGGTCTCTGGGTGTGTCTTTCATGAGACCCATCAAAATACTTGGTGATTGGAGTCTTCTGTGACTAAAATGAGAATTAAACCCAGCCATTTTTAAAAAGAAGTTAGGCCATTTCATCT
The DNA here is from genome assembly GCA_013400755.1 of Pelecanoides urinatrix. Taxonomy (NCBI): domain Eukaryota; kingdom Metazoa; phylum Chordata; class Aves; order Procellariiformes; family Procellariidae; genus Pelecanoides; species Pelecanoides urinatrix. Next base: position 329,517 of record VZTQ01008240.1, on the reverse strand, counting down.
GGCACAATTAGGTCTCTGTTGTTCCAAAATAAACTATGCTGCTATAATCGAATGCTTTCCTAGTCAAATGTTCTGGCAAAAACTTACTTGGAAAAAAATTGGCATACAACTGAGAGAAAGATGGAAAACTTGGAGATTTAGATGATGTAGTACAAAACCCCCTCTTATTAACGTATAATTTTTTGTATCCCTTCAAGTTCATTAGCAGTGGTTTATGATGATCAGTGAGAAGTTTCACTGGAGTATTTATCTCTTCCCCTCTTCACTGGTAAATAATTAATTTCTTGTTAATACTTTGAGTGTCTTATTTGTATTATTCAAACTTACTGTATCCATTCCTTGATTTCTTATTACCAGTTTCTGTGCTTCTTTCCTGATATGAGATAGATAACTAGCTTATGGACTCCAGTTTTCCAAGGCCGAGGTATCTGGAGACTGCATCATCTCTTCAGCTTGTCTTGGGAGCTGCATTACCCGCAGTTGGTTGTCTTTCAGCGTCGTAGTTGCTAGATTTTCCACATAAGTAAATGGTTGCATGAGGGAATTAAGAAGTATTTTTATTTCCCCTTTTGAATTAAAAGGGGGGACAGCTGGGTTAACTATAACCTATTGTTGTGGACCTCTTGCTCTGTATGGTCATCTCCCTTTATTCATTTTTCTGATCACTCTTATTCCACTGTCTCTCCTTGGTCCTGGGGATATTGCCTCTTGCTGACAGGCCATCACTGATACTGGCTGCTTCTCTGTTCTTTGGTGCTCTCTCATATTCAAATTAAGCCAGGTTAAGACTTTGCTACTGCCAGAAGGCAAAGCGCTGTCAGTTCCTTGTGTCAGCATTAGTGCCCTTGTGTCCACAGAGTGAATAAATGTTTAACTTGTGCCGGGATCAGAGGAGTGGCCTGGCTAACCTTACACCCATTGTGGGTGCCATGAAGTGGCTGGGACATATGGCTGAGTGCGGAGGGGAGAAGAGGGACCACCCCTTCGTGCAGTAACATGGGCTTAAACTGAATTTCTCCTGATGTGAAATCACGCTCTTGTAGCCGCTAGCTTTTTCTGAAGAGTTCCCGATGAGGCAAAGCTACGTGGCTTGGCTGTGTTATAGGGTTTCTCCCCACATCCTCAGATAGTTTTCAGCAGATCAACTTGGGAGCTACAGCTGTAAAGTCTTTTTAAGTTTTTAAAAAAAAAAAGTTGAACAGCTTCTACTTTAAGTCAGACTTAAGGAACCATGCAAGACTTAGCCAGAAGCAGAATTTATTTTAGGTTTCCTAAGAGAAATATGTGTTACAGCTCTCATATCCTTGGAGGAATTGTGTTGCAAAGGAGCTTGGACGTTGTATCCATGGGAGCCTTAAACAAGCTGACTGCTGGCAGCCAGGGCCTTGGTGTCTTCCCACTTTTCCTTTCTGCTGGCTGGAGAGCTTATTAGACCATTGAGCTACTTCAACACGAGTTGGTGGAAAAGCTAATCCAATGACAAAAGTGAGGAGAGCTAAGGACGGGCTGGGAATGTGCAGCCGGAGGCAAGTGAGTGAGTGGGACTCTGGCACTCAGCGGCCAAACTGGCTTAGGCCACCTTGGGTTTGCAGCTTTAGATTCTTCATAAAGCATATAGACAGGTATAGGTATCCTTATGAAGGAAGAACAAAAAGCCTTGGGTTAATTACCATACACTACTTCAAAAGTGGGGTAGAGGGAGACTGCATTTTTAGTGTGCTGTGCTTTTTGTATGTGTTAGAAACATTTACATTTATATGTAAGATCTCTAGATAATGACATAATAACTGGCTCATTTTTATGCTATTTGAACTTCACTGTTTGCATTTCAGAAAGGAAAATTTTACATGTTGCAGACTGGGTAAGCACAATATTTTCACACTTTTCTTGGTAGATTTGTTTATCTGGGCCCCTATACATGCATAGGACAGAAATAAAAAAGATGCAAATGCATTGTTAGGTCTTAACTGTGGCTTCATAATCAACCTCTTAAAATCAATTTCCTAATCTTGTCTATTTAATTTTTGTAATGCTACAATATTCTGTCTTGTAAAACTGTATTTTTAGGTTTTTTAGTAGCCAACATTCATCAAGCAAGCATAAAATAAGATATTGATCATAGCTAAAATTCTCTCTTCTTTTCCCTTTTAGGCTGCCATCATGACAGCTGAAGAAACAGTGAATGTTAAAGAAGCTGAAATAATTAAACTAATACTAGATTTTCTGAACTCAAGGAAACTTCATATCAGTATGTTAGCGCTTGAGAAAGAAAGTGGGGTCATTAATGGCCTGTTTTCAGATGACATGCTTTTTCTAAGGTAGGACTTCTTTCTCTGGTGCTTAAATACCACATATATGAAAACATACAATTGGACTGTGATTCTGTGGGCAGCCCCATGCCACTAAACAGGAGACCTTAGGCCCTCATCGTGTTCTGCTTCTTCCTGATCCCAATTTTGTGGTCCAGCTTTGAAGTTAATGACCTCCTTCTATGAGCCACTTGAACTAACTGACTAGGCATCATCAACATAGGCTTAGAATTAGATTTTTTGTTTGCTTGTTCATTCATTTCAGCTTAGTTATTTTTCTGGCATGCTGGTGAATTGAAGTGGGAAGGAGTTTTAACAAGTGCCAGCATCAGTGCAGGGTAAGTTGGGGAAAGCGCATGAGCAGGAATAGGATGGGAGAGCAAGATCTTCTGTTGGCAGCAGGGATCTGTTATTATCTACTTACCATGTCACAGGGAATTGAATGTGTGGTTCATTGACTTCTAAACTAAATAAAATATTTTGACAATATTCTAGTGCTAAGATCTAGGATGAGTGGAGTGGTTTCCAATGCTTTTCCCCCTAAATATTATCTGGATCTCTCTTAAAGCTAACAATATGAAAGGGGTCTCTGCTATCATCAAGGCATGAGAATTGGTATGATTTACCAGTCATGATATTGCCCTCAAAATTATTAAAAGGAGTCACTGTAGATGCATACTAGTTTTTTAGCATTGCTGTTTTCTATTTCATGCCAAAGATACTTAATAACTTTGTAGAAGTATGAGAAAATAGCTTATCTAGCTGTTCTTAAAACATTAAAAAGTATATTTTATCACTGAGCAAGATTTCTTACCTGGCTTCCCTTTTGTTTAAAATTATGGATATTGAGCTAAAATGAAAGAAGAATTAGGGAAATATTAAAGTTATTAATCGTATTCGTTTATTTCATTCNGTTCAGCCGGTTGTCAACCAGCAATGAGAAACATAATGAGAAACTCACCCCTTGTAGATCTGGGCCTTTTACAGAAAACTCTGTGTGATATGAGGGCACAAAGAAATTAAACTAATCCACCTGTGCAGTCTAGCCCACTGCTTTTGGAGTTGGAGCTCTTGTGCTGGCATAGTTCTTGCCAAGCTGTTCCTCTTACGTTCTTAATACGGGAATTGCGTGTTTTCCCCCCCTCCCCTTATAAAATAGGCCCAGCAGTATGTATACAATTAAAATTAACTCATTTTTAAGTTTGCTTTCATTCTTAAAGATGTATTCATTGAATCAATATATTTATTCATACTCTTCAAGTTTGTTTGTTTTTTTTTAAGTAAGACTTACAGGTAAAGCAGGAGACAGAATCATTTTGTCCTTTTTGATGTGCCTTTAAAAATGATTAATATTTGTCCTTGTATGCAGTTATTTTTACAAAATATTGAGAAAGGACTTGGATTTTGCTCTTATTACTAGTCACATCAGACAGTCATCCTGGCATCTGTGCAAAGCATTAACTTTTCAAAGCAGGCTGATCCCCTGTTATATATTTAAATGACTGTTGTGTTTTTAAAGGAGCTGCTTACTTAGAAAGAAAAAGGATGTTCTTGTCCAGTGAAATTAAAGGAGTGACTCTTTCTTTTACTAGGCAATTGATTCTTGATGGTCAGTGGGATGAGGTTCTTCAATTTATTCAGCCTCTTGAATGTATGGAAAAATTCGACAAGAAAAGGTAAAATAGAATGTATGTCAGAGTTCAGTTTTTTGAGTTGTGGAAAATACATTGATTTCTAAATATTGTGTATGAAAGCAGTAGTTCTAAGGGTTTTTTACCTTAGTTTTTGTTTTTTCTAACCTGTATACAGTTCCTAAAGTGTGTGCATGTGGTTTTTTTTAACTTAAACTATGAAAAATATGTGCACACAATCTGTATGAGTTTTCATTTGCCATACACTTCAGGAATATGGTGCATGTTTTTATTTTTGGCTGTTCTTTCATATTTCTATTTAAGAAATGAGTATGATTGCTATACTTTTTTTCTTATTAGCCTTCTAATATTTTAAATGTAATATTTCTGAAAGCAATAATTGGAAAAGACATTTCCTGTTAAAATGTAATTTTGTGGTTACCAATTCGCTAAAATTTGAGATCAGAGTTCCTTGTCATTGCAATTTCTATACCTAACTCAAAAATTAGCTGTAAAATACTCTGCTTGTCTCTAAAAGAACGTTTAGCTACTGGATCAAGATGTATAGTATTTCACTTATCACCTGCAGATTTCGTTACATTATAATGAAGCAGAAGTTCTTGGAAGCCTTATGTGTAAACAATGCGATGTCAGCAGAAGATGAGCCTCAGCATGTAAGAATTGTCTCTGTTTTGGGAATTTTTTTGTTGTCAAGAAGCCTCTTGAGATATGCTGATTAAAGGCAGAGCAGAAGTTCCCAGCACCAAATACACAAATTTTAGCTAATAACAAATGGCTTCATAAACAACGGAAAAAATAATTGCTATCCTTTGGAAATGAATGTGGCTCCCAGGCCTCAAATAGAATTGTGTATACAAGGTTTGCTTGAAACTCAGCAGCATAGATCAGTGACCATATGCTGTGTTTGTGGTCCTGATCCTGAGATTTACTTTATGCCATTATGCTAAATTACAGGGCTCTCTTTTTCAAAAGATTTCTGAAGCAAGCCTCAGAATCATGGAAATTTATTGTCATAATTGGGACCAGGTGAAAGATTCCAATTTGAATTAATCTTAAACTTAATTTCTGTTGCTTTGAGAGAAGGGACACAGTTGTTTCTTTGGAGGAAACAGAGGTGTTCACAAAGGACCGATCAGTTAAATGTGCAAACAGCAGGAGTTGTGAACTTAGGTTTTCAATATGGAAAGAGACATTAACTCAAACTGACAAAGAAGGTGTGCAGATTGTGAAATTAATTAGTTTTTAATTTATGTTGATAATACAGGAACGCCAAATTTCTAACAAAAATGTTACGAAGTTAAAAATGAAGAATGCCAGTAGTTTTAAGACAATTGATTTCATTTTCCAAACTGAATTATTTTAATTCTCTGTCCCATTACACATACATTGTACTGCAGGGTCTTCTCTTGACAGGGTAGAGAAAGCTGAAAGTAAGTCTTAATTTACAGTTATAAAGGAAAGGTGTACTATTCCTCTAATTACTCAATCTGAATACTGTTACTAGATAGCAGTACAGAAGAAAAAAAATCAGATTTATGTCCTTTATTTTTTGTTTGAATGTTACCAAATGTGTTGGCATGTTGTGGATGAAAGGCTGCTGTATTGAGCAGATGCTAGATAACGTGGGTAAGTGGTGGTTTTGGTTTTTTTTTTGTTTGGGTTTTTTTTTTTTTAATCTTTGTAACTAAAAATACCAAGTTACATTTATTTAACATGGTTCTTGGCTTTTAGCTATCAACAAGCTTTGTACTAAAGCCCTCTTATTCATTTGGAGGTCTTCTCTTCTGAGAACTTTTTGAACTTTTTTTAACATTTTTGATTGAAGAACAGAAAATCTCAATTAAAAAAACAACTTCAAGTTGCAAATCACTGGAAACTAGAGAAATCTATAAGCCTTTTATAACTTAAGCCAGTAGCTTTTCATAGATATAAAAAAGGGAAAAAACCTTCAGTTGGCTTTGAGAATGGAAGTAACCTGTGCTACAATAGAATTGAAGCTGTTTAGCTACAGATTTAAAATTTTAAGCCTATAAAACCTGCAGTGATATGAAAAAGTTCCATAGATCTATAGAAAAAGGGACTGGGGGTGATTTCAGGAAGTCAAGGCATCCAGAAATTTGGCTCTGTGGTAACTACATTTGCATCAGCAATTTCGGACTCTATATTGTATACTGTTTTAATTAAAATATAAACAGCAATAGTAATAAAGGAATGATAGCAGAGAAATTCTGCTGCTGCCTGTTCTTCTTCAACTAACTGTTTTATTGTAGAAACGTATGTACTACACACTACTCTGTTAATGTTAATATTTCTGTAGCTGGAATTTACAATGCGAGAGGCTGTACAGTGCCTACATGCGCTGGAAGAATATTGTCCCTCTAAGGAAGACTATAGTAAACTCTGCTTGCTACTGACGCTGCCTCGCTTGACCAACCACGCAGAATTCAAGGACTGGAATCCCAGCACTGCACGGGTTCACTGCTTTGAAGAAGCCTGTGTCATGGTGGCAGAGTTTATTCCGGCCGATAGGAAACTGAGTGAGGCTGGCTTCAAAGCAAGTAACAATCGTTTATTTCAGCTTGTAATGAAGGGATTGCTTTATGAATGTTGTGTGGAATTCTGTCAGAGTAAAGCAACAGGAGAAGAAATCACAGAAAGTGAAGTATTGTTGGGCATTGATCTCTTGTGTGGTAATGGGTGTGATGACTTGGACCTTAGCTTATTATCGTGGCTGCAGAATCTGCCAGCTACTGTTTTCTCTTGTGCTTTTGAACAAAAGATGCTTAATATTCATGTTGATAAACTCCTCAAGCCTACAAAAGCTGCCTATGCTGATCTTTTGACACCTCTTATCAGCAAACTTTCTCCTTATCCATCATCCCCAATGAGACGGCCTCAGTCAGCAGATGCTTACATGACCCGCTCCTTAAACCCTGCCTTAGATGGGCTGTCGTGTGGATTAACAAATCACGATAAGCGAGTCACAGACCTTGGGACCAAAACTTCTCCAATGTCGCACTCCTTTGCTAATTTCCATTACCCAGGAGTACAGAATCTCAGCCGAAGTCTCATGCTTGAGAATACTGAGTGTCACAGCATTTTTGAAGAGTCACCTGAGCGGTAAGTGCAACTGTAGCTTTATTTTTACCTTGGCTTATGTTGCACTTCATATTACTGGGTTCTTCCCTGCATTGTAACTTTGAACATAATTGTAACATAGAAACATAATTTGATTGTTTAAATGCTGTTGTAATTAAAACTCTGTATACAAGGTGTTTTCTTTCTTACGCTTTTATGATAAAAGTAGATTTTGATATATGATCTTGAGCCTTATGGATTCAATCTGGACTTTCTTAAAGTTGAAATCCTAGCGCAGAGCACAGATATGCTCTGATTATGTAATAGAGTCTAGCTAAGATTTGTGTTCAGTATTACTGAATTCTTTCATTCCAGATAAATAAATGGAGATAGTGGAATAGCTATAACTCTATCTTCTTTCCCCATACCATTCTGTCCTCAAGTATCTGTAAACTTTGGTCTTGACACTGTAAATGATTAAGTACATGTCAAAAATTTACATATAGAAGTAGTCCCAATGAAGTCAGTGGAAATGACTATATGCCGTCATTGTAGCATTCTTCTATCACTTAAATTATTACAACAGTAGTTCAGCTTAAATATTTACTTAACATTTTCCAAACCAGATCTGTATAAGGTGGCTGAATGTATTATGTTTTTTATATTGGACTTGGAGATAGTTGGGTTATGGTAGCGGTGAATGCTATTAATAATTTCTTCTAACGCAATGTAGGCTGCAAAACTGACTTCTTTCCTTCCTTAAGGACTAAAGCTTGTATCAAAACTTTGTGCTTTTTACCTTCTGAGAGAAAAGTCCTGGTAACTAGGAGAAATGGTACTTGTTAACTAAGAGCTTATCAAAATGTTTTTGCTTGGCCTTTATTTTGATCAGTTCTGCCCCTTTCTAAGTGTTACATCCATGCCTTTCTAGAGAACAGCTGCCAGCTTTTTTGGCCCTTAGAGAACCAGGTGGGTAACTAGCACTGCACTTGAGTGCACTGGCCAGCAGAGGACACTTTTTAGAGCTGTGGTGTTCAGTCCTGGCTGCAGTTGGTGACATTGTCTATTAGTTTTGCCTTACAGCAATATTTTGTATCTTGTGTTAAGATAAAGAGCAGCTGTAACTAAACTCAATAAAAAGGTAATAAACACCATCATACTGATGTCAGTTCACCCATAATAATTCACCAAAAACCAATAAGACAAATGTATGTCTTAATACATTCCCTTAATGCTTATCTTGAAAGGAGCTATTTAATTTGATTGTGAATGATCCATTTTAAATCTTTGGTTTTATCGGTCTCTTCACAACTGGAGTTTTTGTGCATAGCTTAAGTCTTGTGGAAATATCTCTTGAGTTCCATTTTTAAAAAGTGTACCTTCTGAAGATACTGATGAATTGTGAATCCTCTAATTTTACTCATCTGTATGCACAAACCTTAACATTTGTGCATCTAGCCCAGGGACCAATGTTAAAAATGATTCTTGAAAGTTTTTTGTTTCCTTTTTTAAATTTTAGTGTACTAGAATAATTGTGTACAAATAGAGTTATCTTGTGGGCTAAACAAAGTGGTAAATTGCTGCAGTTTTTCTTTGTGTAGGCGTTCACATGTGATATTAAGTGAAGTTGATAGTTCTTAACATGTTTTTTCATTAATTAATACATCTTGAAGGTTAGAATTAGGTTAAGGGGCCAGACCCATGGTTTTCAAGAAGGCATTACATTTTTCAGAAAAATTCCAACTTCAGATTAAGTGTCCATCTTAAATGGTAATATTTGCAAGGGTGGAAGCTGGCAAGCTGAGCTTTACGTAAATCTGGCCCTTGCTTCCTCTTGCACTGCAGAAACATGGTATTTCTTTTATAAGTTGTATTCAGCAAGCAATTACTTGTCTTTTAGTCAGCTCAGTTACTTTTGTTATTACACCTAAAAAGTTCAAAATAACTTCTTTAAGAGCTTTGCTCCAAGTCACTGAGTAAAGAGAACTTTGCAAGTTGACAGAACTGAAGATGGGAATCCAAGGCTTTTAATGTGTTCTGCACACTTACTGATTGCTAAAGCATTTTGGAAAGAGTTCCATACAGAAATACTTATGATGCAAGAATAGCAAAACTGATATAAACACTTTCCTCTGTAGCACTTTCAGGAATGTTCAAGCTGATGGATGTTAAGTATAGTTTAAAATATAGATTGATAGTGGTAATGATACTAATATCTTAGAGAAGACCTTAGTCACATAGTATATCTGATACATTCCATACACATAATTGCTTTGAAAACAATTGAGTTGAATAGCTTGCTAGTTAAAGGGTATATAATTCAAGTGTAGGGGTAGAAAACATGGAATTTGCATATCCCATGGTGGTAAGGCTTTTTGGAAAATGTGGGGACAAAGCATACTGTGGTTTTTGTTTGTTAGGAGTTTTGTTTAGTGTAACCCATTGCAAATGGCATTTTTTTCCTAAGCAATGCCTTCAGTTTTATGTGGCTTAAGTAGTCTGCATACTTGAGTTATCAGATTTTGCTCTAGAATGTTATCTTTCTCTACTTACCAGGGGATTTTCTACTCTTAATTTCTCTCAATTAAGCTTCTCTTCTCTTCCATGTTGCTGCAAGAAGTGATACTCCCGTGGAGCCACAGCATCCCATCAGCAGTGAGACTTTGTGCCAGAGTTCAGTTCCAGAAAATGAACCAGTTAATGGAGCACAGAGTCAGGGATCAGCCAAACAAGAGAAAAATGAGGTAATGGTTGTTTGTTTAAAAATAATGAGGCCTTTTGAGCTGTGTTCTGATCACTTCATAATGATTTGCCTTTGTGTTGAGAACTTCATGCGTGACAATGGGTTGCTTTGAATCTTGTTTTTACTATAGTGAAAATACCATATTGCATCTTGTATGCGAAACGACTCTTTTTTTTCCATTGTATAAAGTTCTGCTGTCATTTGAGTCTGTAATGCAGCTGATTAGTGTGCCTTCTCTCATCAGCAGTGTTGCTAAACTGTTGTGTATGTCGTAAAAAAAAAAAAAAAGGTTGCAGTACTCAAAGCCAGCAATGTTAGATTAAACAATGCTTAAGAATCCTCTTAGTGTTTTAGCGAGGAATCTGGCATGTAGCCTGCAATTTTTGGTGTTAACACTAAGTTTCATAGGTCATCTTCAATAATTTTGTCTAGGACACAGAGAAATTAAAATTGGATAACTCACTGGTAAACGTATCTTTGCTATTCAGAATCCAAAAGCATAACCGGTTTTTTGATTTATCTTTGAAGGCTTGTGCCTTGACTATCCTTGTTTTCCTTTTTTCTCCTTAACAGCAATGTGGGGAAAGTGAAATAATAGTTCGGTACTAAACAATGAAAACAGTTACCTATTCTATTCCCTTTCCACAGTCTTAAATATCTGCCTCTTAATTCAGTAATGAAGAATAACATCAAGTATGCCATCTCTTTGCAGACTCCAGTTTGATTTTCTTAAGTAAACTTTGTCTTGGCTTATGACATCTATATGGTACTGAAAACCAGTCTAGTCTTGACAGGGCTATGTTCTTGCAGACTCTGGATACTTGAGGCAACGGGGCCTGCTGGAGGATTAACTAAGTCCTCCAAACTTCAGGACTTCACTCCCCTCAAGGACTTTGCTGAGTAACTTCTCTGCTGCAACAATATTGTGTGTGCACATTGGGAACTAGGGGAGGGAGGACAGAGCTTAGCTAGACGTATGACAGAGCAGGCTTCAAAAAGCAAAAAAACGGACGCAGAATTTATAGGAGAGAATGAAGACAGGAGATGCTGTGCTGTAGGTGAAGGTATTGGCCAGACTATTATACACAAGTAGAAAAGAAGGTAGTACCCAATTCAATTTCACCTTCTTTTGTTTTCCACATTGTAGTGGTATATATGTGTACCTGTGCGAGTAGGAAATTCATTTAAGTTTCTTTTCATAGCTTTATTTTTGTATTGTTCCTGGAGGGGTTGTGTTAGAAGCCAGAATTTATAGAATAGAGCATCAGAGCAACATATTTTAGGTTTAGGTGTTGGATTCTGTATCATTATTATACAAACTAAAGGATCAAAGGATTGAATCCAATTGCAACAAAAAAGTATCAGTCATGGAAAGAAGTATAGACAAGAATATACCTGTTGCTTAGAAGCATTATAACCCAGTGAGTAGGGAACAATTCACCTATTTGAAATATAGAGAATGCTTTCTAGACTTCTGAAGATAACTTCAGAGTTTCTAAATTGCAAGTATTCATCTCAGGTGGAGAACGTTTTACAAATGCAACAGAGCTAGGAAATCCATTATAAACTAAAAAATTATTGTGTCAGAGAACAAAGAATTATAATGCAAGTGTTTTTATTTAGAAGAAATGCAAAAGCTCATAGTTATGAATAAAGATCCTCTGCATGAATTGTCTGAACTAATGCAAAGTTATCAGGATGTCCTTATACAACTTAGAATTACTAGATGACAAAGATGTCACTTTCAAAAACAAACAAAAAAAAATCCACCGGGTTTCTTTTACTACTTTTTTTTTTTCTATTGGTTTGGTAAATGTGCAGTTAAGGTTTTTCTCAATGTTGATATTTTGGCCTTGGACTGAAGTTCTTTTGGTTTTCTGTGGGGTTTCTTGTTTGTTCATTTTTAACTTGTTCTCAACTGTTTTATGGTGGTATTATTTGGAACTAGTAGCACAGAGAGAAAGGGAGGATCAGGGAATGCAGAAGGCAGGGAGTCCTGAGGAGCTGGCAGTGTGGGAAGCTAAAGACAGTACATAGAACAGACCATGAGAAAGGAAGCTTAAGTATTTGTGCTTGGTCCAGAAAGGACCAGTAAGGAATTTTAAAGTTAAAACAAGGTACCAATTTCAACAGTAAGATGTAACACTTAGACCACTTAAAGGTTGCCTACTGGGAGAGGTAAACCTGCTTTGCAGACTGACAGCACAGAAGTGTCAACGTGGCAGAAAATACTAAATTTGTAGTGAAAATATGAGTTGGAATTTGGAATGTAGCTTACATTGTTTTCTGATTTTTATTTTCAGTTTCAAATAACCTATTTGTTTTGATGTGAAGTAATACTTTGGAAGTTTTATAGGAAAGAGGAGTCTCTTTCTGAATTAGAGCAGAACTTCTTCAACAGTGACTAGTACAGACTGGCAGCAATTTCCTTTTTTAATATGTAAATTGTATCTGGTTTTAGGGGAGAATGAAAGCATTGCTCCTTAGAGGAGAATCTGCTGACCTTTTGATGCTTGTATAATAACGAACTGGAGAGTGAATATTTTGGTTAAATACTGAATTTACTATTTAATTTTTATTAGTAATTCTCACTTCTTTTAAGCTTCGTGATTCAACAGAGCAGTTTCAGGAATATTACAGACAAAGATTACGTTACCAGCAGCACTTAGAACAGAAAGAGCAACAACGACAATTGTACCAGCAAATGTTGTTGGAAGGAGGTGTAAATCAAGAAGATGGAGCTGATCAGCAACAGAATCTTACTGAACAGTTTCTTAACAGGTTGGGGGGTTTTATTGCTTCTCCCTTCACCCACTCCTGTCCCTCCTCAAGTTCTCATAATAACCTGTTTTGGTGGTCTTTTTTTCTTGTCATTTGTTATTAGATCTATCCAGAAGCTAGGAGAATTAAATATAGGTATGGACAGTCTTGGAAATGATGTACAAACACTTAGCCAGCAATGTAACGGGAGCAAAGGGAATGTATCTACCAATCCAGCAAGTAACTTTACATCACCACCTTCAGATGCTAGTCAGAGGATAACAACTGATAGCCAAAATGTTAATACAAGCACTCCTCGAAAGCGTGGATCAGCTAATCAGATACCCTTTCCTGAAGAGTCACCTGTACAGGGCAATCAAACGTAAGTTATGTGAGACTGTTCAGGACTAGAAATGTCCTTCTGTTAGCACTGTGGGAGTAGGTGTTCATCTTTATTTTTAGTTATCAGATGAATTTGTCATTGGATAGGGTTATTTAGCTCATGATCAGTGTTTTCTGTGTATTTTTACAGGGATTATAAAATTCTTTTTTTTTTTTTTTGACAGCACACAAGAAATAGTGTTACTTGTTATGGTTTACGCTTTATGCTTACTTTTAATTTTGGACTTTTAATTCCATCTTAAATGTATAGTTCTTGTTTATTTTGTGCTCTAAGTTTCTGAAAGCTTTTTTATTAAATACGAAGTAGATGGACAGAGAGGCAGGGCAGAGTAGGAATTAAATTTCTTCTCTTAACTAAAAGTCGTGCTGACCTGAAAGCAACCGCTATTTTTCCACATATGTGTGTGTGTATGTACATATATACATATGTATGTTATAGAATGAAAACAAGTGTTTTTAACTTGTATTCACTTGCCTGGAGTTGCTGCAAAAACAACCACCTCATGATAAAGAATCAGACACACATAACATTTGTCCACATAAATTAGTCAGTTCTGAGTATGACTGAAACTGTAACTTTAGTCCAAAAAATACTTATAAACAAATCTGTCCCTGCTCTTGTTTTTTCTATCTTGTTGTGAATTTAAACTTTTCACCAAATCAAAACAGTGTATCGGAACATGCTGTCACTCAGCCACAGCTGGAAGATTCTTCAGGGAACTTAACTAGGACAAGAGGCGATGAGGTGAGTTTTCTTTATCGTCCTTTACAATTTATGTTTTCACAAGATTCAATATTTAATCCTGAGTATGTGACATCCTCTCATTGCTAATAGATATTTAGAATGATTTTTGGTTGATGCAGTACCTACAGAATCACAGAACCATTGAGATTGGAAGGGACCTCTGGAGACTGAGTCCAAACTCATGCTTAAAGACGGATCAACAAGAGCAGGCTGCTTGGGGCTGGGCCCAGTTGGGTTTTGAGTATCTCCAAGGATGGAGACTCCACAACCTCTGTGGACAACCTGTTCCCATGTCTGACCACCCTCATAGTTTTTGTTTTAAACAACAAAAAAGCTTAAATGGAATTTCCTATATTTCAGTTTGTGTCCATTGTCTCTTGTCCTTTCACTGGGTACCAGTGATAAGAGTTTCGCTCAATCTTCTTTACTCCTCCTGTCAGGTGCTCATATACACTGAGATTTACACACACATACCCTGAAAGGCCTTCAGATTTCCAGGCCAAACAGTTCCAGCTCTCTCAGCGTCTCCCTTGTACAACAGAGGTTCCAATGGGATGTCTTTCACAGCCATTGTTTTGTGTTCTCCAGGTTGAGACTTTGATTGTTGGACTCCTGTCACTATGGTCTGACTTTAGGGAAATAACTTTGCAATAAGTACATTCCAAAGTTTATGCATCAGATAAATAAAAATCAAAATTTTAGAAAGGTGGTGATGAAGTCATCTGGAGGATGATGTAATAAAGCTTAGCATAATTTAATGATAACTTTGTGTTATCTACAGGGTGAAAAGTTGATTCTTATGTTTAGTATTATATTTGTTTTATAAACTGTGTTTATGAATTGGACTGCTTTCAGAAAAATGCAGCTTTGCTCCCCTTGCAAGTTTCACACAGATCAAATGTGTTTACACAGAAATAAACTGTAATATCATGCTTTTGAAGTGGGCTGTTTAGAAGAACAAAAGCTGTTGGAAGCCTGGAGGGAGAATAAGAAATGTTAATCTAGTGTTAGCTGTAAGAGTGAGTTGAAGAAAAGAACTTTTTGAAGTATGCCATTCCTTGATCTGGAGTAGACATTGTTTTACAAATCTGTAATTTGAATAGTTTAGCCTGGTGCTGCTACTTATTAATACTTCGGTACAACAGTTTCACGTTATTCAGCAAAACAGTCACATCCACTTTTAAATGTCTGGTTTTATGCTGAAGAATCTAATTTGACTGTTATCCTTCTACACAGGATGATAAATCAAAAAAGCAGTTCATTTGCATTAATACTCTAGAAGACACACAAGCTGTCAGAGCTGTAGCCTTTCATCCCAGTGGGAGTTTATATGCTGTTGGCTCTAACTCTAAAACTTTGAGAGTTTGTGCCTATCCAGAAGTAATTGACCCAAGGTAAGAAAGCTTGTTATTATAATTTCTTTTTCTGTAGCATAGCACTTCTTTCTCCTGTAGCTACTGATATTTGTACATTTCATACCTTTATTTTGTTGTTGTAAATAGTGCAGTACTTTCCCTAGAAACCTGAACTGCCGAACAAAAATAAGATGATCTGCTGAAGAATTTGTATATTTGCAGGCTACTTTTTTGCTCTCTTCCATTACTGGCAAGATGTATTGCCACAATACCACACCTTTTCCTTATAAAAGTGTTACTTTTGCTTTAGCAGGTGAGCTTATCTGTGTTTACTGTGGTCCATTGTCGTTTTGATATTCCAGCTGTAAAAGTGGGAGAAAGCATGTGTCAGTTCCCAAGCCAGCACAAGTTGGGCTTTGTGAGATGCAGTTTCTGGCAGGACAGACTTAACAGTAGAGAAAGCAGTATCTTCTTCAACTTTTACAGCAAAATTTGCCAGAGCATGTCTATGACCCATTGTTACTATAAACATTGTTTTCCTGATATTTAGTTCCTCGACAGGAACTTGTGGTTTACTGTGCACCTAGTCTTTTCTGTTTTCTTTTCACTCATTTCTTTTTAATAGTAGGGGGAAAAATATTTTTTCACCTGGAAATAAATATTGCCCTCTCAATAACCATTTCCTTGTCTCTGCTCCAGTTACACTATTTTCCTGGAGTAGGGGGGGAAGTGCAGACATCTAAAATGTCAGAATTTCAGAAGGAACTGCAAGTATGCACAGTGACTTTATCTGGGACACCTTCCCAGTTTAGGGCTCATGTTCAGGCTTCCAAAGTGTTCAAAAAGTAATCTGATTTTTTTTTTCTTTTCCTCCTTAAATATCATTAGTAAGGTAGCCCTTGAAGTTTAGTTCCAAAATATTTGGAATACATTGGCAATGTGTGAAACAAAAAAAAAAAAAAAACACACACCCCAACACAACAACAACAACAACAAAAACCCAAACCCAAACCTAGTTGATTTCTCTGATAGCCAATGCAAGCCGACTTGCTGGGCTTGAAGCCCAGACAACCTCCTGATTGGTAAACAGTGCAAAACATTTCAGTGGTATGAACACCTCCTTATTGACTAACTCTGCTCCCACACAACTTACTCTAACCATTGGGAAAGGTTAGATGGACTCTTTAGCCTTAGTCTCTAGTTACAGTGCACGATCTGATGTGACAAGTGACATAGTGCATCTGGATATGAAAGGAATACTGAGATTTCCTCAATTCTGAACTTGTTCTCCTTCCTCTTGTGTTTTTTCACTATGCTTATAGTCTGCCAAAAACATTTCATCATGGGATTTACAAGTCAGCGGAGAGATTACATTGTCTTAAAGATATTCATATTGTAATGGCCTGAGTCCAGACACACATTCAAAATTTTTCGTGTTTTTCAAAAACCTACAATTGTGTAAAGTATCTGGTAAATAGCCGTTGTTTAATGGTTCATTAAAGTTTTGTTGGGATTTTTTTAAGTTCTCAAAATTGTGTTTCAAACTGATGTATGATTCAGGACAGGTTGGGTTTGGGTTTTTTGATTGTTGGTGGGTTTTTTTCTTTTCTCTAAAGGTGTAACAGTAGTGTGCTTTTTTTCACATATTTGAGATTAAACACTGATAGATACACATTACAACTCTGCAGATGTTGCTCAAATAATCACAGTGCTTTCACACAGCTGACTGGCAGCATGTGGTCTCTGTGCTGGGCAGGTGCTCCCATGTCCTGACAAAGTCAGTGATTCTCAGCTGCTGCCTCCACCTCTTAACAAATGTAGTGAATCCAAACTCTGAGTGTGATATAAGGCATTAGGCTATTTAGGAAGCTCTGTAGTGTGTGTTGAATGGTGATTCTGATTTAGGCTAATCTGCCATGGATCTCCTCTCTGGCAACAAAATAAAATTAGCTTCCGTGTAGATTTATTTTAGGATTTGTTACTAAAGCCATGTTTATCTCAAAAGTTTTTAAACAGACTTAGATGTTCTGTTTTTTACCTCTGCCTCTTTTGTTGAAGTATTTATAGTATGGTTTCTGAATTTTTCAATAGCAATTTAATTTGTTGAATTTCTGTTGTTGATGTTGATATTACTGGAGTGAATGTTGATGGATACAGCATTATCTTAAGCACTTGACTACTTCCTGCTATGGAAACAGAGAAACAACATTGTAGGAAATTAATTGATTTAAATAGAGGAAATGTACATCAATAGGACTGTTTCTTTTATTTCAGATATGTGTAAAGCTGATCTGGTTTCAGAAATAAGAATGTACGGTATGTTTAGATGCTGTGAAGATTCCTGCATTAACATATAATGGTGAATGTGTCTTTCTTGCACAGACTACTGTATTAGTTTTTCTAGTAGATGAGTGAAGCTTTGAGAGTCACCATATTCAACAAATTGTATCCAGTGCACAGTTCATAATGATGAACATGTTTGAGTTTTTTCTCTTCCTATATGTTTTTTTGTTTATTTAATGGCCAAAGAGGGGACAGTACCTGACTGCAGCATTTTTCTGTGTCTTCCCAGATAGGGTTAACACAGAAGCATTTTTCTTGATCCTTTAACCACTTTAAGTGCTTGATTAGTCCCACTCATTCTGACAGCAAGGATGGCATAGGCAACAACTTTTTGGATAAAACAGCAGGCCTCAGTTTTTATTGTTGCGGTACTACTAAGCACAACAGCAGCCCCAAACACAAGTATATGGAGCCCAGTCATATAACTGGCCTGTCATACCACACACATCCCCGCTTAGGGGAAACTGGAAAAGAAACACCTTCCTGCACACATACACAGAGGTTACACAGGCTTCTGCTTTCTTCTTTCAGGAATCTGGATTTTCCAACCTGCAGCCTGATAGTTTAGTCCCAGACTGAGCCTTTAGCCATGCCAGCTGCACTGGGTGCTGCCATAGGTAGTGTGTACCTTGGAGGTTTCGTAGCCTACTGTTGATTAATTGAACTCAAGCACGTTCAAAAGAGGCCACAGGATCAAGAAGTTGAAGTATGAAGGATGTAGAGAAAAATCCCACCAATTTAGGATTCTGGGGATAAGGTTTCATTGTATGTAGCTAGTAATTACTATATTTTATCTGTATTAACCCTTTACAGGTGAAGGGGTTGTGTAAGTTCTTTTTGCATGTCCAGTCACAAATACAATGGGAAGATGAGGAAAAAATGAGAAAATGGGATGGAGAAGATGCTTTTGTTTTGTCTTAGATCACATGTGTATGTTTCAGTGCAAACGGTTATACATATTTCATGTTATCTAAATAATAGAAAACCAGTATTTTCATTTTAGAATACATTGTTTTCCTTACAAATAAAGAGAGATTGGATATTTTTCTTTTTTTTTTTTTTTCAGTGCTTATAATACTCCTAAACAACCTGTAGTTCGCTTCAAAAGGAACAAGCATCATAAAGGATCAATCTACTGTGTAGCCTGGAGTCCCTGTGGACAGCTGTTAGCTACTGGTTCTAATGATAAATATGTGAAAGTACTGCCTTTTAATGCAGAAACTTGTAATGCAACAGGTAGTGTGTGTATATTTAATTTAAAGAACTTATTTTCAATTATTTGTCCAATATTTGGCAAAACCATTCAAATTACATTGATTATGTAGTTAATAGGGTTTGTTATTTTTATTCTAATACTTTGATTAACTTTCCCTTTCACCATCACTGCACTCTCTGTCCAGCAAAGAGCCAGGGGTTGGGGATTATCTGTTGGTTTTTGTTTGGTTTGGTTTTTTGTTTGTTTGCATTTTGGTTTTGTTTTGCAAGACTCTCTGGTATTGTGCTGTTGTCTTGTAGACTTTTTTCAGATATGGTAAAACGATCAGATATTCTTACCCAGCTCTAGTTCCTGACTGTCAGTAGGATCTTATTTCCACTTCCAGTTCCCCTTTTTCTTGCCTAGTTCTGTCATATTCTCCCCCATCTTAAAAGTCAAAGGCTTCTCTCCCAGCAAATACTATTTTCCATGCCTAACCCTCCTAATCAGTTGTCGTGGTTTAACCCCAGCCGGCCACTGAGCACCACGCAGCCGCTCACTCACTCCCCCCAGGTGGGATGGGGGAGAGAATCAGAAGGATAAAAGTGAGAGAACTCGTGGGTTGAGATAAAGACAGTTTAATAGGGAAAGCAAAAGCCGCGCGCACAAGCAAAGCAAGGAATTCATTCACCACTTCCCATCGTCAGGCAGGTGTTCAGCCATCTCCAGGAAAGCAGGGCTCCATCACGCGTAACGGTTACTTGGGAAGACAAACGCCATCACTCCGAACGTCCCCCCCTCCTTCTTCTTCGCCCAGCCTTATATGCTGAACATGATGTCATATGGTATGGAATACCCCATTGGCCAGCTGGGCCAGCCGTCGTAGCCACGTTCCCTCCCAGCCCCCTGCGCACCTGGCAGGGCATGGGAAGACAAAAAGTCCTTGACTAGCGTAAACATTACCTAGCAACAACCAAAACATCAGTGTGTCATCAACATCATTCTCACACTACATCCAAAACACAGCACTATACCAGTTAATAGGAAGAAAATCAACTCCATCCCAGCCGAAACCAGGACATCAGTACACTGAATATGGGTCTTATCTTTTCTGTTTTGAACTTACACTGTCTTGTCCTATGTGGTTCAGTGTTCTGAATGATCCCTCCTGGCAGAGAAAGCCTTTTTAGTTTACCATAGTTTACAAAAAGAAATAAATGTACTCTATAAACCTTGGCTGGAATTGGCTGTGGAGGTGGTCTGTGTACCTTTTGCAAAGCTTTAGAACTGTAGGAAGCTCAAGCAACACTAAATAAAAATAAGATTCTTAGAGATTTTGTTTGAACTCTAGTAACTGAAATGGACTATTCTATGGAAAGTGCGCAAAAATGTTTATACTTGGTAGTATACCCACCCTTGCCTAAAATATTCTGCATCATCACTGTAGCTGCTTTAAAGATTGCAGCACTAACAGTGAGAAACAAAGTATGGCTCATTTTGTTCCTTGATTTTTAAATTATTTTAGGACCAGATTTGGAGTTCAGCATGCACGATGGGACAATCAGAGACCTTGCTTTTATGGAAGGCCCAGAAAGTGGTGGTGCTATTTTAATAAGTGCTGGAGCAGGGGACTGTAATATTTACACAACAGATTGTCAGCGAGGACAAGGCCTGCATGCTCTAAGTGGTCACACTGGTATGTATGTTACTGCTTCTCTCTTGCACTTTTTAAGTCTGTATTATATTCTAATAAACTTGTTGGGGGGGGGGGGTTTAATGTCTCTGTGGTTTTCTTTCTAGCAAGACTTCCTTTTTCCTCTCCAAATAGCTCTGGAGGTATTGGGGTGAGGGCGGGGGGGGCACTGTTTTTAAATACATTGGCTGTTAAGTTAATGGAGAGAGCGCATGCTTCATTCCAGAGAAGATGCAAAGCTGGGTATTGCCTTACACTGTTGGCATTTTAGGTCATGCAATATGCAGGTTTTCCATAGGATGTTAAATCTGTGAATGCAAAAATACAATCAGAACTGTAATATTTCATTATTTGATTAATGATATTTAATCAAATAAAGAAGTATTCTTGTTCACAGGTCATATTTTAGCACTTTATACATGGAGTGGCTGGATGATTGCATCTGGATCCCAAGACAAGACTGTAAGATTCTGGGATCTAAGAGTGCCAAGCTGTGTCCGTGTTGTGGGAACAACGTTTCATGGAACAGGTAACACTTGCTATCATGCTTCTGATCATTCTTGCATAAAAATATATTTTAAAGATGTCTAAGTAGTGTAGAGTGAATGCAAGGGGTTTTTGCATCACAGAATGGAGCCTTGGCTTTAAAAGAAAGAAGTTGTGAGGATATCTTTACCTGTGTGTTTTGGTTTGGGTTTTTCTTTTGGCTTTTTTTTTTTAAAGTAACATTTCCTTTCAAAAGTTGGCTAGTTTTTTGCCTTGTGACTTTCAAACAGACCACTTCCAAGTACACTAAAATAAAACAAGACACAGATAACTGTTGCGGAATCAAGGAAGGCGTGGGAAGGAGCAGCCATTTTAGCAAGTCAACAACATACTCTATAGAAATCTGCAAAAGGATTCTTAAGAACCATTTGGGTTCGGATTTGTTTCGTGAAACATTGGGGGGGG
>VZTQ01008240.1:290043-308276 GCA_013400755.1 Pelecanoides urinatrix | reverse complement strand
GGGGGGGGGGCAATAAATTAGAATTGGAGTGGGAGGAAATTCCTTGCATTGTTCTACATTATTTCATAAAGACTGACTTTCTTTCCTGTGATGAAACAGCTACTTTTTCTCGTGCAGCTTTAATAGTGGCTTTGCTACCATTCCAGTGTGACCTATGGCTTCAGCGTTTTAAGTGCTAGAACATAAAAATTTTCTTATTTTAAGATAGCAGTAGCTAGGTATGTTCATCTTAAATCTAAGGGCCAGCATTTGGTATTATACAATGTATATTCTTGTTTTAAAAAAAAGTTGGCTATTTGCACAAATATACATAAATATAATGCGTGTTTACTTTTTTTTTAATTTCTCCTGTAGGAAGTGCTGTAGCCTCAGTAGCTGTTGATCCTAGTGGTCGTCTCCTGGCTACAGGACAAGAGGACTCTAGCTGTATGTTGTATGATATTCGAGGAGGACGAATGGTGCAGAGCTATCATCCTCATTCCAGTGATGTTCGTTCTGTTCGCTTCTCTCCAGGGGCACACTACTTGCTCACGGGATCATATGATATGAAAATAAAGGTGACAGACTTGCAAGGTAACATACTATAAAGGATACTAGGTTAATTTTCAATTTGATTTAATATTGAAGTTGTAAGAGAACTCAGTTCAAAGATCAGGTTTTAGTTTAAAAGGGGAAAAAATAGTAGAGCTTTGAAGGTTTTGAAATGTATATAAATGTGATTGTTCTGTTCACAGTTGGCTAGTCGTGTTGCTAAGAATGTAGGCTATGAACTAAATCTTGCTTTTGGGAGGGGGTCTGATTATGAGAAAAGAACTAATTAACACTGTTGCTTGACGAAATGGCCATTGCTTTCAGGCAGTAGTCATAAAATGGACCCTTTTAAAAAAAGAAAAGAAGTATAATAATAACGTTGCTTGTTTTTTACTGGGAAGAGTTAAGAAGAGGGAAGATACGGGGTATGCCTAATCGACTTGGACTGTTAAATTTTAATCACATTGATTAAAAACTGTGAATACTTGTATTTTAAAGTTGTACTGTGTCCAGTAATGCCTAAAAACCAAAACACTGGGGCCTTGGGGGGGGGAGGGGGGAGTATGCTTCATAAGGTGAAATACATATGTAAACTTTATTAAACAAACACACACAAAAAAAAAACCAAACACCAAAAAAACACCCCAAAAAACCAAAGAGCTGGGATATAAATTCGTGAATTGACTAATGATTTCTGTTCCTCTGCCTTAGGGGACCTCACAAAGCAGCTTCCTCTTATGGTGGTAGGAGAGCACAAGGACAAAGTTATTCAGTGCAGATGGCACACACAGGATCTTTCCTTCTTGTCATCTTCTGCAGACAGAACTGTAACCCTTTGGACCTACAACGGCTAGAGTGCAAACAAAGGCAACCTATGCAGCTAAAGCACAGAGACCTGAGACTACAGAACTGTAAAAACAAAGTAATAATAATTAGGCATTGAGGGAGCAGCAGTTGAGCAGGAGAGCGTCTTATCAAGAGGAGGGTCACTTGTCACAGATTTTTCTGGTTTCTAGGAGGTCTTGGTGTTTTTAGTATATTCTTTTGCAGTGCTTTCAGTCTTCCATGTGAACTCATGCTGCTGTGACCTATTGTAGTCTTGTTGCCAAAGTCTACGAGGAGAACTCTTATGTTGTCGATGTGCACTCGAAGTAACATGAATGACGTGTTTACAGTTTGGTATTAATTGCATTCCTTGGTCTTTGCCTCAATGAGAATTTTATATACAAACTTAAGTTGAACAACATTTTCATCAAGTCTGTATGTAATTAGTTCCACACACACACATAAATCACTTTCATTGTTTTTTCAGATTTATTGTATTCATCACTTCTCAACAAGAGGTCAAACTTTATAACATCTCCACAATTTCAACTTTTTTAGTAATAGATTCTGAAGTTTAAAGGTGACTAGGCAGTAACCACATCTTGAGTATGGTCCATTATATAGTGTGGGTTTTTTCTTTCTTTTAATCTAAACTGCGGGAAATGTTGCTCTTTTTACTATGTGACATTGTTTTGAACAAGCTAACATGTTGGAGGGGAAAAAAGTAAAATATTGGGTTTTTTTTTCCCTTCTGTAGAAACATACAATATTTTACTTTTTGAATGCAACAGAATACCTCTGTGTATAATGTACTGTAGAAAAGAGTGGATTGGCAGCAGTTGTCACAGTGAGCTTAATGGCTATCAGTTTTTCAAGTAAAAGGGATACCATTAATGCTGTAATAGAAACCAGCATGGCTTAAAATGCTATGTCTGCATGATAATTTAAGAATTAAATTGTTTAAATTCCCAGTTCAGAAGCTTATCTGAATTTTATTTCTTGCACTGTTTATGTATGGGAAATTGCAGTTTTATTTCTACAAAACTTTAGATTCTAATGTTTATGTATTGTTATATTTTCATATTGTACAGTTCCTTTTACTTTTTAAAATATAAACCTTAAACATTAGGTTATTTATTTATTTGAACTGCAGTTACGTTTTGGATTCTCTTGGTTACTAAATTACATGTGCACTGTAGCAAGCATTTTTAACTATCGTATAAAAGTGGAAAGGTAACTATAGAAGTGTTATCTGTGCTATAATCTCAATAAAGACCTCCAACACCTGCAGCTATCTCATCTGTTGTTCTGGATTCTTGGTTTATAATTTCTCAATGCAACTCTGATACTTAAACCGTATGTCAAAATCTTGTTGTATGCCTAGAACTATAAATGATTTTAGATCTTTGATACCATTTTCAAGTACCTGACTTTGCAGCGTGGTAAGTAATAATGCAGTAGCATAAAGCCAAAAATCTGTTTATTTTTCTATATTGGACACATAACTTAAAGTCCTAATGCTGCTTTGGAGGAAAACATGACTTCTAACTATTCTGTTCCTCCAGTTGTCCATCTGTGGTCAAAGCTGGCAGACTATTTTTATTTAGCACTACAAATACTTAAATACTAATTTCCTTAAATGAATTTCAGTACAACTCACATCTTTACAGAGAAGATCTAGTTTTATGTCTGTCATTTTATGTCCCAGCCTCTGTTTTTCTGAGTTGCTCTTAGGTGAGAGCTCCACCCCTTACTTGTATTTACTGAAAGGAAGCCTATTTCCTATATGTCTGCCTGGAACTGCAGACAATTAAAAATAAACCCATGTACGGGGAGGGGGGGGGGTTAAGTTGGTGGGAATTACTGCCGCTTCCTCTCTTGCAGGTGTGCGTGGCTTGGCTGCATCCCGCTTCACTGCCGTGGGGGGCTGTTCCCGGGGTTTTGCCTCTGCCGCACGGCTGGGTGCTCCCTGCTTTCAGCCGTCGTGTTCTTCACCCTGCTCCGCCTTTAGGTGTTCATTAGCCAAGTGGCGGCCGCCTCCTCCTGGCCGCGTTGCTTTGCAGCTCCAGAGCCGCTGCCGCCCGGCCGCAGGAACGGCGCGGCGGAGGCGGCCGCGGGGCGGTGCCGAGCCCGCCAGCGCCTCCCGCCGCCTGAGGGCCGCAGCGGGGCCTCAGCGTCCGCTTCTCCGCTTGCCCGCGGCCCCTGTACGGCGAGAGCCGTTTACCCCTCGCGCCGCGGGGCGGTGCCGGGCCTGCGGAGCGAGCGGCGTCCGCGGGAGCGCAGGCGTAAGGGGCCGGGCGTAGTGCGCGACCCCTCCCCGGCTGCTAGGGGCCTGGCGATGCGGGGCGGCTCCGGGCCGGGTAGCCACGCCGAGACCCTCTGCGGCCTTTCAGGTACGAGGGGGGCCGCGGGCTGGGAGCTCCAGGGTGGGCTGCGGGCGGGCCCTCGGCTGCGGAGCCTGCCGCCTGTGCGCGGCCGGGCGGCGGTGAGGCTGCCGCTGACTGGAGCCCTGCTGCGGGGCCAGGGAGAGCCGCTGGGCCCGGCCCGCGCTTTGTGCCGGCCCTCGGGCGCTCGTCGCGGTGACCGGCGAGGGGGAGCGGAGGGAGCGAGGAAGGGGCTGGAAGGCCGCCTGTCCTCTCACGCCGTGGCGCTGGTACCGAGGTGAACAAGGCGAAGGCGGGGGAAAAGTACGCGGGGTTTTCCGGTTGATAGTTGTCTCGGCGCTTGCAGGGTACGGCCTCTGGCGTCGTCGGCCGGGGGGCAGCAGCCGTGCTCCGGCGCCGGCCCGCGCGGGGCTGCGACCGGAGGGAGCGGGGCGGGCGGCCTTGGGCCTGTCGGCGCGGCACCGAGGTGGCAACGGCGCGGCTCCCGCCCGGGCAGGGCAGCAGTGCCCTCGCGGTCTTTGCCAGGCTTGCCGTAGGAGTTTCTGTGGTGCTAAGGGTGCTGGGGCCTCGTCTCGAAGCCTGGAGACGTTCTGCACTGTTTTGTCGTATTTAGCAGTGCTGAACTCTGCCCAACGCCAGCTGGTCACTACAGCTAGTTACGCTGATCCCATCATATTATACAGCTTAATTGTTGCATATTCTTGCTAGTGTTTTCTTTGGGGAAAAAAATACTGCTTAATGGAGAACTGAGTTTTTAAAGAACACTGCAGAATATTTTTTCATGTTGGACGATTGTTTCTTTTTTGTTATACAGCATGTTACATTCTGAGCTAAATATCTGAATTTTTTGTTATATTTAGTGATACAGGATGCTGTTTCCTTTGGTATTGTGTGCAATTGCGCTAATAGGGAGTGGTAAAGTTCAAGACGATGAATGGATTGACCCCACGGATATGCTCAATTACGATGCAGCATCAGGAACTATGAGAAGACCTTACAAGGTAGAAAAAGAAAGGGTGCATGCATACGTGTCTCTCCCAAACAGTCCTTCAGCCACATGCTGTTGAAAGATTGCCCTTAAATCGTGACATTAAGAAGCGATAGAATTACAGTCTTTTTAAGGCCTTACAAAGTTACATCTGAATCTATACGCAGAAAAGTGTTGTTCATCTGTTATTAAAATTGCAAGGAAAAAAATAGCGATCTGTATTATTGTAGATAATTAGCTCAGGGCCTTTTACTGATGAGTTTCTGTGGCACACTGATCAAGTCACAGGAACCATGCTTCTTGTCTTTTCACAGGTGGTGGTTGATTTGTGCACGTTGTGGCTCCACAAGTTACTTCTCTGAGAAGCAGCACTTGCTAGTTTCTCAAGTATAGTGTTAAATATCTTGAAAATTAAGTTCCTAGCTGATAAAAGTTGGGGGAGTTAAGGTTAATGATTATATTTTACTTGAATTATCCAGTTCCCCAGTAATATGGGTATAAACCCCATTTATTGTGTGACAGTATTATGAAAGTCAATGGTGTTTTGTAGTGCTGGACGTCAGAGTTTTCAGAAGGAAGATCAGAATAGGAATTGAGTACTGTACTGTTAATAATTCATGACCGTTGAGGAGAAGATGAAATACGAAAAGCTAGTTTTAACAAGGTGAATCATCTCGGTTGTCTTGTGTGAGGGGCGGACTCTACGTATATCATGAGATACATACTGTTTATCCAGTACATATGTGCACACATGGCTCTGTAAACTATGGGTGGTTGTACAGGAACCCTTGTTTTTGTCATTCTTCAGCTTTCAAGTTTGGTTTTGCAGTCTTGGATAATGCCATTTTAACGCTTCAGAACATAATTTTCTGAAGCTTAAAAAATGCAAACTGCATTATTTCTCTCCACAGAGTTCCTCTTCAGCCCCCACTTTCCCCAAGTCCACCTGACAGTCACTAGCATCCCTAAAATTCAGCAGCAGGCTTTGGACTCTTTAAACTTGGTGCCCAAGTGCTTCAGCTTTTACAAAAAAATATTAGGAGTTTTTCTCTTGTCTCCCACAAAAATAGCACTGCATCTTACAGGAGAAAAATGACTGCTTTGGGTTAATCCATCTTTTCAGGATTTCTTTTCTGCTCTGCAGTGAGAGATTTTAGACAGGCTGGCTGTGTGGGCCACCCGAGTCCTCAAAACTAAACTTTGTATCAGCATGAGTCACTGATGTGTGTGACGTTGCACTGGCGTTGGGAGACTTTCATCAATGTGCATGCCTGGTTCTGTAGAAGAAGCAGGGCTAAAACTAGGTCTGAGCAATTAGCAGAAAAATGGGATGTTGTTTCAGAGTGAAGAGAGAACGTGAAAGGAAAGGCATGCAACTGAGAATGGGGCTTTGTGTTTACTTTCAGTCTGGCTGGCTGCATGGCCAGCGCAACTGGGAATTTATCTGGCTGAAAACTGCCCCTTTGCTTGCTGAGTCAGTTTTCAGCCAGTCCGATTATCTAATCTGATGCACTGTGTGGCTCACCCCCGCTCAGAGGAGGGGAAAGGGCAGGTGGGGGAGGAAAGGGCAAGATCTCACCTTTTGAAGGCGGCATGCGTTTAGATAAACTTAAAGCAGTTGTCCGTTCTGAGCCTAAAGTAACAGCAGAGAGGCAACTAGAGTGTTGTTGGGGGAGTATTAGAAACAAAGACCAACACTCAGTTTTTAGCTCCTTTGTGCCTTTTAAAGTGATCTGACTATAGAAGCGTAACATGGCATATTGACCAAATTATTTGATTCTAAAAATACATGTTTTTCTTATGTAATTTTAGGCTAACTATCATGACTCTGAGGATAAGACTGTGGATACAGTCAGTGCTGAAGTCTTATCGAGTTGTTCCAGGGAAGTAGATTCCTTGCAACAGAAGGTTTGTTATGGAACTTCAGAATATTTTCCAGTCTTTTATAGCTTGTGCTTTCTGATGATGCTTTTCTGGATAGTATAGATCAGATGAAATGTTGGCATAATTGTGAGAGACCATGTGTTATGTAGGGAGAGCCTCTTTATTCAGAGGAGAGACTGGAAGTGGTTTGAACTCAATTCCAAATTGCTGCTCTGCCTACCAAGGTCTGTTTCCTAAAATGTTTTATAGTGTAACAGAAGTTGTTAGGAGCTACGTGCTTCTGTCCAGTGTCAACAGTTTAAACCTACGGTGTTGGTGTTACACAGTGCTGCCAAAAGCTAAGAAACCTGACCTTTCATTTGCAAGTTGTTCAATTCTGTTGATTTTAAGGGGTGGGTTATGGTCATAGAGAACCTGTTTGTGGCTGACCATAACGTGCAGTGCTGCAGCTCTCAGCTGTAAGCCCCGCATGCTGCTTCTTCCTCTGAGATTAGGAGGAAGTGGTGATGCTTGTGTAGCTACCGGGGCTCTCGCGTTCCTCAGCCATTTGGATACCCAATGGGGTATGTAATTTTAATGTTGTTTTACAGTTCTCTTCCCCTTCCCCCAATGTAAACTTAAAATTTAAGGAGATCCAGATCTTTAGTTGTTTCTAGTCTTACTGAGGTTAGCATTCAAACTGTGTTATTAGCAGATCTGAAGTCTCCAGTACTAGCCAGTCCCATGGAAAGTGGTATCTTTGGCAACTGCATATGCCTTTTATCTGGTGTACTAATCATGGGATTATTGCTAAACTAAAGAAATGTGCTTCTGTTAATCCCGAGTTTAATGTGTTGGTAGGGAGTTTTTTCTTCTATGAACAAGCTGGTTTGAGCAAGAAGTGAATAAAATGTCTTTACATTGCAGATTGCAGAATGTGAGAAGAGGAATGCCAAATTACATGAAAGCCGTAGCTTTTCTATTTTTAAGCGATACTTGAATAAGATTTTAAATGAAGCTGGAAAACTTGGCCTTGTAAGTATTTCAACAGTCATTAAAAATTATTTAGAATTCATATTGCTACTTTATGTGTTTTTCGCAGTTATCACGTATTGATTAATTATTCTGGCATACTTTAAATTTAAATTAAAATTAAGGGAACTGAATTGCAAAGGAAAAAATTACAGAAGTATGTGCATCCAGTATTGCTATTAGTTAGCAGTGTTTGCTCAGGAGAGACAGTTGCCATTTGGTCTGTAAAGCATCCAAAGGAAGACTACGTGAATTCAGAGCATGTATCTAAATATCTATTGCTGGGATGCAGCTGCAGTAATACCCTGTTCAGCTCATGTTAATGTTGTTAAACTTGAAAGAGCCAGATTTTGTTTGTTTGTTTGTCGTAGAATTTTTAGGCCTTTGTTTTAGACTCTACCACGTTAACCATCTAGGAATAGTAGCTTATTAGAGTTTGCATGTAAGAATCGCCTTATTACTTTCTTTATTATATTGTCTTTGGAGATTTTTTTTCCCATTCAGAGGTAGAGGAATAAATTTTTAGCAATAAGCAAAATTACTCTTTAACAAAGAATATTATACTTAGCAATGTAAAATTTCCTCTTTCAATATTTAATAGCTTCTGTCTGTATTACCCAGCCATGATTGGGGCACACACAGCACAAGTAATTATTACTTGTTAATGAGAAGTGGTTCTAAAATTTTAATAACAGGTGAGATAACTCACTTCATTTTTTAGGTTTTTGCCATAGAATTGAAAGAGTACAAACCAGTTGAACTCGTGTTTTATATAGTTTAAAAGAACGAACAAAAAGGCTATAGAATCACAGTGTGCTCCCTGACCCATGTCTTCATCTTGCAGTCTGCTTCAAAAGGTGCTGGTACATAATGAGGGTGTATAATCAGGTTTTTGCATAGGGATACAGTTTTTCGTATATACTTCTATTTCCAAATAAGCAGCTTTTAACCTTTGCTTTGCTTTGCTTTGCTTTTAATTCAGCCTGAGGAAAACGTGGGCCATGTCCATTACGATGCTGAGATCATCCTTACAAAAAAGACATACTTGGAGATCCTCAGGTTTCTCAATGAGGAAACTTGGCAGTCAGGTGCTGTGGATGATGCACTTAGTGATATTTTGATCAATTTTAAGCGCCATGATTATCAAGCTTGGCACTGGAGATTTGAAGACACTTTTGGAATTGATCTATATAATATGTTTCTGGTAAGAGAAGGAAGAAAGAATTTTTGTTGTTGTCTTTTAATTGCTGTTTTCTCCAGTTTCTTTGTGCAAGTCCATTCAATGAATGTTACCATCTTAACTCTGCACGTAAAGCAGTTCTTTCCACTGTACTTACAGCGAGTCACTCTTTGTTTCATGGTTGCTGAAGGTAGAGGCAATGTATTCACTTGAATTAAGAATTCAGGTTTTTTATTCCTGTCGTCATCTTTTCTTATTGTAGCTTTGAGGTTTTTTTCTGGTACGAAAAATTTCTTTTTTCTCTTCCTGTCTTTTATATCTGTGTTGTGTGACTCAATAGACTCTAGTACTTTCTTGTCACTTAAACTGACAACTTGTGCATTATAAATTTTCCAGATTTCTCTCTTGTTCAAATAGATGCTGAAGCTGTTGGCTTCTGCAGGAGTTGGAATATATGTATATTGAGACAAGTACATATTTGAGGTCTTAGATTTTATAGGTTAGAGGTTTTTGTGAATTTTGTGGGGAAAAAATTGTATAGTATTGGAGAGAAGAGCATGATGGTGTGGAAATGTCCTATTCTCTAAAATGGAATTACAAAGTGCTAAGCTGAGGATCTATAATCATAGAATCATAGAATAGTTTGGGTTGGAAGGGACTTTTAAAGGTCATCTAGTCCAACCTTGCTGCAATGAGCAGGGACATCTTCAATTAGATCAGGTTGCTCAGAGCCCCGTCTAACCTGACTTTTGAGTGTTTCCAGGGATGGGGCATCTACCACCTTTCTGGGCAACCTGTGCCAGTGTTTCACCACCCTTGTTGTAAAAAATTTCTTCCTTATATCTTGTCTAAATCTACCCTCTTGTAGTTTAAAACCATTACCCCTTGTTCTGTTGCAACAGGCCCTGCTAAAAAGTCTGTCCCCATCTTTTTTATAAGCCCCCTTTAAGTATTGAAAGGCCACAATAAGGTCTCCCCGAAGCCTTCTCTTCTCCAGGCTGAACAACCCCAACTCTCTCAGCCTTTCCTCATCGGAGAGATGTTCCATCCGCCTGATCATTTTCNCTTCCCATGTCCGCTGATGTAGTCACTCCATCATAGAAGGCCACTAGGTTGGTCAGGCAGGACTTGCTCTTGGTGAAGCCATGCTGGCGGTCTCGAATCCCCTCCTTGTCCTCCATGTGCCTTAGCATAGCTTGTAGGAGGATCTCTTCCATGATCTTCCCAGGCACAGAGATGAGGCTGACAAGTTGGTAGTTCCCAGGGTCCTTTCTACCCTTTTTAAAAATGGGTGCAATGTTTCCCTTTTTGCAAATACCAGGGAGTTCACCTGACTGCCATGACTTTTCAAATATCATGGAGAGTGGCTTGGCAACTACATGACCCAATTCCCCCAGGACTCTGGGGTGCATCTCCTCAGGTCCCATAAACTTGTGTATGTTCAGGTTCCTCAGGTGGTCTCGAACCTGATCTTCTCTTGCAGTGGGAGGGACTTTGCTCCCCCAGTCCCCGTCTTGCGGTCCATCCACTCGAGAGTTGTATGAAGAGAGGTTACCAGTGAAGACTGAGGCAAGAAAGTTATTGAGTACCTCAGCCTTCTCCTTGTCTGTTGCTCAACAGGTCCCGTATCACATCCCCTCTGGTAGGGCATCCACTCTGGCTTAAGAAGTTATCCTGAATGCATTCCAGGAGTCTGCTGGATTGCCTACAGCTTGCCGTGCTACTTTTCCAGAAGTCAGGGTGGTTGAAGTCCCCCAGCAGGACAAGAGCCTGTGAGCGCGCTGACTCCTTTAGCTGGAGTAAGAAGGCTTCGTCAATAGGCTCCCATTGGTTGGGCGGCCTGTAGTAGACACCAACCACAAGGTTGCCTTTGTTGCCTCAGTCTCTGATTCTTACCCATAAGCATTCAGTCTGCTCATCGCTATTCTTCAGAGATAGCTCTTCACACTATCCATTTCTTGATGTAGAGGGCAACCCCTGCGCCCCTCCTTCCCCGCCTGTCCCTTCTGAACAGCCTGTAGCCATCGATAGCCGCATTTCAGTCAGCTGAAGCTTATCCAGTCAGATATGCTGAAGCTCTCTGAATAAATCTTTACAATCCAGAATATGCTAACATTTTATGCTAATGTGATCTTGAAAGTAGCCTGTCTAGTTTTGAGGGGTCCATGAAAGCCAAATCAAAAAAGCAAGCTGTCAGTAGTGTAACGTTGCTGTTAGGGGTCCTTGGATGGAAGGAGACTGTAAAGTGCTTCTCTGAAGTCTTGCTGTTGTTTAACAGATTGTAACTTTGTTTCTTAACCAAACTGCAGGAGTTGGCAGCAGTGGTTCTGTGGTTCATACCAGGCACATACTACTCAAGCACTGAATTACATCAATTTTGTAATTTTAAAGTATGGTAGGTAGTGTAATAAATACTGTAAGGAAGCTAAATATCACAAGAAAGAAATGAGCAATTGCAATGTAAGGCTGTGATAGGAATGACTCCTAGTAATACCATAAAACTTTTCTGCCTTGTACTGCTGCAGATATGCTGTGAAAGCAAGGACAAATTTTCTCAACTGTTCTGTGTAAATGATGCTAGTAAAAACAAAAGTTGGAAGTTCCTTCATGAGTACTGACAGCAAGCTTGGAAAATTCCAAATGCGGATCATAATTTTTTCCTGTTTTCTTTTTCAGATCCTCTTGTGCTTAGTGTGTGTTGTAATTGTAATAGCTACAGAGCTCTGGACACATATTCATTGGTTTGTTCAGCTAAAACGTGTTTTATTGATAAGTTTTCTCATCAGTTTTGCATGGAATTGGCTTTACTTGTATAAGGTAAGTTGTTCTGAAATCTTAATAGCTTTTAGGCTTCAAATTTTACAGTTATGAGGAAGCTAAGGTTACTTAGTTCCTTTACTTAGTTTATATAAAGCAATAATTGACCGCAAAATAAAGGGATGAAC
The DNA here is from genome assembly GCA_013400755.1 of Pelecanoides urinatrix. Lineage (NCBI taxonomy): Eukaryota > Metazoa > Chordata > Aves > Procellariiformes > Procellariidae > Pelecanoides > Pelecanoides urinatrix. The sequence goes on along the minus strand of VZTQ01008240.1, from coordinate 296,528 downwards.
GTTTTACTTTGCGTGTTGACAGGTGTATTAGGCTTAAAGAACAACAAAAGAAACCCTGCCAACTTTTATCCTGCCACAAAGGTGCACAGAATTCGTAAAGCAGTAGAACTGTGATTTCACTGCATGGGCAAGGGAGACATGAACTCTGTCTAAAGCAGCTTGGTAGAAAAGTCTTACAAAAATAGATTGTGGGGTTTTTTTTCTTTCTAAGGATTCCCTGGCTGAAACTGTATTTAACGTGTGATAGACCAGAGATAAATGCTTCATTAATGGTGACAAAATAGCTGACTGTACAATGGTACAATGGTATTGGTTTTAATGAGAAGGAATTTATGCTGCTAGATCATAGCCCAACCACAAAATCTCAGTCCTCATATCTTGTCATCAGAATTTAACTGCAGCTTGTCAAACCCAGTATTGTGGTTTAACCCCAGTCAGCAACTAAGCACCACACAGCCGCTTGCTCACCTTCCCCACCCTGGTGGGATGGGGGAGAGAATCAGAAGAGCAAAAGCAAGAAAACTTGTGGGTTGAAATAAGAACAATTTAGTAATTGAAATAACTATTATTATTATTTTATTGTTGTTGTTATTGTTGTTGTTATTTTATTTTAAAATATAATTAAAAGTAAAACAATGAGAGAGAGAGGAGCAAAACCTAGGAAAAACAAGTGATGCAACCGCTCACTACCCACCGACCGATGCCCAGCCAGTTCCCAAGCAGCAATTGCTCCCCCCTGGCTAACTCCCCCCAGTTTATATACTAAGCGTGACGTCATATGATATGGAATCTTAGGGACGTGGTTTAGTGGGCATGGTAGTGTTGGGTTGACGGTTGGACTCGATGATCTTAGAGGTCTTTTCCAACCTTAATGATTCTATGAATATCCCTTTGGCCAGTTGGGTCAGCTGTCCTGGCTGGGCCCCCTCCCAGCTTCTTGTGCACCTGGCAGAGCATGGGAAGCTGAAAAGTCCTTGACTTAGTATAAACACTGCTTAGCAACAACCAAAACATCAGTGTGGTATCAACATTATTCTCATACTAAATCCAAAACACAGCGCTATACCAGCTGCTCGGAAGAAAATTAACTCTATCCCAGCTGAAACCAGGACATCCAGAAATAGCGGAGTGCCAGAGAATAGGAAGCCTCTTGAAGACGAGTAGACTGCCATGCGGAGGACTTAAATTGAGTCAGTAAAGAATGTCAGAGAGTTTTTCAATAGATGATTTGACTTGATTTTTTCTATTTGATTTTCAGTTACACACTGTAAGGCAAAATTATAATGAATACAGGTATTTTTTTAATGGGAATTATTTAAAAAATAAAAGAGAATGTCCTGATGTTTTAATTAGTAATTGCATGGCAGCTGTCTCTATTTTTAATCCGGAAACATTTTAAGGAAACAAGATACCAAATTACTTCTGCCCTGAACTTACATCTTTGAATATTGAAGTTTGCTCTTTTAGTAACTCAGACTCCATTTGGAGAATAACTCGGAGGTAACCATCTTGGTAGTTTTTATCTGTTCCCAGGAAGTACTTAGAATTCAACTCTGTTATTAGGTAGCAAACTTTTCTTAATACAGATTTGCCCAGGTAGTTATTCCAAACCTGCTAAGAGCAAACACCACTAGCTCAGGTGCAGTGCTGCATGGATGCAGGTGTTCTGTGCCCAGCACCAGCTTCTTTTATGTTTTACAAGTAATTCTTATTCTCCTGCAGCTGGCCTTTGCGCAGCATCAAGCAGAAATTGCGAAAATGGGGCAGTTTGATAACGTCTGTGCTGAGAAGTTGGACTGGGGGGAAAGTCTTATTGGTAAATACTTATTTTGTTATTTTGTAATAGTATTTAAGACCACAAAATACTCAGTAATAGTATCCAAGAATACTCTAATTTCTTCATGAGTAGTGCGAAGTGAGAAGATTCTTCACTGAATCTTCTTCACCAATACATGATTATGTGGTTTTACTATTTTTCCATTCCACAAGACTTTCTTTTCGAGGCCTTTGAAGGAGAGCTGATCACAAAACTGTGCTTAAAGCATGTCATGCTGTTACTTCTACGTGGTGTTTTTCCTTATAACTTACCCCGTGAGTGTTTCCCCAGCTGCCCTCCCCTGGTACCATTCAGTGCCATTTATTGAAGATAGGAGGGCAGAATTCAAGAAGATGATTTGTTTTCATCTTTCAGGCCTGTGCGTACAATGGACTTCAGAAATTAGATCTGTAACTGCTTACTCTAGTGTTTTTATTTTACAGAGAAAGCTGAGGTTTTTTTATTAGCTGTTACTTGTTATCCAATGCTATAGCTATAATGCTATAGCAGGTAGATCAATGATGGCAGCTCTTAATGAGTGCTTGTTATGGTCTTCCCTTTAGAATTTATTCCCTTTAGATTGTTCTGTTTATGTCAAATTTCAGTGGTTTATGTTCTGACTGCACTAAAATAAAACTACAGAAACACTGATGTCGTAAATTACTTGTTTATAACTTAAAAGTTCCCTTAAGGAGTAAGACTTTCTGCTTATAGCCAAAATAGTCTCTTGAAATCTAGCAAGCAAAATACACATCTTTCATCTACTTGCAGCTTGGCAGATGAGTAACAACACTAAGAATTACTTCTGTTTTGGTAGCTGTGGACAAAATGTGCTAGATAATAGTTCCCACAGACGAGACTTATTTTTCTTCTGAGGTTTCTAGGACTAAGCTCATCTAATGAAGAGAACTTTCTTGACTAAACATGGGGAAACCTCAGTTTCTTCTATTTCTTTCCAGCCTTCCCTCTCCTTCGTGCATCCCCATGACTGGATAAACTACACTGCCAAGCTAATCTCAGATTTTTAAAAATAAATCTGAGCTTTGAACCATATCTAGAAGAGTTCTCTTCCATCTGTGATCGAAATGCTACTTTCTGTATTACAACGTGTCATAAAATATATTTTTTAAAAGTAGTAAAAATGTGTCTCTGCTACAGAATGGCTCAGAAGTAAATGGACATTTCAGGACGATCCCTGTCAGAAGTACTATGAAACTCTACTAATAAATCCTGTTTTGCTGGTTCCACCGACAAAGGTACGTGCCAAGCCTAAAGAGATTGTTGATGATTATGTCTGCAATCAATCAGTGACAACACTATTTTTCTATTTGTATTTTACTAGGCATTGGCAATCACTTTCACCAACTTTGTAACTGAGCCTTTGAAGCACGTAGGACAAGGTATTGGTGAATTCATCAAAGCGCTTATGAAGGAGATACCGTTTATTCTGCAGGTTCCAGTGCTAATTATGATGGCTCTGGCTGTCCTGGTTTGTATATGTTTATCTTATATTTAAAAGCTCAGTTTTATTTTTTATATATTAAACTTATTTAAGTATTATTACCTATTATATTATTTATTTCCTGTTTGTACTACTGCACAGATTTCTTAGCACAGATGAAATTATTTCTACAAGGGAATTTTTTTCTTGACAAAATCTGTATAGTAGTTGGTTTAGCAATTAAAATAGGTAAGTTTGTATTTAAACCGCATCTCTCCCCCACTCCCCAAGTGGGATAAAATAGCATTAAACTGCTTAAAATCTTAAAAACTCTATGACAGTTTATTGCAGCTTAGTTTCCATTTCTTTTTTGTGTCATTACACAATGATGCATATAATTGGCATTTTGTGCATGAAAGCATTGAGTTAGAGCCTTCAACATCTTTCCTGTAGCACCACAGATGAACTACATCCAGTCAGGCAGTTCCTGCAGTGTGGTCAGACTGCAGAAAGCTTGAATTTTATTGTGGCCGTTCGGCTCACCTGAGCTTTTCTTTCCAGTGCTTTTCAGATATGTGACACTGAATTCTGTGTGCAAACCGCAGGCTACAAATATTTGGTGTTTTGTTCTTCCCCCCCGCCCAGGCTTTCTGCTATGGTGCAGGATCATCAGTGTCTATGTTAAGATACTTAACATCTTTTCAGAAGAAAAGCCTTCCTCCACCTGACAGTCAACAGGAGAAAATAGACTTTGGCCAATATGATGGGAGTAAATCAGACGGCTATTATTCGCAGAAGCTTCCTTATGTTTATAGAGGACCTTATGACAGAGGAGATGCTCCTGTGAGACCAGGAAATGGCAGCAGAAGTCCTGACATCGTGCATACAAGCCATGAGCCAGATACGCAAGTAGAAGAGTCTCACAAACCAGAACCGGGTGTATGTTAGTCCTGCTACTCTTTGAGCTGGGATTAAATTTAGTAGATTTCAATGTCATCTGCTAGAACATGTTTAAACAAGCAGCTTAACCCAAATCTTGGGGAGAGGGGAGTGAAGGAAGTACCTGTTCCCCTATAGGCCAGTTTGGTAGGGGTATCTTGGGCATGTTTTGTTCTGGAAAAATACTGAGCAATGGCTAACTGTGGCAGGAAACTACTGAATTAAAACTCATTATAGCAAAGACTTAAATAACTTCTGTTTTGAGAGATCAGTACTTATGTCAGCCTGGGCAATAATGATTACCCATAGAGGAAAAGTGGGGGGCAAAAAAGCAGTGCTGACTTTTCTGTAAACTATAGAAAATTAAAAACAGACTTATACTCTAGGTATACTCTAGATGCCATCACTTTGGATTGCTTGATTAATAGCTTATTATTAATTTTTACAGAATAGATTGCACACTGAGTCTGAAGTTTGTAGACTAGAAACTATCACAGCTGAAAACCTTACTGAAGAACGTGCACTTGAGCAGCAGAAACAGGAGATAGGCAAAGCAGAGCGAGAGACTGGAGAAAACTGTGATCCTAATAAAAACCTAGAAGGGAAAAGTCCTGCAATGGAACCGTGTGAAGAAAAGAAGCGCAGTTCAGATGACTCACAGGAAGGAGACTAAGGAAGCCTCGAGCTCAGCTGTAAGTTTTGTCTAATCTTTAGTTGTCACATCCTTGCTAGTTCTGCTCTAGTTCTCAAATGTAGAAAAGAGAATATCAGCAAGCTGATGGGAACTCATCTTTGGTCAGAGCATTAGTACACATAGCTGTAAGGTGGGGCTTTAAAAACTGAGAGACTGAGTATATGTACTACTTCTGGAATTTGCAATATATGTGTAAAGTTAGATAATACAACTTTAAGTGGCCAAGAAAAACAGGCTTTTGGGTGCTGCTGCTTGTTTGAAATCAAGTTTGTGTAGTAAGTTTTGAGTAAAACTAGATACTCTGTGGTGGGAAAGCACTGACACTCTGTGATCTAGCAAACACAAGCCTAACCAGGTAGCTGACAAACAGCCTGAAGAAAGTTGTTGATAGTCATATAATTCACGTAAGACTAACTGCAGCTCAACTAGAAGTCTCAGGACTGTCTTTGGTTTATACTCTTTAAAATCACTCTTAAGTAAGTAGGATTCCTGCTTGTCAGCTCAGTTTTAGGATAGCTTGATGATTTGCTTCTAGTTTAATAATTTGCGGAAGAGAGAGAAGCTGATGTTGTATCAGATGGTTTTTTAGGGCAATTCAAAGCTGAACAGGCAATAGGAAGCACTAAGTAAAAGTACTGAAGATCAGCACGATAAACTGATGGTAACACATGGTTTTGGAAGAATATTTTGTCATTTCTCCTTAAAAGTAGGAGGAGGACAGTTTCAGTAGAAATCAATTTGCAGTGCTAAAAAAGCTGCAAGAGAATGTTTGTAAAACTTTCAGCAACTGTAAAATAGTTTAATTATGTGGAGCCTGTGTCTGTTTAACTATTCTTACAATGCCATTTTACTCTGAAGCAAAAATTAAATTAACTAACTGTAGATTATTCTCTAGGGCTATAATACTTCAATGAAAAACTTACATCACTTCATTGATAAAAATCTGAAGTGAACAGTTTGCCACCTTTGGTGTTAAAATCAGTGGCTTCTAACTCAAGATACCTACACTTAAAACAACATGTAGCCCTCGGGGTTCCCAAGAACTACCCCAGCATAGCACGTCCTTACCAAGAGGAGTAGTTGAGGTAACAAGCAGCATACATACATTTATTGTTTGTAACATTTCAAATTCAACTACTGTTAGGAATTACCTGACGTCCATGGTAGTTCATGCCAAGTACCTACCATCCCTGTGATTCCCTGGCATGTGAACCGCTACTGGTGGTGGGCACGTACCACACGATCCATAGAACAGCACTGGCAGCTGTTACTTAAAAAACAAGTATATCTTCTTGGAAAATTCTTCTGATTGTAAAAGAAGATTGTACTGCGCTGAGTAATGCAGGAAACACTTAACTAAATACTACCAAAAAAACCCAGCATGTCTTGAAAAGACTGTTTTTGTATTAAACAGAATTAAAACTAGGGTTTGATTTTTTAAATTTTTTTTTTTTAATAAAAAAATGATTGCAGAAACACCGTTTGGAAGACACAAAGGCAGAATAAGTACTGAAGCTATTTCTCAATTTTTTTTTATTTAAAAAAAAAGTATAAAAGAAAACAGGACCTTTTTCCAGGAAGGTACAAATGGGGGG
>VZTQ01008240.1:171249-290024 GCA_013400755.1 Pelecanoides urinatrix | reverse complement strand
GGGGGGGGGGAATCAAGTTTTCTTTAAAAAGAACATACAAATTTAGGTCTTAACACCAGATGGAGACAGTGATAGAATCCACATGTCAGAAATGAGACTACCTTGACAGGGAAAAAATTCATATTAATGTTCATAGAGTAAAGGCAGTTAAGAGGAAGATAGAGTAATCCGTATCTCAGACACTGCTAAAAGCAGCTGCCAACTGCAAAGAGCAGCGGCAATTCTAACTACTGGTCATGAGTGTGATGCTGCTGCTATTTATACAAAAAATAATTAGAAAGGGAACAAAACTACTCATTGCAGTCTTCTGTAAAAAGGCATGTATGTTTTTCCAGCAAACAAAATGATACCTAAGATACTACTGTACAGTACGTGCCTGTTTCTTTCTTCAGCTAGAATTTGGTCCCTTCATAGTTGAGGGTAAATGGACTCTTTGTTCATCCATTCTCTTAGCTTGTGATCGTAAAATCAGGCTGAAAAAATCCTCATCTGGCACAGTTGGTCCTTTTGCAGATGGTGGAGGAGCACATCTTTGATCATCCAGTCTGGAACCCTACAGACAGACCAAGCAATAAAGCTGCATATTTACAGGAATACATATACTAAAATAACTGAATAATTACTAAAAGCTTTTGTTTTCAGATTTAAAGCTATTACAAGTATTTAATTTGTAAGTTTTGTTTCAAGTTATACTTCTCAAATAAAATTAGTAAGTTAAGAGTGCAACTGTGCCTAAAATGGTTCCTCCAAACCACACGTCCACATATATCTGAAAATAAAATAAGCCCAATTTAGTTCTTGTTCATATTGCAGAATGAGATTTGTGTCCTTTGTCTAGAAGAATTTCAGCATTAGTACATGGTATTTCTAGTCTCATACAACAGAAAATATGTTTGTCTTCCTTTCCTTATACAGGGAGTAAAAAATAGCCGCACTGTTGTCAGATTTGGAAAGATGCTATTGAGAGAAAGTTTTCCTCTAAACTCAAAAACATGGTGGCTTACTTGAAGAAACTAAATAGCAGGATGCACAAATCAAATCCCCAAAGACTCAGAATCCAAAGAGTTTTTGTAAAAGACTTACCTGGCATTTTACCAATATATCAAAGAAGTCATCATCCAGTTCTCTGTTGTTACTTGCCATGAGGTGACCTAGGACTGACTGACTGTTGTGTTGATTCAGACGAAGTCCAGGTAGATTACTAAAGCTAGCGCGTTGGTCATCTAGCCGGCGGCTCTGTGAGATAGCAAGCAGGTCTAGAAATTCATCTGTGCGGGGTGAGACTAAAGAAGTAGAAAAGGCTAGAGAGGAGGAAGAAAACAAGTTAGCTTAGAAACGAGTTCCTTTCCATAGTAAGTCTTGCATGCAAATACATTTTTAAAGTAGTATTTGGCAGGAACCAAAGTCAAATATGGGTTTTACTTTTAAAAAATTACATTTTCTCATTGTTTTAGGTGGAGTAGAGGATGTTGCCACTGAAGCAGCTGAGAATCTGTTCTTCTCCTGGAAGAGGCATCTCTGATCATCCATCCTGTTACTCTGGAATCGACTCAGCAGATCAAAGAACCCTTCATCTGCCATTGTCTCTCGACTGTTTTTCTGTAGAGGAGAGAACAGTTAGGGTATTTTGAACTGAAGAGAACCTAAAACTAGGACAACTGCATCACAGTTTCAGTCCAGTAGTATGTTTGATACTTGCATATCTGATATCCATTAAATGAATTTTTTTAGTCACCCATTGTTATAGACAGAGATTCATCGTAAGAGGAAATGCTAATAATAGGGCGAGCATTTTTGGAAGGTAAAATATACTAGAAATGCTTCATTCTCTGACACAGAAAGAAACAGTACTCTGATCAGTACAGCTGGAGTTACTCCTCCGCAGCCATGAATCCACCAAAAACCCAAATGCCCATGAAAGAAAAAAAGAACAGCAATGAACAGTTTCCATTGTCTCCTCAGGTCTATGGTCAAATGCACTCATCTCCCATCTAGATCAAATGACTCAGTTCTTTCATTTTTACCTGCTTTCTGTCAAGAGTGCAAAACCTAAAAAAATAATGTCAAAAATATCTCCCATTGTCTGAATCAGAAAAAATAGACTTTTTTAAGTTTGGAGAAGCAGGCTCTAGAAGAGACTAGAAAGAAAATATATGTGCAAGCTGAGCTGTAACTTTAGAAAATCCACCAGGAAAAAAATGTTCCAATAGTAGGAAAAGCTTAAAGCTGGCACCACCCATGAGACAGCTGTAGAATGGTGGGTTCTGCACCATTTTACAGAGCCACAGTGTTCAAATCAAGTAAAACTGAAATGGACAGCTGCAGGAATGTGTCTTCCGTAATTTCGATCAGAGAAAGATTAGTAAAGGCTATGATCTCCACAGCTCGCCAAACCTACCCTCTGAGAGTTTGGAAGTCGATGATCAATAGAATTACTGGCATCCTGCAAAACTTTGGAAGCGGTGCCGGTTTTATACTTTTTGCCTTTTAGTCGATTTACAAAATGCAGTTTTGCTGAAGGTTTGGCAACCAGTGGTTTCTGTTTAGCAAGAATCTCACTGTTCCAGTTCTGAACCTAAGAAAACAAGAGTCATGAAATTAAGCCTTCTGATTTTAATTACCTATACTGTTACCTCTTATTTGCTGCTGCCTTTCCTCCCCAAAATGAAGCAGCTTTACATTATTTAGTTTATCCAACCATGAGGATGTGAAAACTTAGGTGTTAGTTCTATTACTTGACCTGTGGTTAGTGAGCTCTTGTTATCTGAAGCAGGTTAGTACTGTTACTGATCAGTCTTTGAACTGTAGTGTGACACCTGATTGATTAAAATGTGGTCAAATAGTATATTTAATCAAACACACTGAAGTCTTCCTTGCTGACTACAGTGCAGGAAATGCACTTAATGCGAATGCTAAAATGCAGACGCAGCTGGCATTTCCCACCTGACGTTCTTGTAATTAGAAAGAAAAAAAAAAAGAAAAAATCCATAGTTTTACAAAGCATTAAGCAAAACAAACCCTTATACAAACCCAGATGCTCAACCAGCCTTCTATGAAGTCCTTAATATACAGTAAAGATTGAAAAGGAAGAAGAATAATGCCAGCACAAGAGCAAACAGGAATCACCGTCTTGTTTCACTGAAGAACAGCATGGACAGCTTTATCAACCTGACAGATTTTTCCCTAAATTATCTTCTAAAACAACAGAATTAGCCACAAAATTGACAGCTTTATCTACAACTGACAAACTCTTACAAAAACTGAATAAAACCATGGTTTTTTCTTGATTCAACATCAGAAATCGTGAACACAGTCACAAATCTTTCAGCAATAATGCCTACCCAAATGGATTGCCTTTTAAAGGCTTATTTAAGATCAGCACAGATTCCAACTCCCAAGATGGCATCCTGAACACTCAAACCATAATGCTGGTGTCATACATTGTTCTATGTATCAAAGACATTTATGGAATGCATTTTCAGAATCTACTAAATGAGTATCTTGAAAAAAGCCCTTTATAAGACCTAAGGTGCAATACCAGGTTAATACTTTATTACAAAATCCACATGAAACATTTTAGTATATTTAGGGCACAGACTATCACAGGCTATGTATTTTAAAAAAGATCATAGATAAATAGATTCAAAGAGTAAGATAATACAGCTTAGAGGTTCCCTGCAGAGAAATAACCCCAGACTAAACCCAAGATTTTTTTAAATCAGTACACAAAGAGGCTCTTGAGCATCAGTGCTGACTTCAGCTGTACCAGCTGTCCAGCTGTAAGCTTTGAGATTTAATTTCCTTTTGATAAACATGATGGCAGGCTTTGCACCACTTAAAGAGATGGGAATTAGATACCCCAGTATGGAGGGAAAAACAGCAATTTTAGTCTGCCACTGGAGTCATTTATGTAGAACTGCCAGCCCACCATTTAAAGGCAGACAGAATTTGAAGGAAATCTCTCAAAGATTGACACAAGGATTTTAATCAGGAAATCCCAGCTCTAAGATATTCTCTGAGCTTGGGGGGAAGTCACTTTACCTATCTGTGACTCAGTTCCAGCATTTCGGAAATAGCATCCTTACTCAAGATGGATTCTGAAACTCCTAATGGCTCGTGAATTGGTTGAAATTCCAAAGTGAAAACCATAACATGTATTTTAAGTGCCTATAAAATGACTGTAACCAAAGAAAAAAAGTTCAGAGCAGCTGAGCTAAAGCTTAGGAATTTTACTGTGAACCAATTTTATGCTGCACCCTCAAACCACTTTTAAAGCAGAGATGAAAGGAATTCCTTTGATGCACACTACAGGACCCCATTCTTTGTGAGCTTTCCACAAGCCATTACAACCATTATGTCTGTGAGATGCTGACTGCTACCTACATGACAAAAGTATTGTTAGAATTGTTAGACCTGCTTTTACCTAACTCTTAAGATCAACTAAATTAAAAAGGGGATGTGAATGACACATCAACATTCTGCTGAGTTCTTTCAAAGTTGCTAAGTATAAAACTTCTGACTATACATAACTGTTGAACTTAAACCCTTAGAAACATTCCATTGCAATCTCACTGGCAGAACAGAAAGAAGGAAAGTGCCAACCTTTTCTGGTGTTAATTTCATAATTTCCATGTTCTCCATACTGTGACGGCGTCCTACTCTCGGTCTGGTACCTTCAGGAAAGAATCAAGTTCATCTTTGTATCATGAAGATGTATGGTGTGGCTGTACACATCTAAGGTCCAAGGTACAACCATTCTGAGTTCCAAATCCAGGCAGTTAAATATATCAGTAGAGAATAAATACCCACTAGTAGAAGCAGCCTTTAAAACCACACCGATCTAAGCTACATAAGTTACTTTCATGGGACACAGAGGACCACGGATCTTTGAACAGAGGAACATCAAATGAACTGGGTTCTACTGTAACCCCCAGTGTCACTAAGATGGTAGGAAGAAAAAAAGGAAAGACNATGTGAAGAAACTAACCAGTAACCTGTGACTCAAAATGCAAATCCTACAGAAAAGGAGGAGCTGAAGGTGTTCAATACTGCAAAAAACACCTTTTTTTGCTGGGGGGGGGGAACCCCACATACTCGGCCATCTGTAGTCAGAAAAGAATGCAAACAACAGCTTCTTTTTGAAGTTCATTGTTAGAAAGTATTGCAGAAATAGGCACATACCATTCAAACTGTTCTCTACCACATGGCTTTCTGACATCATGGAGTTGTTTGTGCTGTAACTTAATCCAAGAACCATTTGAAGATCTGAGAGATTAAGTCTAGCAGTGAGTTCCCCACTTCTATCTCCTACCTGCAACCAAATAAAATAAGCAGTATATTACTGTAAAAAGAATACATATACGTAAATAGAAAGCAAACCTTGTCTCCTAGATCTCTGGGAGAACAGAGAATCATCTTTTTAATGAAGTACATAACAACTAAAAGGCACATAACAAAGCCTAAAATAATTCTCTACTAGGCTATTAACTTGAATTCCATGCTGACATTATCAGAGGTGGCACAAGAACTAAGGAGCTCATTGCAGTGAGATGGCTGAAATAAATCAACTATCTCAGAAATCATTCAAAATCCATTCCATTATTCGAAGTTACATGCATGGACACACCTCCATAAAATCACTGCGTTAAGTGAGAGCAAAAACAAACCTGCCAACATACGCAGACTGTGAAAATCATACCTCTCTTGAAATCTCCAAGTGCCTTTCTGCAAAATGCATAGCTTGGTCATGATTTCCCAGAGCAGTATACGCGTTCCCTAAACTCCAGCATGCTCTTCCTTCACCAATTCTGCAAAAAATAAACACATTTTCAATTATACCTGTACTCACTGAACACTAGGGGTCAGGTTCTCATAATACTGCCACAGTAAGATTGCTGTGCCAAGAAAAATGAAGGCTATCATCAGAAACCATTCCAACAGCAACACGTTAAGTATTGTATTTAAAGGAGTCTGATCTGGGTATAACCATAAATATGAGCAAATCTAATCAAAATTTTAATTTTTAAGCTCACAGCAAACATACGTCACTCAGTTTTGCAAGCATGAAACACTTCATAACCTACTTTGCTTTTCCTTAGATTGCATGCCTTATTATTCTTCATAGGTTCTCCTTATTGAGTTAGAAGAAGTGCATTTAGAAGTTGTAAAAAATTTTAATTCTACCCAGCGTTATAAAAAAGGCCTTAGAACTCATGATTATAAAATAAGCATTACTTGCTACTGTATTACTCTCCTTTCCCCATCCCTTGCCATCTTCTTAATTTGTGGAAAAGTAGGAGACTTATTCTTGTGAAGGTATGCAAAATTATTATAATGAAGTCATGAAAAGGAGAGATCTGCTTTTCTTTTCCCTAATTTACAAAGAAGATGCTGATAGAAGACGATGTAGAGACAGCTGTTCATCAATTCTCTTTCATCTCAGACTTAGATACTTTTGTGAGTAATTTTTTTTTCCCCATATGAAAACTGGAGCCCAGCATTGTAGGAACTTCACATTAATTCAGCTGTCATACACAGAACAATGACAGCGGAGTTAGAGGTAACAGGATTTGGTTTAAGTGTCATACATACATTAAACAATCTCTTAGGGCTTACTTATCATTTAAATCCTGAGCAATCACAAGGTGTTTCAAATGATAATCAATTGCTTTTTCATAGTCTTGAAGCAAAGTGTATGTGTTCCCAAGGCTGTAGCAGGCCTGTGCTTCCACAGCTCTGTCTTTAAGCTGCCGAGCCAGCTGTAATGTCCTCCTGAAAGAAAGGGTTAGTCACCTCAAAAATCACTATTAGGAAAAGTTTTTAAAAGTGTACTTACGCAACTAAAAATCAATTATACAAATTAAACAAATTAGGACACCAGGCTGGTGAATTAGCTGCTAGTAAATTACTATCTTACAAACTCTTACAAGATTTTAAGTGTCTGTCTTCCACTCCCCTCCACTGCAACCTATTTCCATTTACTTTATTAGAGAGCAGACTGATCCCTCAAACAGCATCTTCTAATTTTAATTTATTGCTTCATCAATAATTTATAGCAGTTTTCCTGACAGTATGCACTTGAAACAGTTTAGTAGCAGCATTGGAATAAATAACTATATTTTCTCCATCAACATGAGCAAGACAAACCTATAACCACCAAGCCAGCCTGCCCCTGCTGGGTAAAAGGAATTTGAGTATTAAGAGTATCTGAGTGCTCAGTATCGAGGCTTTTTTTCCCTTTTCAAAAAGAACAGGTAAGCTCTGAAATCCATGTAAGATGCTAATAACATCTATACTGTATCTTTGCCGAGCTTGTATTCTCCCAAGTTACAGCAGCAACTGCTTGGTGGTGCAGAGATCAAGAAAAAAGTCTTGATTGAAAATAGACTAAATACATAAAATCATGTTGATGTGCACCACCCATCTCAGCTAGTGAGTATACCTGATACAGCTACCTATCTCAGGTGTATTAGTTACTTAGATCATTCCAGAACTTGCTAAGAGCTAAGACAGTAATCCTTGGTTCTAGAATAAATGCCTATCAATAGAAAGATGTCTACAGAGCTGAAAAGAATCTAAAGTAACAAAAAAGTTAAACAAATAAAAAAGATTAATGCTGCCCCTCCCTTGAAAGAACTGGAACAATTAAACAACTAGGGAAAAATTTTATTTTTGCTACAAAAATGCCACTCTTTTCTAAGTGTATTTTCAAGAAGTGGCAATTCTACAGTGAGCTAAAGTACCAGGCACAACAGAAGTAAACTGTACAAGAGGTATAAATTATATTTATAAGCAGTCAACTAACTTGTAGTATTCAGAAGCGGTTTCAAATTCACCCAGGAATATGTAGGCATTTCCAAGATTGCTGTACGCTCTTCTTTCCGCTGATCTATCACCAAATTCTTTCGCAATTAGGAGACGCTTAAAAATGTGAAATAATTGCGTTATTTACTCAATTTTGTAGTTCGTAACATACATTTGCATACAGAAATGCGTGTTCATAGTTTTTCCACCATGAGTGGAAAAACTCTTTAGGCTAACAATGCTTGAAAAGAACAGCCAAACTTGAAGCTGTGCCATTAAGATTTAAAACTTGCATTAAAAAGCTTGCAACAAGATCCAACACAATACATGTACTTAAGATCAGGAGCAATCAGTGGTACTTTGCTAGAACAGAATTCCTTACTAGCACACTGTTGTACCTGTTCATGGGCCAAAACTGCACTCCTGAAGTTGCCCAGAAGATAGTGTGTGTTCCCCAGATTTCCAAAGGCACGTCCTTGTGCTGCTCTATCATCCAGCTCTGTTACTATTGTCAGGTTTTCCCTGTTTTGGGGGAAGTCAGAAGGGGAAGAGTAGTGACTTTTAAGAGGTTTTTCCCTCACAGTCCTTTAAATAATAACCTTTAAAAAATCTTTCCATTTATATAAAGGAAAAGGTAGAGGTATTCTACTTTGTCCTATTTTAATGGCCTTTATGCAACCATAAATCTTCCATTGAGCAGGAAACATTTCCTGTGAGATACTGAACTTAACTGCATTCTTACTCAAGCTGATGCGCTCACTTCTAGTTATCGAGCTACCTTATATACAAGTGTACCACAGTCCTACTGTTGTCTCAGTCTGGTTTGAAGAGTACTACTGGATTCTAACATAAGGGAAGGACTTATCAGGTAATAAGAGCTACACTAAAGATGAAGGCATAACAAAAAAATAGTACACTCTCCAGTTTAAAAGGGAAAAAATTCACAGGTACCACTTTTCTGAATAGAAGCATGCCACAGGTTAGCTCATGGCACCACAAATCTCCCAATATTCTAATGAACTAGATTACCATATCCTCTCGATCCCCAACATTTAAAGCTACTACTTACTCATAATAATTTGCAGCTTTTTGTAAAGCATTTTTCACATCATCTGGAAGTTCCCCTGGATCATGAGTCCCAGCACTAGCTACATTTTTCCCTTTAGAGTGATACACATTTCCCAGATTATACAGTGCTCTTGCTTCTCCAACCTAAACCAAGAGTAAAATAAGGCATTAGAATTTTATGCTTCAAAATCTTGTGTCACAACTATTGGTACAATCCACAGATGGGAAAGAAATTTTGCTGATTAGTTGTAAACACACGCTCTGCCCATTCTGAACATGTTCTTATCACCCACCTTACTCCTACCCAGTCACACCCCTCAATCAAATTGTTTTGCATACTACTTCCTTTTGATGTGCAAGATACACAATAATTCTTGAGGCCAATTATCATTAAAAATTAGATTTTAAAAAAAAAAACACAAAACAGGACGATATTTATTCATCTGGATCTATAGTCTTCCAGGTGCAAACAACTATCTTGCAACTAACAGATTCTTACTGTCTAGAAGAAATAACTAAATGTTCAGTATTCACTTGCCTCTGAAAGGTGGTTACACTCATTACCAATACATTAGGGTTCAGTAATACGTATTAGCAGTTTAATTCCAGATTCCTAAGCAATTCTTACCTTATCATTAAGTTCTCTGGAAATATCCAGATGTCTCTGACAACAAACAATAGCTTCTTCAAAATTCCCAAGTACCTTTAAGGTGTTGCCCAGATTCCCACTAGCTTTAGCTTCTCCCAGTAGATCTCCAATTGTCCTAAAATTGCAGAAATAAAGCACCCAGTAAATAGCGTATAATTTGAAACCAAACAGATGATCAATGGTAGACAATCAGAAGAATTTATGAAAAGAGATTACAACCATGTAAAAGCATATGTATTCAGTTCATTTTATATCTAAAATGCACTCACATAAATGTTGTTCAATCTGCAGTTACACACAATTTTGTTGGTGCTGTTTGTGCAACTGCTAGTATTCATGGTATTGATCATCTTCTTAACATTAAAAAAACAAACAAAACAAAACCCCCTCACTTCTTTTAGGAAGAGAATAAAGAGAAAATTCTTAATGATTATGTAGAAAGACAGTCCCAGCATTAGAAAGAGAGGTGTAACAGTTTCTGCATTTTACTTGACTATCAGAGTCTTTTATTATTTGCAAGACATATTGGTCTCCCAGAAGGCTCAAGAGGTAATACTACATTTCTAGATTCTAAATGAGACTAAGGCAGAAGACTGCCACTGAACCACCCAGACCGTGATACTTGGGGAATAACACAACAAAACAAGTTACAGCACTTCAGCAGGTTAAGGCAGGGGGAAGAACAGATTTGTGCCAAAATTGAGGTTAAGTACATTAGGTGCCTGTGTCTTTTATTGAATCTACACCAAATCACTAAAAGTCATATGCATAAATAGCATATGAAATGCATAGGCTTTTTAGATTTCACAATATTATATTATGAGTTTTACACAGAGAAACATGAATGAGTTTGTCTAGTTAACACAAGAGCCAGCTTAACATTCTGGACAACCAGAAAGACTGAGTTTTAGAAACAGGAAAGGGTAAAGAAAGGGTGGATTTAAAGAAGCCAGTTAATTATCCACAGAGCTGGTGAGCCTTCAGTCAGTACTAGAATTATGGTGCTAGACCGAGTATTAGCTCCCAGATTAAAGGGCAATCAAGTTACCTGCCAGACCTCTCTGCCAGCACCCCATTCACTCATTATCCGGTATTAATGGCAGGGTTTGGTACGAAAAAGAACAGTCAACTGCTCATCTCTACAAGAATGGGATGACATGGAGAACAAGACAGACACAAGATTACCTTGCAAGAGTTAAATCATGGTGATGGTATTCCAAGGCCTTTGCATATTCATGCAGGTAGAAATAGGCATTGCCTAACTGGCTGTAAATAGCACTGAGTGTTTTTAAATCTTCAGTTCCAACCTGAACAGCTGCTTCAAAGAAAGATACACCAGCTCGGCAATCTCCTGCTTTACACAGGCGCTCACCTTCCAAAGCCAGCTCTAGGCAGGAAGCCTCCATCCTGCACAATTTAAGGAAAAAGAAAAACAGTCACTCTAAACGTAGTACTTCGTCCAATAACCTGAGAGCTGAAGAGGTTATTTTACTCAGAGGGTCTCCGTTTCTTTAGGAGAGGGAGTCAGCACCACAGTACAAGCAATGAGCTTGGTACTATAATATTACAGAAACTAATGCTGAAATGGAAATTGCAACTTCAACGATGATAAGTAAACATAACATTAAAACAAATAGTTTCAACTTTTTCTTTCTTTCTAAGTCTCAGGGAGGAAATCCAAACACTGCTTTGTCCATATATAGCACCTGTAGGATTCAAAAATGCACAGTTTTCATCATCTAGGTAATTTCAGAAAAGTGACCTAAAAATCAAGCTATTTTTGGCAAATACTGATTTTGACAAATGTAAGCACTTTTATTTTTAGGTTGATACCATAGTTACCTGCAAAATGTCTTATGGAAAAAAAATATTAAAATTCAAATATTCCTGTGTATCAGTGATGATGACTATTTTTCCCAAAGTTGTTTCCTATGTAATTCAATACTCCTTGGTACTTCACCATCTCCTAGAGTGGCACTGCTATGAAAATTCTCAGAGTGTAAAGAAAAAAGATCTAGATTGAATTAACAACAAAATGTATGTCAATTCAAGTTACTTAACTGAGATGCCATCGTTCCAGAAGCCACTGGAATGTTTTTTATTATTATGAGTAAATAATTGTGTAATTATACAGATAGAAAATACTGCAAGCAGTAAAGAAGATACTCATGAATGAATTTATAGCAGAATTTTCAGATTACATTTTGAAAAATGAACAAAGAAGCTGTTAGAGAACTGCAGCTGCTAAAAAACATTCATTATGTATTTTTGCTACTGTTAAATTAGGTATACAAAAGTAACATTTCAATAACTGTTAATGTTAATACAAACATTTCCTACTGTCCAGTTCCAAGATGTGAGGGAGGTAGGGGAGAGGAGGATGAGAAGGAAGAAGACTTCGGGATCTTGATCTGGACACAATACGGTTCTCCAGTTTTTTCAAGATACATGCATTTTAAAAAGCTCACAAAAATGCCATCGTTCTACTTTTAAAAGATTTTTCAAAAAGAAAACTCAGTAAGAGACATTCTGTAAGTGTTTAAAGTGTGCTAATATTGCCAAAAAGTGCAGGTCAACTTCGTAAATCTGTCTATTGTTTTGAATTTTTCTTCAAGATGGATTACACAATAAGCATAAGGGCTTGCACTCCAAAACAGAACATTTTATGTAATTGAAGATATCCTTGTTATGTCATCATTTGATATTTACCTGGTTGTAAGAATAAACCATTTAGAATTCTATTCCTAAAACCATTTCCCTTCATATGCACAGATGATCAGTAATAGCAACAATCAAATGTTAGCTGCTCCAGAAGTTATTTTAATGGCAACACCAGAAGACAGCTGTTTTGACAAGACATAATGATGAAGTATTTAACATACCTGCAATGTTTACCTTTCTTAATTTTTCTAAATTGGAAAAAAATAGGTTATACAACATTCTACTCAAATCTGAGTGAGAAGGAAATATTTTGAAAAATCCAGTGACTTCCAAGTCAACTAGAAGAATTTGGATCATAGGTAAAATAAGCTACCAACACAAAATAGTTCCGTACCTGCTGGTCTTCGACATTCCACAACTTAAGCACAGCGAGATGACAGACATATTTAGCTTTTGCAATTACAAATACTGTATGCTTGGTGGTTGGTAAAGATGCAGACAGCAAATGATAACTCAGGCATGAAGTTCCTCCCAGGCCCAACTTCTCAGGCTGGATATCCATAACACATGCAGTATTTTCAGGTTTGGAAACTCTTCTCAGAGAAGTTAAAGCATTCCTGTTTTGCTAGAACACACAACCTGGTTGTGCATGTGTTGAATGTAAGACAGAAAAAGGCAGAAATAATCATTTCTGTACAGTTAAGTACAGGCAGAAATGATTACACCATCAGCAACTGAAGGTTTATGACTTAAAACACTTCCTTGGGTAATCTTAATCCTATCCAAAGAGGTTCTCTCCGGGCACCTCATGTTAACTGACATGTCCAATTAAAGTGATGGCTAGAAAATATGGTGCTCCTTAGTGCAAAGATTTAGACCATTACACAATCACAGTCATTTCTTTGGATCTTTAGCTTTAACGGCTTAAAAGGGTAGAGCTTCCAGAAAATGTGTATGTGACATAATAATAGTCAAAATGCTATACTGGACTCCAGTTTTGTAAGTGAATTTATCCCATTAAAAAAAAAAATCATGTTTTGATTTGCAACTGCGATGCATCAGTCACCTAATACACAAAGAAAAGGCACAGTTTAAAAAGATACAAAGACAATATCAGAGATTGCTATGGACCGGTAATTTTCCTGACATACTGCATTCAATTAATTTCACTCTATGCCAAAGACTGCCAAATGCCAAGGCAGCGTTACCATTTCATCAAGGAACTTGAAATGTCTTTGCAACTCCAGACTTAATATAACTTACAAAAATGAAAGATTTGGGTTTTTTCATACAGAACATAAATAACTATGAAGCCAAGGCTTATACCCAGGCTGATGAAAATCAGCTGTTATTACAGAGCATTTCAATTCAACCAGAATTACAGGAAGTAAATGAGAATGGGAATTAGTAATTGTTTGAATAAAAAAGAACCCAAAATTTAACACTACTCTTGAGTGCAACTCTAGACAGGTTGCTAGAATCTGTACAGCAAATTAAAGCTATGATTCCATTTGGATCCATTCTTACTGGCCTTCTACAATTTCAAAGTCTAAATAAGCTATAAAAAAAAAGAAAACAATAGAGAAAATGAAACATACATTTCCACAGTTGCCTGTACCCAACATTAATATTTTATTCGCATTACATAATGAAATGATTTCATAGCTCTTATTTTAAAAGTTTGCCGGGCTTATCCATCAAGTACAAAAACTGGACTCAGAGGAAGTTTGGTTTGGGGTTTTTTTTTTTCCCCTCCATTACTTAAAGGACTGTTATTAAAATTAACATGAAAAAAAAAAAGTTAAGATTTACATAGGTGTTCTCCAGTCAAAAAACCATCACCTCTCAGGAATGTTTTAACTGTCACTACTAATAGTTAAATAGCATGTCGGCAGTCTAGACAAAGCTAGGTTATCAATGTTTTAGGAAGTCATTAAATAGTTACAAGGAGAAGATGAAATTACTTTCTCTGTTCCCAGGGCTGAATTGAATTACTTATTTATTCAACATCCAATGGCTAAACAAAAGACACATTGAATCCGCAGAGACGAGAAGAGAACAAGACCCATTCATCTGTGCACTTCTAATGAAATTCTTCCTGCTAAGCAGGATAATGTTTTTCCAGATATTACTGTGGAAACACTCATACAGGGCTTTGTTTTGTTGTTCTGTTTATATTTGCCTGGACCTGTTCTCTGAAAGGCTGGCATCTCCTGAATAATTTCTCATTTGTAAAACTACCTCATCCTTATCTGTCCTTCTAAGCTTTTCATCTTGCCTGGATCCCTTTTCTTCCACCACCCCCTTTTTTTTTCCCTTGTTCTTCTCTGACCTTCACATTCTCTTTTGAATCCTTGTAAGAATATAAACCCTGTGCATATGCCTCCACCATAGCCTCCCTGGTTTTTTCTCCCATTTTGGAGTCTCCCTTCTTTCAGCTGTTCTCATCTTACAATAAAGAACAGAAAACTGGTAAGAAATAAGGCAATAGAAGAAGGCAAGACGACGCATCAATTACTACAATCTTTAAATACAATTAATTTAGTTTTACTCCGATCAATTCCCACCAAGAGGATTTTTTGCCACTGAGAGGGAACAAGGCTGCCACGCAGTTTGCCATGAAACACGTTGATACACATAACATACCTAGACACAAAATAAAAAAACCCTATTACATCTCTCTAATTCACATGCATAAAATTACTAATGCCACAGCATCCTATAATAAAGATCACATACTATTCCTGACTCCTGCCCTTATTCTTGGTTTCTATACGTAATGCAGAAGCATACCACACTGACCACTCCAAACAACTTAACTACACCTCCACTGGAACACTGTTTAGTCAAACTAAGTTTGATGGCAAACGTAGAAAACAAAACACACATACACGAAGAAACCACACACCTGAATTTTGGGTTCTCTTGCTCCAGGCAAGATAAAAGCAATTGCAAGTTTTTGGTGTACAAATTTAGCAGGCCAAGACAAGTGAGTTCTACAAATATTTACTCTATAGATCACTTAAAAGTCCCATTTATTAACATCAGCATTTTATTTTCAGTCATTAAACAACATCAGAATAAAAAATAGTTGCCTTCCACCAGCATAAGCATTTTTATAGCTGTTAAAGTGATACTGGTTAACTACAGTGGGGAGAAAGCAACAGCTTGCACAGTGAGAAACAGACCCATAGTAAAGACTTTCCCAAGCTTCTTTTTAAAGTCAGTTCTGTTGGAATACCAGTGGGAAGGAAAAAGCAGTCTGAAAGCCAAACAAGCCTGGGACAATACCTGTAGGTAAAAAATTTTAAATACTGATAAATAACACCAGCACACCCAGTGTTTATGACCTATTCTATCCTGCATTGAATTTTAAACTACAATCAAATAAAATATTTCCAAATTATAGCTATTAAATTAAATCATCATAAAACGCCAGTTCAATATACTGAATTAGTTTTGCAGTTTTTCTAAGTTTTAGAAAAGTTTAATATTTAAAAAAAATTAAAAGGATTGTGCCTTGATGTTTTTTAAGTGTTCATCAGATTACAGTTCTTACAGAACGGTTTAATAAGGCCATTAATACTTTTATTCTTAATCAGTATCATTCAAGCCTGTACTGAAATACAGCATAAAATAGTAAGACATTTTGCCCTGACTGTGCTTGCCAATTTTTCTGAAGTTATTTTTGGCTTGTCAATTTAATTGGCCGTGCCACTTTCTTCATCCATTTACTTCTATAATAGCACCCTGAACAGCTCCTGCTTTTATTAAAGAGTGAGCAAGGATCTTCTATAGTTGTCTGGCGAGGACCAAGAGCATCAGCAACAGCGTGGGTAAACAAATTACAGGAATACTGGGAGTTAGATACATTCAAGAAACACGTAGCACAGAAGAAATATCATGCTCACACACTTTGGGATTCCTGCTGTCAAAGCCATCATATAAAGAGTTCAGCAAAATAAAGAGAGCAGAGAGTAAATTACAGTTTATTTGCTAATTTTCTACAGTTTATTTGCTAATGAAAAAGCTCCTCCTGCTGACTGCACTGCTAACCAGAACTAACACGGTACTCCTATGAAACGAAGTGCCATCTAACAGCAATCTAATGCTGTCAGAACATTTTCAGAATTAATTTTAAGCCACAGCATGTCTTACAAATAAGGGCAGTGCTTTGTTCCTGCTAGCTGGCAAAGAAAAAGCCTCCAAAGCAAGGATGAATAGGGGAGAGGGTGGGGGGAGCACACAAGAATCAGGCTTTTTAATTTGTTTTTAAAACAATCATTCCGTGGACAGTGTTCCAGTCTCCCTTCCTATTGAATGAGCTGCAAGATTTACCCTTCCAAACACCAGCCATCCAAATTCCAGGCACTACACAATGCTTCTGCTGTTCAGGTTCATTAGAGGGAGTCTGCAATGCTAGCATGTTGTCCCACGTCTGTAAAGGGGGTTCCAGAAGAAAAATTATAAAAGCTCTCAGAAAGGAAATCACGAACCCTCTTGACTTGCAATAACAGTACTTTTTCAGTCCAAGGTACCAAAGCAGTTTTTATCTATCAATGAAATCTCTTTATTTTAGGCAAGGAAAATACTGCTCTAGATGACAGCGCACCTAAAAATTCATCATTCATAGAAGCAATAATGGGACAAGTGCAGAGAATTTTAGCAGACAAAACTCAAGAATTTGCATATGCAGCCCAAAAGCCAAAAGAAGAGAGAGAGCAGGTATTACCATGCAGGGATCATACTTCATATAATTCTACCAGAAATACAAAGAAATATAAATAAATCATATACTATTCTGCAACCACACACAGTTCCAATACTATACAATCACGTAATTATATTAATATAATCTACCATATAACAAAAGTGAATTTTCATAGTTCAAAAATCGAGAAAAGCAAAAAAAAACACAACAGTGATTTTAGCTTTCAGCTTCAGTAACACTAGTAACAGAGATACCAAACTATTTGTTGCAACTTGTTTAGTTTTCTATTATCAACAGCACTTATTCATCCATACTAAAATTAACAGTCTTACCTGTATCGCACATGAAAGGAACGTTCTTCACGCATGCTTATCAAAATATTACTTTCCTCCATTGAGTTGCATTATCAGTAGAGAAAATAATACTGTTCTGTAGTAGGGTAAGTACTTTACTACGGAGAATTGTTGTCAGAACACCATTCCAGTTAGTATATTAATAAGTTGGAGTAAAGATATCCTAAGCTCCTGTTGAAAAACTCTTCTTTATTACTAAGGTAAGGAGGTCACTGTCAGACACATCTTAAACCTTCAGAAACGTGTTCAAGTTCTTTCATCTGTGGCCCTTTAAGCTCCATTCAGCTGTGTTTCTGCAAAGGGAACACAAGATGCTTGGCTTTAAGTCTCATAGTCAGTTAATAACTCATAACCATTTGCAGCTGATGTAAAAGCATAACATTACTCCTACCACGCAGGAAGCGTCAATCAAGACCTTAAAGCCAGAGCCAAAACCTTCTACACACATATGGCAATTCCTGTAGGCAAGTGAGAAAGCAAAGAATGTTTAACAAAAACCAATGCTCTCTTTCTGTTGGAAACTTCGAGTAATTTACCCTTGTTAGTATTATTTGGCCTCATGAAGTTCCAAGCAAAAAGCTTAAAGGATGAAAGCTACAGAGTGAAAGGCATAATATAAAACAGATCACAAACTGCTTTACATGTACACAGAACTGCTGAAACCCTGCTAGTTTGCTGAAGTCCCACAGTAGTCAGAACTGGCTGACACAATCCCATCTGGAGATCATCCATTCTGGAGATCATCCCACCCAGAACATTATGAGCACAGAAGCCAGTAGAGGTTTAAGCTCTATTCCCCTTTCCCCTCCCCACTCCCAAAAGAAAAGGGAGGGAGGAATGGGGGTTTTTGGTTGGGTTTTTTTTTTTTACATTGGTTTCACATTCCAAAATGCTGCAGCATTGCCATATGAGCTCCAAACTCTGCTTCAAAGGGATTGCAGCAGCCAGCACTTAAGATGTTAGGCATGTTTAGGCTGGCAGGGAAAAGATTAACAGAAAAGAAACTCCATATTCAAAAGTTTACCCACTTTTAAGTATATTTTTAGTAGAGGAGTTGACATATTTATTGCTCAGTACCAACATTACCTTCCTTTGCAAGTAAACATAGAGTTGTGTAATTCACAAATGCATATTTCATCAAGAGACTGCAGAGATGTCAAAAAACAAGAACAGAGCTCAAATTTAAAGCTGTCACCAGAAGAAAATGTAACCCCCTCTATTTTTAATTACCAATGTAGGTCATGCCTTTTCCTCTCATTAGTTTTATCAGGTACCAGCTGTGAAGATTCATGCTCTACCTTGACAGCACTCCTCAAACAGACCATCCACATTCTTCCAGTCAAACAACTATTTTGCCTTTCCACGCTCATCATTAGAATTATTTGGCATCAACAAGTGGGTGTGGGTATATTTTTGCAATTATGAAGTGTGACACATACAGTTTACAATACCACTGCAACCCACATACTGGGAAGACTGTGTTACAGGTATTTACTCTCCGGAAGTTTGTCCGAACTTCAAATCGGATAACTCATACAAGCAGATAGCTGTAAGCCACCCAGCCTACAGCAATCACCCATGAGCATTGCTGCTGCTCAGCAAATGCAAGGGAATTGAAAGTTCTCTTCCACAGATGGATACACTCATGCAAATTACTACATGCCACAAACTAAAGCACGTACTTTGGCAACTGCCATGGATCATGAAATGATGACTGTGGTAATTTGTTTGTATATTTATACTGTAACTGCAATTAACTGAATAATTTGTTTTAAGAAGCTTTTTTAAAAATAAAAAGCCAAATTTAATTAAAAACTAGAGTTCTATTTAGAAGTACATGAGAGTGATTGCTTTTATTTAAATATCAGTTATTATCAGCAGTATTATTTCACATAAGCTGTTGATAACTTCATTTTATCTGTCCTCCTACTTAACCTCATCCTCTGACTGATGCCACCATCTCCCACCAGCTGGAACCACTACTCCTGTTTTCTTCCCTCCTTACTGGCCATACGACACATTCCTGGTCTTAGGAGGGCGATACGGACACACCCGAGTTGGCCAACCATGATCACAGATCCAACAAAAATTACTTCATAGCTCACCTCCTTCACCCATAACTCATTAAGATCTCAAGTTATTCCTTCAACCATGCCAGCATGTAATCAGTAAGCAAACTTGAAGCATATTAATTAGAGTGGTGAATTCAAAATTCAGGAGGTGGAAATTGATGAACCCTTCCACAGACAGTATCTCTCAGGCATAAACTGACCTTGGGAGGATTATACAAGAGCAGGCAAGCCCTGCTCTTTCAGCTGATGCACCTTCACTGTTCAGCACCTCTGCATAACCAAGCCTTCCCTGAGCTGGTGATCGACACGAAACTGTCTGAGCAGGCAAGCTGTTCAGCAGAAAAGCCCCGCGAGTTAACAGAAAGCAGGAGACGTTCTACTCCGTCGGCATATCTAACAGTGAAACAGGCTTTCTCCTAAACTTGCATTTTTAATTAAAACTTCATGTAGCATGAAAAAAGCACTTGGTGCTTACTAGGAAAAGAATCTGTATTAATGCAAAGCAGCTGCTTTAAATTTATTCTCTCCACACCTTTAAACAATGCAAAATCCATATCCATGTTAAAGAGCTGCCTTTCAGGAAAGCATAAATAGAAAATTGAACTTGTATGCACAAATTTAAAATGCACAATTTTACTATTCCAGCTATCAAATGCAGAAAGCCCTAGCTTTTTTGTAGTTTCAAAGTAGCGGAAAAAAGCACACATAAAAAAGATTTGGCCTCCTTCGGAAGTGGAAAATTAACTAAACTGATGTTACTAATGACACAGCGGTATGATACCAAAACCAACACCACCTCCCCATCCCCCCAAAATCAAATAAAGCAAGGCAGAGGTTAGGCAATCAAATGTGGCAGCCAGTTTATACCCCACAATAGACAAAACATGCACTTTATCAACTCTTATTAGGAGAAAATAGGGAGCCATATTTAGGGCTTATCCACCCCGTCTATAGACACGTAAAGGATCTTCAATTAAACCATCAGTAAAAAGCTAACTTTGCCTCAATTCAATGCTTTATCTAAAAATGTTCTTACCACTGTCAAAAAGTCACTTTTCATTCTCTTCTATTAAGTCACAGATTTATGTAGAAGCTACATAGATATAGAAGCTTGGGGTTTGCATGGCATGAGGTTTTAAGACTGAATTTCTTACTAAATGCAAAATGCTATGAAACTACTTTTAACTTGATTCTCTGAAATTGCATAAAATCTATTCAGTTAATTGCTACAAATTTTACAATGAAATTAAAAAAAAAGTCATGGTAAACTACTGATATTACATAGTGTAAGGAATCCCACACAACAATGCTTTAAAAAGTGAAACCCTATCACACTTGCACTTACTCAGTATTTTTCATAAAATTATTATCAGTGTTCTCAAAAAGGGAACCAAGGCCTAAAGGCTGATTGTCAAAGAAAGTACATCTCAACCTTCCATTAATATCACTGAACTGAATCAATGATATATATGCTGAGACTTGAATGAGGCTCACTCTCTCTCAAGAAAAATTATAGAAGAAAGCAAGACTCCCCCATCTTCAATTCTGATCAGTGTATTTCAAGGCCCTGACAGCAATAAAACCATAGATGTAATTTCATTCTCAAAAGCCTGTTATGCAAGCTAATTGTCCTAGTAATTACAACTTCCAGACAAGCATTTCATGTTTTAAGGCATTTTCCATTTCAGAAAATATTTGGTTACATATTATAATTTTTATCACAATGGTAGACAATCACTTTAATCAGTTTGCAGTTATTTGTTACACTGAACTTCTACGATAGACCCCTTCATTTTAACTTTTGATAGAATACCGTATTTCCACACAAGTGAGAATGAATCGACAAGCAACAGAAAGCCGATTAGCAGTATATAGAACCAATAATCACAACATAGTTAGAGAGGGAGCTGGTTTTTTCCCCTGCATCTCCTTAAAACAGTAAGTAAATTTCTGCAGCTTCATCGGCTCCTTCCCTCAACCCATACCTTCCTTTCTGGAGTTCGTCAGACGATCGAAAGCACTGCTTTGCTTATCTACTCTTACACGCTGACTGGCTGACATACCCCGACCGGTCACTCGGGGGCTGACAAATAGAGCATCTGGCAATTCAATTCTTTCTGCATTCCCTAAAGGAGACAATCAAGCAATGCCTTCTCTACCCATCTGCTATTTTTCACAAAGCTATACAAAAGGAGCACCTGCCAAATGAAGTCATCACTGACCGAGAGAATCAAAAGCTACTAGAGGAAAGTACAGATAGAGGTAGACCAATTGCACAAATTGTATTTCCTTAGAAAAACTAGCTATGGAGATTTGTTGTTTCAAGATTAAGGCAAATTTCCCAACGGTGAACTAAGTCTGAATTTCCTTGCAGGAAGAGGCTATAGCATGGGTGGGGGAAAAAAAAAAAAAAAGGAAAAGAAGCTTTAACTGGATTATTTAAAAACAAAACAGAGCTTTGCATACCCTATGGCGAAAGAGACAACTAAACACAAAAATACACTGACAATTCTATTACTAAAATATAGATTAGCTTGGCTCCAGACCTTCAAAATATAAAACAGCATATAAACACAAACAGTACAACAAGGAACCCTCAGAACTAGACAAATCATAATTTTAGTCTTCAATGCTGTCCAAGGACATTTTTAAAATTTACCTGAATTAACAAATAAGCCTAAAATAAGCAAAAAAACCCCTTAAAATTCTGTATCAAGTTTAATATTTATTTACATAGCATCATCATTAGCATTTCTGTAGTAATAAATATTCCCCTGTGAATGAACCTTAAAATAACTGCATGCCATTTTGGGAAAAAGCTGTTTTTTCCAAACCTTGAGCACAGTACAATACAAGTGACTAGTCATGAGAGTGGATTATGCAGATGCAAGAAACACTGCACTAAGACCAGTGTGGTTACTCTTGGAAGCTTAATTTTGAACTCCTCTCTGCACCACTTTTGACAGAAGTTCAACAGCTGATGAGCGGACAACACACAGAAACCACCTCCACTGATGAAATGAATCTGAGGTTTTATTCAGGGTTGATGATGATGTGGAGCAATACCTGCTCTGAAATACAACACCTGCTCTGAAATACTGCATTTTTCTCCTCATGGATTTATACATGGAGCAGATACCCCCAGAATAAACCACAGGGCTTCTTTTAAAGGCCTGGCTTAGCAGCGTACAATACAAGCAGCATGCAAGCATACTTTCCAGCTTACAATCCAAGTGCAGCTCACATCAGATATTAACGGGTGGCATCTAGAGGACAGAACGGGAAAGCCGAGGTTCATAAACAACTACCTCGGACACTCCTGCTAGGCGTGAGTCTCACAAAGCAGATGCTGCAGAGCTTGTAATCACTACGGATCACAGGAAAGTTCCAGCCTAACACATCCTATGCTACCAGACTCATCAGACAAGCTGCAAATAAATTAATACCACTATCTGATGTTCTTGATTCAGATGCTTCCTCCTCCACCCCAATTATATTTACCATGCTGACTTATAAATAGGGGCCCATGTGAAACTAAGACACATTACTGAATATTGCAGACAATCTAAAATGGGTGGAAGGGGTGGGTATTGTATCAGCTTTGGTCCACATGTGATGTTCTTTCAACAAAATAGGAATCCTACCAACCCACTGCTCCACGAGCCTGGAATTTCACTTAGAGCATACTAATAGAAGAAGGAATATGAAGTTTCCTCTCCTTTACCCAAACCATGTGGACAGAGCTATCTTTTGTATATGAAACCATCAGCTCCTTGCTGGAAAGAGAATCAAAAAAATTGTAACTGACAGCATAAGGCTAGACAGGCATTTTATTACCAGAACTGATCGATGCATAGCTAACTACCTTTTTTGAATCAGAAGAACAGAATTACTATAGTGAGATATGGAAACTTGACTCCATTATCTATGAACTTATTTCATTTCCCTTCTTAGCCAGTTAATGCCCAAGACTTAATCACTTCTGTAAAACCAGCAGTCTTTCTAGACATTCAACAGAACCACAGAGGTTATAAAAGAGTAGAAAAATACTAATGATAGGAGCTATGACACTCATGACACTCCCCTCAAAAAATTAAAATAATTGCTAAATGAAAATTTACACAAATGCTATCATTACCTGTCATGAACTCCTGAGTGATCCAACTGATTCTATTACTCACTTCTCTCCCCAATTTGTTTCTAGCACTGAATTTTCCCAAATGGAAGAAAAGGCTTTTTATCCAAGTATTTTAATTTACTGGTGCAGTCATCAATATGACTGCAGGAGGAGAAACCCCCTAGTGACAAAGGAGCACAAGTATGCCCAGAACAGCCCAAAGTAGGACTGTAAAATAATTTTACTGAAAATATTAATAACTATATGAAACAAAGTAATTAAAATATTGCATAAAAACCCACAACTACTTTACAAGATTAAATACATAATTACAAATTACTAGTATATAAAATTTTATTTATATTTTTAAAATAAGCTTTAAAAAGGTCCTAGCAATGAGATCCTTCTAAATCTTGAGATGATTAAAAAAAAAAAAAAAAAACAAAAAAACAAAATAAACCTAATAGGTGGCCAGCATTCCTGAGACAAATTTTGCTCACAATGAAGATCTCACTGCATCCACAGCTAAAAATGAAAGCATGGACTTGAATTCAGCACTAGAGGAACACAGCTCCAGAGCAGAGTCCAACATTTATTATCTAATTGCTAATACGGTCCTGCATTATGACAGACATGGTAACAGTGGAGATATTTAATTTATCACCCTATTTCTAAAAACATTGTTTGTTTGTGGTTTCCTTTATTTTTTTGGTTACCTAAACCAAATTGACCTTGCTGCACAGTGGGTTCTAAATACAGGTAAGAGAAGGTTTGTTTCCTCTGTGCCCTCTGATGTAGGCTAATTCCTCTTGATTCTCCCTCCACTCACATCTCTTTTTAGCCTGGCAGCCTAGATGCCCTGGCTCATACAACATTCTGTTAAAGGCAAACAAAAGCCTAGGAGCATTTCTACGTGCCCTCTAGCATTACCTGTATGTACTTTCCACTTATTCTGTAGGTTAGGAAGAGATTTTTTCCTTTCTGTTTGTGGAATACCTAGTTTAATAGAGTGGGGGGGGCTTTAAGGAATTCTAAAGGTCTGCAACATGGCAAGCCTTTTAAACTCTGTATATCCTTTCTGCTTATTTTTTCCTTCTGTTGTTAAAGCGTTGTGCAAACACCTCCTTTAACAAGTAAGCCCTGCCTAGCATTATTTTCAGTATTACTCACAATTACCAACCTTAAAACACAAGCAGTCTTAATGACACAAGCTATTTCTGCCAGATCATAAAAAAACTATTCCAAACAACCATGATAACTGAATCCAGAAGCATCTTCCTTCTCTGAGTCAGAGAAGCTCGCCTGCATTCTTAAGGGTTATTTTCTTTTCCTTTTGTATGAAACAGCCAAGCAGCAGATAAAAACTGCATATACACTATGCAGCAAGAGAAACGTATATTACACCAAAAACTAAAGAAAAATTTAAAACTTTCAGTAAAGCAACATTAAAATTTCTGGCCAAAATCTGGTATCTCTACTCACACTGAACACCCTATTTTCACCCAGCAATCAGATTGAAATGTAAACACATTCCTTAAAATGCAATAATTAAGAGCAGAGATGCCAGCAACTTAGGAGAATGATGCAATACGTAAGTGACAAAAACCATATATCCTCACTGCTAGTATATTCAGAGTACTGTCATAGTTCCAGGCCAACTTTAGTAAATGTAAAGGTGCCCTATTAGGCATAGTAAAGGTATAGTACAGGCTTGTAAATAGAAATATTTAAGGCATTTGGCAATAATGCAGGCCATATAGTGACTTAGAGTCTTAGAATGTATTGTAGACAAAAACAAACAGCTAGCACACATAATTCCACTAAGTAGAGCAACACAAGGAAGCAACAAATGCACATATTAGACTGATATCTGAGTGTATTAAGTATCAGTGTTCAATGATACAGAGGTGGACCTCTCAGTGCCTCTATCACAGAGTATCCTTCCAGAATAGAACATCCTTTTTCTAAGAGAATCAGTATTTAGCTGGAAATCAGCTTGCTACTTAATGTACTGTCTAGTCGCAAGCTAAAGAACTGGGTGTAGCTAACACAAGTAACCACAAGCATTTTTATTATAAGCATATTCCTGCAGATAGTTTATGTAAGCCATCTATTTAAATCCTGAAGTAAGGCAATCCCACACTATGACAAAATAAGAAAGGAAGAGAACACGAAGTGCCAGCAGAATTTAACTAATATCCCCATAATAAAACTAATCAGGCAACTGAAAACTAATCCTCAATGCAGCAAGGTTAAGATTTCAGGTACAAGAAAATAGCAGAATAACATCCTCCTTTTGCCTTATAAAATGAGCAAAGTCAGAATAGCTGAAAATTTTTCGCATATTTGATACATGCGTTTTTACATACTGTCATTCATAGACTGAAAACAAATACTTTGCTGCCTTCTTTCCAAGCATCCCACAACTGGAGATCAGATTTGCAATTTTAAAGCGCTTAAATGCCACAATAGACTTCAATGACAGTTCATGTCAAAGTAATAACTTGTGATCCTTTTATTCTTAGCATAAGTTGAAATCATATTACCACAAAATCAATAAGAGTTTTGTTACCAAGTGCTGAATGTAAATTTGAACGTTGCTCCTTCTGCTTATTAGGGACAATCTCATCATGCAAATTAACAAAAAAAAAAACTCAGGTCTCTCTCAGCCAACAAGACATTTACTCAAGTACCTTCAGTTTGGGAAATGGAGCATGTTATACAATGTGAAAGAACACCAGATGGGAAAAGTTCAGCACAAAACGTTGTCTATTTACACTTAAGCTGATAGAGCAAGTTGATCACAAATCTCTCCAATAAAATGTTCACTTAGCTCAGCTCCTTCTTGGCCTATAACATCTCTTAAAAAGAGACCCTGGTAAGTAAAAGAAAGATAGATTGCACAAGCATCTTGCAGAGAAAGGGGATAATTAATCTTAAGGTTCCATAAATAAAAAAAAAAAATTAAAACTCTTAGAATCACTGACAGTAAAACACAACAGCAATTTAAGTGAAGCAATATAGCTGCTATTTCAAATTTCCTATTTCACACTGTGATGCTCATTCAGAGATTAAGCAGGCATTCAGCATAAAGAACTCATTACCACTCAAGTTTTTATCCTGCAAGGAGCAGACGTAGCGCTCATAGAACCTGTATTACACAACCGAAATGATCCATGATAGTTTAATGCCAGCAGCGTTGCTCGGTGCACCACCTGTGCCCCTCAATTCCCAAGTATTAACAGCAAGTATTAACTGTCTTCTCTATTGTGTGTCTACAGCTGAACAACATATGGCTATAACCTGTAAAAACTGTGAAGTGCAGGATCAATGCATACTATAGTGAGAAGAACACGTGTTTTTTTTTCTTATTGTTTGCCTCCTATAGACACAGGTACAGTTTATTTATGGCACATCACCTATGTGGATTTAAGGAAAACAATATTTGTTGAGATGCCAAATTGTAAATTGCTTTGCACACTTATTCTAACATTTGGGATGCAGGTGCAAATCTATTCAAAAGCAGTACTTTTTCCAGTCTGTACGATGAACGGGATTCCATTCTGCCCCCACTGCCCACAGATTTATCCACTACATATACACGTTATCACACAAATACGATTGGTCACAATAGCGTATCCCGTCCTCCAACAAACCAATGATCGCTAGGTTAGGTACAGGCTCCCAACCATTCCATGCAAGGAACCAAATTCCAACAGTATACCAGCACGACAATGGTAAAAAAAAAATGTAGTAAACAGAAATAGCAAAATAGTAAAAAGATTTAGAGAGGCTTCTTTGAAGATCACGTATGGTTTATATTCCCTGTAGCTCAGCTGCATGAAAGTTTTTCCTTCCTACTAGTAAAAGGTTTATAATACACAAAGTTTTATTATATGTACAAGAACCATATCCCTCAAATACTGCCAAATTTGAGTCCCAAGAGGCAGCTTGACATTAATCATCTGTTCAATACTACATAAGTTTCAGACCATCTCTTACAGGAAAAATAGAAGTGGAAAAATTGGTATTTTACATTCCTAATGTTGTGGCCTTCCACAAACTAATACTTTAGGGTTTTGATATGACCATTTGTATAGCTGACTTGCTATTAAATGCCTAAATAAAAGTTAAAGGTTTTTTTTCTTCACTTGGTATCTCTCTATTCTTTCATCCACAGGAATAGTAATAGCAAGAACAGGTTAATCTTTCAGAAAGTCGTAAGATCAATACTCACTCCTTAAACATAAACAATTTCATTAAGATGTTAACCTTAAAGACTACTAAAACCAAGACTATTATAGTTACCAGATCTGGGCAGGAATGACTAAGTTGTGGAAAGTGAAACCGACCACACAACTGCTACAAAAAAAATGAATGACAAAAAGAGAAAAGTACAAATATCTTTGCTATTAAATTAAAAAAGTGGAAAACTAAGAGAAACTAAAAATGACCTTCTTATAAGCAAAACAGGAGAATCCATATAAACTGTGTAAAACAAGAAAAACTCCCCGCACATTCAGTAGCTAAAACTACGGACAGATAGCATTTATTTTTAAAGAAAACACCCATTTCTTAATAAAACTTTTCCTTCCTGAATAATGGGGAGCCATGCTGCTCTCCAAATCATATTGTGCTCGGGGACCTGAAGAACACTGGCTTAGAAAATTGGTCTGCTCTCATTTATTGACAAGAAAAGGCAGAGAATTGACATTAGAAACAGTTCTAGCAAAATAAGAATAAATTCCCACCCTGACAAGGTGTAAGAAGTAAGACTCATTTTCAAAATTGTGTCGTTCTCCTCTGCAACATG
This sequence comes from Pelecanoides urinatrix, assembly GCA_013400755.1. Classification (NCBI taxonomy): domain Eukaryota; kingdom Metazoa; phylum Chordata; class Aves; order Procellariiformes; family Procellariidae; genus Pelecanoides; species Pelecanoides urinatrix. The sequence continues at coordinate 261,777 of VZTQ01008240.1, read as the reverse complement.
CCAAAATAAACAAGTTTTCTATCTTTTTGCAATGCTTTCACTCAACATTCATACTAGAATAGACTGGCTTGCTGACTACCAAAAGAAAATCTAAGAGGAGAAAGAGTTGTCTCTAAATACCTCAGAAAATTTAAAAGAAAAAAAATTAACAACTTAAGCCAAGTGACAATGAAAGCACAAGAACAAAACAGTAAGATGTCTATCAATACCTTTTTAAAAATTACTTTGACGTAACCATCAAATTTTGAAGTAACTCTCCAGCAAGAGCAGCCAGGATGTACAATCTTAAGTAGTTTTAAGCTCCCTGAAAGACTTACAAGAGCATTTAAATAACAGCATTTTAAATAAAGCAACAGACAAGACCCACATAGGTTTATTCCAGTCCAATAACACTGTCTTAAGTTTCAGGTAAGTTTTGTCTCAGCTTTATACGGAAGTAACTGAAAGTATAAAGTCCTTCCCTCCAAAGAGGGATGCATAACCACAGTTCAGAAGTCTAGGTAACCATTAATGGAACTAGTAAGAAGGAACACTAGTACAGGCCTACAAATTAGTTTAAACACACAATACAAATATATAAGCAAAGAACTTACAAGGATTGCATTGCGAGGATGACTTTTTTGATGACGTTTTCAGCTTTAATAACATTATTACTTAAACAAAAGCTATAAAGTTTTCAGACAAAATTTAAGAAGGGACTGGAATCTCCTAACTGATATTTTTGAGATGCAAGACTCAGCACGTTCTTCTAAATTCTGAGATGGTTGCGCAGCTCTCCATGGCAACCCAGGATGCACGCGCCCTGCAGCCTGCTGGCAAGAACCTAAGAGGAAGAGCACGTTAAGCTGAAAAAGCTTCTAAAGCAGAAGGAAGGCCCAGCTTCAAGGTGGGGTACAATTTGTGTCTTTGCAATCGGGTCAATAAAGGGATAAAGAATTCCTGAGTAACTACACCCCTCTGTTCAAAAACTGAATAAGCAAAAGAAGGGGAGGCACTAAACCAACAAAGGCTACAGTCTAGCAGATAAGTAAGACTAGGTTTGGTATAATTGAGTTTGGATCTGCCACAACATTTCTAACTCAAATTCTTGAAGAGTTTAGAGCATGTTCCCTGTATACTTCACAGTATGCTTGCTGGTCCTTTTTTTCCTGTTATACTAATAGCCTGTTTCATTCCTCCCCTTAAAATTTTACTTACTCTTTATCATCCCTCCCTATCTTGTTAAGCACAACACAACTGATTAAAGACATCTGATATCTAATGTCTTTTTGCTACTAAGTCACTTCAGAGAAACAAGGGTGATCTCTCAACGACACGCAATCGATAACGGCTGGTTTGATAGGTATGTCCTGCTTTTGTGTCCAAAGTGAAGCCAACGACTGCCAGGAGAAGTATCGCTTAAAGTCCCAATACCGGACTTCAGACACAGCCAGCCTTCCAGCGCTGACTATGCGGCAGGTTTAGTGGCCAGCACATCGGGCCGCTCAGCAGCGGCTCGGCGATGAAGGCCGCTGCAGCCTTGCGAAGCCGGGACCGAAGGAGCTGGCGCTGCCGCTGCTGCCGAAGCCGCCCGACCGCAGCGCGGGAGCAGGTGCTGACAGACGGCGGCGAGACCCGGCGGTCCCACCTGGGCCGGGCGGCCCCGCGCGGCACGGCGGCTGCCCGCCGCAAAGCCCCCCTTCCTGGCACCCGGCGCTCACCGCCGCGCCCACGACGCGACCCCCTCCCAGCCGCGGCTGGCNGACGGGACGGGACGGGACGGGCGCAGCAGCCGCAGCACCTGCGGCTCGGCCGCGCCGCTCTTCCCCGCCCAGGGGAGCGGTGCCCCCACCCCCGCCCGAGGGCACGGCCCGCCTGGCCGCCGCGCTCGGGTTACCGGCGTGTAAGCGGACACGGCGGCAGCACCGCGCCCGCCGCACACCTGGCGCCCCGGCGGGCCCCATCACATCGCGCCCAGGGGTGTGGGGAACAGCGCTCGCTCCTGTTGCAGCAGGCGCGTAACCCCGCAGCGAAGTACAGCTGCTTGGAAAAGGAAGTTTTAATACAAGCGGCCGCAGCCGGGCCGCTGCAGCGTCACTTCACTTCCCGCAGAGAACGACAGGAGACAGCGGCGCAGCTGCACTACCGCTAACAGGAAAGCGGGGCTGCGAGTCTGCTGCTTTCTGCCTGAAGTAACTGCAGCTGAGGTGAAACAACATACTGTACGTTACTTCAATATCATATTAATTCATTGCTTTTTACCTGATGAAAGAGAGAAGTTAATTGAAAAAACGGTGGTGGTTTTTCTCGGGTGCAGAGGCTGAAGAAACGATTTGTGGTGGTGAGGTAAATTGGGAGAAGTTATTTTTTATTACTTTTTTTTTTTAACTGAGGTTGAATTCTAGTACCACTGTTGTCTCTGTAGCCAAGATTTTTTGTCTAAAATACTATAGAGGATTAACAAGCAAGGACAGTCACCTGGCTCTGCTTTTGTCATTTATGTTTGTTTCCTCCATTAGTTAATCCAGACTTAACACTAGTGTAAGTATGAAAAGGAAACATCCGTGTCAGGGGAATGGTTCTGAAAAACAGTAGGTCTTACCCTCAAATGTATTTAAGTATAAAATAATTATTACTCATACGTTACAGATTTTGATCCATGCAATAATAAAAGCTCCATCCATAATCGGAGAAGCAATGGCATTCATATTCTACATAAACTGGATATAGAGACTATGAAAAAATGCAAGCCATCAGACTGGATGAAACCCCAAAATGAATAGTTCATTTTCAGATGAATTAGGCTGTATCACAGATGCAACTGATGAGGAAGAAAATGACTTACCTTATGATGGAGATGTAGGAATAACCTGTAAATACAATAATAATTCAGATAATTTGAATGACTGTACTTGTACAAAAGATATTTCTGGTATTTTAAAGTTAGCCTGTTCTGAAGTTAAAAACATAAAAGCAACAGCAAATTACGAAACTCATTCAAAGCCTGAAGAATTCTCCAGTCACCACAGAGATGCCATAGGAACAACAGGAATTTCAGCTGAAATGCCTGGAAGTGAAGCTTCCTTTAAGAAGGAGTTACCTGTTAGTAGTTGTAGTAAACCAGATAGTAAAGAACAGCTAACTAACTCAAAAATGTCCAATGTCCTTTTGCGTCATTTCTCTAAGGGAGAGTTAACAAGCACATTCCAGTTAATTGAATGTGAGACAATACCAGAGACATCCTTTACTGAAAGTATCAGCACCACGAACAAACCCGAGCCTTCAGAACATGACAGAGGCCCTTTAGCACATGAACAGTGGGCAACTAACTTTGAGGAATATCACTTAGAAAAGCACAAAGAAGTAAGCACTGGTGACAAAAATCAAAATGTGCTAAATGAAAATAGATGTGTTTCAAAGAAACCTCTTTCTTTTACTGATAAGTGTGGGTACAGACAAGAAAATTCACAATTGATTAATGAGAACGAAGACACACACATCTTTCAAAACATGAAAGAAGAGAGCGCCCTGTTGAAGAAAACAGTTTCACCTTTCGAGCTCAAATATGGCCAAGATCAAGCTCACTATTGCCTTACTGACTTGTCCGAAGTTGCTTCAGAAGTTGAAGTACCAAAAAGAAGTGACAATGTTAACTCAGTTCCTACAACTGAAAGAGCAAAATCCTTCCCTGTTTTGCTAAGTAAATCGGTAATTGTGAATAACATTCTAGAAAATAAGAACTATTTCAATTCTGCTGAAGTAGAGAATCAAGAAGAAATGCGAATTCCAGAACTGTTGCAACAGCCAGAGGTAATTAAGATGCTCTAAGAAATTCTTAATACTTGGTAAAGAGTGGTTTACCATAAGAAGATATTCTGTGTCCAGTAAAATCTAACACGACTAGTTCATGCAGGCAGTCTATAGGTATCAGCAAGTATATCCCTTTAGTTAACAATTGTTTTCACATATAAAATTTTGTGGAACTGAATTTCTATGGAATATTCATTACTAAATATTTAATGAAGCTCTGGCGTGTTACTTGCAATTATAAAGCATCCTATCAAATCATTAAGAAATTCACTGTAAATTATTATTTCTAGTATTATACATAAATGTTCAAATTCACCAAAAGTACTTGAAAGTTTTTCTTAAAAATGTATTTTTATACTGTGCCTGTGTTTATGTTGCCTTTTTCATATCTTAACACTTTTCAACTATTTATACAGGTATTTATTGACAAGTCAATTCTTCTTGAAGTATTTGTTTGACAACAGTATTTCTCTTATTGTAGTAAATTTCTTTTAAAGTTCGTTAGTAATTAGATAATCACTTCTCAATTTCATGCCCTGCCATGGAGTTCACTCACAGAGCTATACAGATGCTTAAGTCCATTCCTAGTTTTATATCTTAGTAAATCATTTGATTTTACTAAAAATGTAGCAAGTTTTAATAATTTTCCCTATTATTTCCTGCAAACAAGATGCTGACACATGCACAGCACACTGACACTCAGAATCATATTCACTATCTGAGACTGAATCCTAAGGTAAATCTCTCAAAATAGGTTGTGGTTTTTTTGTTGTGTGGGTTGTTTTTTTTTTTGGTGTGGTTTCTTTGTTTGTTTTGTTGTTGTTTGGGTTTTTTTAAAATTCATTCTCCTTTATCTCTAGGACTATGAATATTCCCGAAAACTATTTTTGTCACCTTCATATTGTACTTCCCATTTATAGAAATCCTCTTTAGATTTTCACAACGTAGAGTTGAAGTATTTAAGTATTTATACAATGAGACATTATACATATATCAAACTATAAACACAGAAAATTATACAGTATTGTTATAATAAATATTTCATTAATTTTAATAACTTGTCCTATGTATTTGGAGCTATTTTTAAATTTTTTGTTTATGTCCACAAGTGTTCTATAACCAAAGTTCTCATTTTAACAGATACGTCGTCAGTCAGATTTTCCAAATGCTAGCATTGCCATTTTCTCAGGAGACACTGGGACATCCTCTGAAGTCTTTACATTACATGCTTCTATCCCTACACAATCTACATGTGGTTTGTCTAAAGCAAGTAAATAAAATCACAGTAACTATGCAAATGACTATTTTATGTAATTTGATAGCACTTTTGAGTAGAAATTTCAATTGATTGATCTTATCTTGTATTATATAGGATCACAGTGTGGAACAACAGCATCAGCATTACCAGCAGCTGGTACAGTAGAAGCACACTGTCTAAATCCTTCTGATTTACTGCCAGAACTAACACTAGGAGAAAAGATGTCTCAAGTACTAAAGGATCAGACAGATCAACTGATAAAGAAAGTAGAGTGCTCTGTTTCAATATATTCTTTGCACTGATGCTCAAATTCTATATTCATTTGACATATTAGTTTTTAAAATCTCAAAATAAATGTCTAATATATTGTCTTGGAGGTGGAAGACTTCTCTAAGCGTATGACCCAAGAGACATTCTTTTTACAAGACAACCATCTGGTAAATTAATTTATGTATTTTCTGTTACCTGAAATGCACTCTAAATGGCTGTAGATTCACAATTTTCTGGCAAGATACTCCATGTTTTCCTCAAACAAATATTTAAAAATACCCTTTTTCTCAATCTCAGACTGAAATTATGAGTTTAAGAGGCAAAAATGAAGGTGTTCAGTACATGGCTGAATTCTTAAAACTGTTTTAAGTATTACAACTCAAAACTATTAGTGAAAGGCCTTAAGTTGCCATATAAGTTATGAATTTTGACATGTAGGGTATCAGTTCAGAAGTCATGGTTTAATATTTTACTTGTTCATAATAGAGCAGCACAGAGTAGTAGGTGGACATACAAGATCCAGTTCAGAGCAGTACCAAAATTGTTACCAACATCACTGCAAACAGCATCTGGCTTACATAGCATACGTAGCTATCACTATGGCTTGCTAAATCATAATGACATTTGCTATTGAATTATTTCTTATTGGTGAAGGCATTAAATCAATTGAAAAGGTACCTCAAGGCCTTGGAAAGGAACTACTTAACAGCTAGAGAAGAGCACCGTAATTTACAGCTGCAGAACTACAAGAACAAGTCTATCAGCATCGGAGAGTTTGATCCTGAAAGGTTAGAAGATAAGTGCTAAGTAGTACATCAGTGTATTTTCCATATTTTGAGTGTCTTGCAACTATTACCTCATTTATGCATTAGAATTTTTCTGAAGTGAAAGCGTTATCTTAACGTTATATGTGGTAATTTAGAAGTGATTTGGCCAAAATTCATCTTGAGCTTTACATATAAACATTTATCTAGTTATAATTAGGATATCTAACTGATTAATTCAAGTTCGTAAAAGGGATTCTGTGAACTCCATTAATTTATTTTTTTCCTATGGGAAGTGTACCGCAATGCCCAATACGGTTATCATAATAAGAAATAAAATATCAGTTTATATAGGTTTCACTAACTGTATTGCAATTGGGTTTAGAAAGGTGGAAGGGGAAATATTTAGACTTCGCATGCTGCTTGAAGACATCCAAGAACAAACTGATGATAGCAAGTGCAACTCCTCGTCTTTCCTTACTTCCTGTGAATCTGCCCATTCATCAAACTCTCTTTGTGAGGTAACTCAGTGAGTTTCATTATTTAAAGACTACAGTTCTTCTGTTTTACTGATGCAAGTCTCAAGAACCTCAATGTGGTTGTACTATTGTATGTTCTCCTCTAATAAGAGCATGATGCTTTTAAATAGCATGTTACTGCAAAGAAAATTTTTTTAATGAAATACTAACTTAATAATATTTCATTACTTATAACAGAAACCTAAGTATAAAAGCACAACTACACTGAATATTCTTAATCCCAGCTTCAAAAGCATTTATTTCAGAATAAGAAAATATGAGCAGCTACTTTAACTTTTACAAAGCTGTCTTTGTTTTTGGAAATTAATCACTATCATTTAGTTGGAAGAAATATTACTTGGTTTGTCCAAGATTCTTAGACTACTGAATTATTAGAAGACCAAACACTATTGTGCTATAGAAAATTGAGTTTCTGCTAAGTATGGTAATATTTTGTCCTGCATCATAAATGAATGCACAAAAAAAAGTCTTATGGCCTTCTACAAATCTACATATAACTATCACCAAATGCTTTCATAGTCACTCTGAATCCCACGTTAGAGATCTTTAGAAAATGCTGGCTGGTAGAAGTCATGTACTTGCAATGTAATGAGCATACTACGTGTATCTATGCTATGATTACTTTGTACAGAGCTCAGTAGTTTCAAGCATTGCTGATCCTCCAGAAAGAAGAGGCATTGAAACTGTATTTCTTCACAAGAACAATGAGGGAGAAAAAAGTCAGACAACGGATGTAATCCCACAGACAAATCAATTTTCTTTACAAGGCAACAAGTGCAACCTTTGTCTTCACATGTAAGTGAAAACTTTGAAACAGCTATTGAAGCTTTTATAAAAATTTACCTAAAATTATTTGCTGAATATAGAAAATTGGGATGTCTGGAATCTTTGACAGCCACGGGAATATTTCCAGAATAAAATTTTACAGAATTCTATAATTACATACCCAGGAATTCCTTCCAGCCTGGCATTTCTACCTTTTTGGGTCTTGTGGACCTCCAAAGCATTACCATCAGTTTCACTAGGAGTTAAATTATACCTCTATAAAATTCATTGCAACCACACAAATTCAGGATATGAATGACTAGTCAAACTACAGTGCCGGTAAAAAATTATTTGCCAATATTTGTGTGGTATTTTTAATTAAAAAAGAAAAGGGAGGGATGCAGATATTTACATAATTAGCCACCAAAACTTTGTGAAATAATTCTAGATACCATCTCTGCCCTCCTGGGGAGTATTTCATAGGTGTTAATCATCTCAATGAGATTAGAAAAATAAACTAAATGGTTTCCCCTTAACCAATTAAGGCTACAAAAGAGAGCTGAATCAACTTGCAGAAGAGAAACAGAGCCTTGGGGACAAGGAGGTCTGCTAGCAAACAAGCATTCTTCCAACATAATGGTATGAGATCTGTTTCCATACTCACATTTTTTTAAACTTAGATTATCTTGTTCAGCTTTGAGATCACATATCATTTTTCTCCTCAGTTTTTGCACAGCATGATGGCTCAAGCTTTTGAGATACTACAGCATATCATAACATCGCTGAATTGGTTTCCAAATCTCAAACATTTTTGGAATTTGTGATAAAATTTGCTTCTCTCAGGAAAGACTTAACTGTGTTTACTACCCTGCCTTTATTATTTGTTCAGAAAGCAAAAACCTACAAGCAGTTGCTTGCCTACAAAAATATTTAATTTTAAGGCATTGAGAGAAATTAATTAATATATGCTAATCCTTTTCAAAGCAACATGAAAACCTGTCTTGAATTCCAACTTCACAGATGAAAAAGTGCTCGTATTTTGTCCAGTGTGCTCTACAGTTAGAATTGTAAATATATAAAGCAAATTGTAGAGTTGATGGCAACTACAAGCAATATAGAAGTCATATGCAAATGATGCCACTGTTTACACTATCCTCCTTGATAGGTAATACAGTTACAGATACACAGTAACATAAACAATTACATATAAATTTGTTTTGCCTTCTGGGTGCAACAGAGATTCCTTTCACCCAAGGAAAAATATGCTGCTGAAGGTCTTGCATCCCATAGTCAGGGTACATTAAGTCAAAAATTTAATGCTGATGAAGAAAGTATGAAAGGGTAAGTGTATTACATATTTTGGCTAGTCATAGATGTGGTTTTCTACAGCTAAGTGAACAGATGCATGCATGTATACTGGTATGTCTCTATACTGGACTCTGCATGAAACACTATATGTCTTTAATATATATAAATGCGCGGATGATCTGGTTTCAAGTTTATCACCAGTTAATCACATAAGGTATGTGATATACCAGACCACCAGAAAAATTGCAAAACTCCCATCAATTTTATTAAAGAGAGGATTGTATTCATATTACAAAGTAGGCCATCTTGGTGCACCAGTATAAGGTTTACGGTGCTTAAATGGCACAGAGTTATTTTAATAGTGTATTAAGAGAAGAGGCTTTGTCTTTGTTCTGTATTCAGCGATGCATGTCAGCATCCCGAATTGGGATGGTTACAAAGTGTTCAGCAATGAAAATTACTTGAAATTATCTTTGTCATGAACTAATCTGGTAGGCCTGGAAAGAGAGCATATTGATACATCTGCATATATTTCAAGTGTAAGGGTCAATCTGTAAAGTTTCATTTACAGAAATGCCAGTGTGATAAAAGTAATTCTACATGGGTTATTTTGGAGTTTGAAATTTTGGCAAATTAAATCTCTATCCAAAGCTAGATTTTATAAAACATGCAGTGTGGAACACAGTAATATTTATCTAAATATGCTCTCAGGTTAATTTACAAAGTAAATATTAATATTTATCTAGTAACACTCACCCGACTTCCTTTTTTTTTTCCCCTCTGTCATTTAAAGAAAGTTAGCTCAATCTTCTGATCATTATTTTCATGAATGGATGGAAAATTTTCCAAATACATTTGATGATACTGTATGCCCTAGTTGAAAATATATATGTCAAATAACACAAACAAGGAGCTTCATTCTGTTCTGTCATAAGGTGCATCTTAAATATTCCTCTAATTATCTAAAGGCAGTAAAATTAAAGCCTTAATAGCTCCAAGTTACTAAGAAACCATATCATCCTTACCATTGATAATATTTTGATGCAACTTATGTGAACACATATATAAATACAGAGGACTTCATACTACTTTGCTATTCAAAGATGTGATTATCAAGACCTCTACTTTTAAGCATTTTTAACAGCTCTGGTAAGTGAAGGTCCTTTTGTCAGAATGTGTGCTTTAACTAAAGGGGTCATCATTTCACAATTGGTTAATTTTTAATTTAAGCTTCTACTTAACCACCTTTTCAGGTAATTGATACAGGTGAGTTCTTTCTATGAGGAAATCTGATTTCTCCTCAACTAAGAAGTAGTCAAACATTAATATGCTTATAAGGCTCATCATAAAAGTATTAAGATACAATTAAAATACCATTCTGTTTTCATGCTCAAAGAAATACAAACATCCAGGAAAGGAAAACTGGAACATGTTCATTCTTCATTCAGAGAAAACCAACTGATTTATCAGATACCAACCTGAGTAAGTAGTGATGGCATACAAAAAAGTCAGAACTGTGCTTATACCTACTATTGAATCCTGTTAAGAAATACATTTCTGTCACATCTCAACAGCATGAAAATTATTTGTAGTTTTAACAAATGTTACTGCTTAGCACAGCACAAGCCACTAGGAGACTAAAGAGGACACCAAGTCAAATTTGCTTTGGAAGTCTCAGCGACAGACCAAGAGGCAACAGGCAAGCTGCAACAGAATTTCCAGTTAGATATGAGCAAAAAGAGTTTTAACTCTGGGTCTAGTCAAACATTGAAATGGTTTTCCTTAGAGAGGCTACGGCATCTCCATTCTAGGAGATATCAAAACTCACCCGGACAGGGTCCTAAGCAACTTCATCTAAGTTGGTCCTGTTTTGAGAGGGAATTGGGCCAGATGACCTCCAGAAGTCGTATGCAACCTGAATTACTCTATAATTCACCTTTTTAGATAAGTTTCCAAATATTACTACTACTAACATTTTCAAAAGCCTAGCAGTGGTGTGCACACAATGCTTTGATTTTTGCTTTTTCTCCTTATCACGTGCATTTATTTCATGTCCTAAAAGGAGATTCCAAACTTGGTGACTGAAACTTTTCATATCAGTACTTCCACTTTTTGGATTCAATTTTCTTATTCTGCATGAAAACAAAAGGAAAAAGTTTTTAGGAAAACTTTGATCCATTCAGGGTTGACAGAGACTAGAAATACTCTCCTTCCTTAGTCCAGGTCCTAATAATATAATTTCACCAAATCCAAACTAGAGCCCACACAGGCTACTGTGAGCTAGTTAAGTCAGCTGTCAAGTCATTCAAGACTCCAGCTCTTGGAGGTTCAATACGAATCTGTTGGCATTTGTTTCTCTTAGGGCATCCCAATTTTATCTTTCCACTGCAGAATATTTTGATGCTGTTAGTACCCAAAAAATAAAAGAGAATAGTCCTAAATTCAGTTGTAGGTCTGAATAAGTAGGTTATTCTTACCCTTGGTCTACCTTTTGTCCTTGGCTTCTCTGTAATATCCTTTCACTTCAATATAATACACTGGGGCCATTATTGTTAGTACTGGTTTGTGCAATAGCTAAAGCAGTGTCATACTAGATCCTCCCAGATTCTCGTCACATTCCTCTTAGGCTGCATTGTTTTCCTAACACTTCAACTTGTAGGAATTTTAACCTTCAAAACAAGAACCTAAAAGACAGGAAGATGGAGAGCTTAAAAAAAAAAAAAAAAAAAAAAAAAATTAAGAACAGTTCTGGGACTGGAAACAACCACCACCAAAAAAAAAAAACCCAAAAAACCCCTACATTTGAGGCTTACAGTCAGGGCTGAAAGCCAATCTTTAAAGTTCAATCCCCACCTGTAAAGTGGAGGAAAAAGTACTTTGAAATTGCAGTAGTGTTAATGGCAGCGAAGGGTTCAGAAATGATGGTGGTAAAAGCCAAATAATTACCTAGGTACACAGGACAAAATTTCTAATTTTTCAGACCTTTTTAATATATTTTTGGAATTTTAGGCAGCGATTCAGAAGACATCTCAGCCTATGATTCTTATGATGATTTACAAAGCGAGGAACTTGTGAACTGTGAAACTGAAAATAACAAAACATTCAATACAAGATTATGTGAAGAGAAAAAAGGTATAATGATTGCAAAAATACTAAAATCTACACGAAAATATTCTTGTTTATAGTGGTTTTTTTCCTATACAACATGTCTTTGTTTTCAGGTCTTAGATGCAGATGCCCTAGAGGAAGCAGAGATCAATTTAAACTCGGGAATTACAAAGACTCTGTTCAGTCTTGTACCCTACGTAGGAAGAAAAGTTCTGGTTCATCCTGTAAGTATAAAGTGTTACTGCAATAATTACCCATCACAGGCTAGATTTTAAGGGGCAGAAAGCAACACTGCACGTATATCAGGCCAAGTTTAATTTAGTATAAGCAATCAGTAGCTAAACTGTGGATGTGTATAGAACTTGTAGAGCAAGATCAGCAAATCCAACTTCTACACAGCTAGCCAGGTTTAATCCCCACACAGAGAGCTTTAACTTTCTCTGGTTCTTTATGAGAGGAGTCTTTTCCATATTTCATTTATGACAAGAATATCTCATTTTGCAGTGCCACATGGAATAATATTAAAATTGGGTATTACTGTGCCAACTTTTTCAGTGCTATTACCTAATGTAGTATAAAGTAATAGTACTTTTTACTAAAGTAAAGTACTAAAGAAAATTCCAGCTCTACACTCAAATTGTGTGACATGCAGCAAAGGCAAGGAAAGCCTAATTTAGAAAAAAAAAAAAAGTTGAACATTTAGCTTTTGAAGTCACTTCTCTCAGACTCCTCTCTCTATACTGTAGGAAGAAATTGCATGCAGAAAAATATAAATTTTTAACAGTGGGAAGAAAATATAAGTTAGTTACTTCTCTATAGAAATAAAACTATAAATCAAAGTAGTATTCATGTAATTATTAAGATTATGAGAGTCTGATTATTCTACACTTTCCCCTGCAGTCTTCCACTGTATGAAAAGCAGTATAAATCTGCATACCATTTGTCACAGAACTAAATTCAACAGCAAACCCAAAAAGGTTAAATCTGTCCTCATTTACAAAAAAACTTTAAATATATTCAAGTTTTATTCAGCAGTGATAGTTAACTTGTTTTTTTTAATTTATGCTAAATAAATGTTAAATATATAGAAAATTACTTTTTTTTTTTTGGCTTTTGTTTTAAACATGGCCTCAACAACTCCAGCTTATTCACAGAAGAGAATCTCCACTCAAAAGGCTCAAAAAAATAAACAGCCACATGAACTTGCAAACCGACCTTCTTCTGAAAGGTAACCTGTAGCAATAACTATATGTAGTACAACAGAAAATGCCATTGTTGAAGATTCAGCATGGAAAAAAACCTCACCAGTATCATAAGCAGGAAGAATGTTTTATCTTTTGCGGTACATGTGGTATATTAGAATTTTACTCAATAATGAAATGAAAATATTTACTCTAAGAGTAAGTGTAAATAATTCTTAAAGTAGTTCTTCAATCTTTCTAATTTCATGAAGAGTCAACATCTGATTTCTTTAGCTGACACATTTGGTTAAAAAAAAAAGACTCACTTCACTAAGAGGATGTTCCCATTCACAGGTTCAAAAGCAGGTCTGTATTATTTAAGATGCAATTCTCTTTGCTACCAACTATTTCTTCATAAGTGACAGTCCCACTTTAAACTGTCGTTAACATTAAATTACACTGGGAGTCTGAAGTAAAATGGGTTCTTAACTACAGCACAGACTAGACTGAAACTCAGACAAGTTTTGTTACCATAGTTTTTGACAGCATTACTCAATAGCAGCAATTGCCTGGAAGGACAGCAGCTGCACTTGGGCATCAATGGCATAGACCATTCTGTGAGAGAACATTACAGCACCAAGAATGTGATGCTATTATGAGAGATTTCCTGACTCTGCATCCTGAAATGTTTTCTGTCTTACTGCAATACAGATGTAACACAAATTACAATTAAATGAAGAATTCTACTCACTGTAAAATTAACTTGCAACTGAGTATGCTATCAAGGTGTATATATTTAATTCCTAGTTTACAGGTTATTTTGCTTACTAAAATTGTTTGTGTTTTATTCTATATATCTTATCTTTAGGCAAAACTTTGAGGCTGCCAAAACCTGCTACTCAAGCACATATGATAAAATTATCCTTTCACATCAATACTTACCCAGCAAGAAGTCTGCCCGAAGCAGATCTGCAATCAACATCAGAAATAGAAATGCCAGTGATTCCAATGCAAATGTAAGACTAAGAGTGAAAATTAAAAGGCACACAACTATCTTGGGGACAGAACATTCCCACATCGTGGCACTGTTGAACATCCCCATTCTTAGCAAGTTGATTATTACAATCTAAGCATGTCTAGTCCATTTGAGGATAAGACAGGAGGGAGTTAAAAAACCAAGTATTTTATCTTATATATGTTTATATATATGAACATACTTCATATGAGTATGTTACAGACTTTTTATGCAACTTAGTCCCTGTATAAATGGTGAAAGGGACAGAGAAATAGTACCAGATCTTACCTCTGGAATTATGTTTCATAAACTGAAACAAAGAATGTCACCCTAGCCATACAAACCACTATCAAACCCAAAAGAAAACCTTCTCAATACAATAAACATGCACCACACTGGGGCTGCTACTTTAAAAAAGCATAAATATCCTTCAGTTCAAAGGATTACACAATTAAAGAGGGAAATAAATAACAGATACTTCCAACTTGAATCCTGAAGCAATATATCACATGACTCAGAATTTTTACTTCTCAACATGTATTCAGTGTGAAAATGCTACATAGAACCTTAATTAAACATCACTTTCTATTCTATACCTATATAAATATTTGCCTTCGGTATAAACAAGGCTATATTTTATTCCCAACAGATTTTAAGTTCTACTCTGGATCATGCCATAAAGACAGCAAACAGTTTGAAGAAAGCTACAGAACGAATGGTGCGAGTAGTTTCAGAAGATCTAGCTAAAGTTAAAAGAAAACAGCTTTAATTACCTAGTTTCAAATGCTATATTGTTTTGCTGGTCAATATTGAAGTGTCAGTATCTCTGCAAATATAAAAAGATAAATACAAAGATCAGAAAGTCAGCTAGCCGACTTTGCCAGCTGTTCTGCAACTATCAGTACTAAACTAAACCAGAGCATATTCTCAGTCTCAGAACTGGAAAACACATTACTAATTCTATTGTAAGTCTTTAGCATGTTGGCTAACCCCTGCTACTGTGTACAGCTACCTTCTCTAAGCATTCACTTAAGGTAGCTTAATAAAAAGTGGCTTAAACAAGCAAAATTAACTTTTTGACTTTTAATTTCTCCCCACCCCAAATTGGAGAATAAATTTGAGTCATTACTACATTCGTTTTCTTCCCACACCTTAACAGCAGCTGCTTAAGCACATCAACAAAGGGAAACAGCCTCTGCACCCGAGACATCTATAAGCATCATGCTAACATACCAAGTCATAGTTAACATATGTAATTATTTTGTTTTTAGAGTGCCCTACATGGAGAGTTGTTTTTAACATACTTCCTTGCATGTCTCAGTAACTGAGTAATACCATTTGTTGTCTATGTCTTCCTAACAATTAAATTGTCTGTTTCTTCAATGTGGTGTCCTTACCTTGTCAGATATATCTGGCTTTGAGATTTTAGCTGATGGTAAGTAGGTTGGAAAATTTTAAAATACTGTAGAAACTCAGTGGGCCAAGAAAAGTCATCTATTATTTTCCTTCTGAAATCCATTTAACTGCAGTGATTAAAAACAAGGAGACAGTTAACAGCCTTGCATTATCAGGGATGCTATTCACTGAAGCAATTCCAAAGTATATAGGGACTGATGGAAATCATCACTTCAAGTGGGAAGTGACAGTGCATTGCTTAAAAAGGATAGTCATTTTCAGGCAAACCTGAGTGGTTTCATCAGTTGACGGATACAGAGATAATGCAGACTCTGTTCACGCAAGCAGTGATAGCAAAACTTGCTGCCATGTACCACTGATTTACTAGCTTGAGTCAATGCCTTTTTTCAGGGCTTCTTCCACACTTCACAGCCAACAATACTATTAACCTTTCTTTTCTCCCTTAGGCTCTTAGGGTGTATCCTTATAACTTGATTTGCCTCTGCTTATTATCCATGTTTTTGCTTAAGGTAACAGCACAGGATAGTGAAAGGCTCACTCCCTGTGCTAGATTAATGTTTGGAATGTCCCTGTTATTACTTTGCAAGTGAACTTAATAGTTGAAGTAATTGCTGTAGGCTTCCTAGATCCAACAAAAAAAAGATTAATCTCTTCCTCAGAAATCTTTCTACACCACAAGAACAGCTAAACCTTTTGTTTATCCTGGGTCACTGTCTGAACCTGCTGTCCTAGGCCTCACAGCAAATGCCTAAAAAAAGAACATATTTAAGACGACAAGCACATAGTGACATTTCCTCAGAACATTCTTTGGCAAATAGAAAGCTCAGAGTCCTTCCAAATCAGCAGTAATATCTTTCCCATTTAATAACCCTATAAAGATTTTTCTCTCATGTATGTTGAGGTTTTTCCCCCTCATATAACAATTTTAAGGGTGTCGTTACTGCATGATGTCTCAGATGCTAGAAGTCCTTTTGTTTTGAATTTGACAACTGCAAGTTTCATGTGTTACTTCACACACTGAATAGGAAAGCAACATGTGTCTCTTCAGTCTACACACCAACATGATTTTTTCAAGGCTTCCAGCACATACTCCTCCATCACCTTTTTTCCCCTTGATCAAGGATCCTATTCTAGCCATTCTTGACATCAAAGTTGTTACATTCCTTTGATTTTCCTCTTAGTCATCTCTGAATCTTGTCCAGATTCAACTTAAGAAATAAATTGCACTTGGAAATATATATCTTTATTATCTAGGGTAATCAGACCAACACCTGTCCTTATGTGAATCTGGGCCCACATGTACAGGCTAGGTATCTATTTTAAGATGTATAATATGAAAACCGGAACTTTCAAAATTATAATATACCTTGTACGCATACTCTAAAATATTAGGTCTTGGGGGTAGACTTATCTTGATACAACTCTTTCCCTTCTTGATCTTGATAAAACAATTCTTCATCTAGGAAAAAAAAGCAGCCAAGAAGATACTTTGGAAAAAAAATAAACATCTTCACAAGAATTGTTGGGTTTTCTCCCTCTCCTCCACAAGCTCCTGTAAAAAACTAGGAGCTGGTTTGGCCTACATACTGCTGTCAGATTTCTTATCTTAAAGCATCTCTATTAATCCACCTTTACAGTAATGTTTGGCTTTGCCTCCTGGAAAAAGTGGGTTATGGATTCCAAAACTCAGAAGTCTTAGCCTTGTATTTATCAGCTATCATATTTTGAGCTTTAAGTGATAGCACTTAAGCCTAAAGACACCTGGAGAAGTCTAACTGCTGAATATGCAAAAGTAATCCAACATTTCAAGATAGTATTTCTTCAACTCTATGCAACAAATAAACATCAATACAATGGATTTTATATACTACTGACATAATTTATTTCAGTCCTAAAGTAGGACACTTTGATATCAGTTATTTTGTTCTGTATTTATTGCTATTAAGCTTTGGGAATAGGAGAAAATTTGCAACTACATATAGCTTTTACACTGAACTTGGATCCTTCTTGCCATAGTGTAAGGACTATATATAATTTAAGCGTAATAGTTTAATACTGATTTCAAAGTGTGCATCTTTAGTAAGAAAATGTTGAACACTGCATTTCTTAAATGCATACTTTTACTCTGGATTTTTATTGAGATGCTTTAGTTAGAAACTAGAATTCAGAAAAACGTTATATAGATATTTCTATTAATTTTTTTTTTTTTTTAAGTTTTGATGCACATGTTGTTTGATGAACCAGTTAAATTAAGAAAGGTGTTGTTCCTGTATTATACTGACTTTATTTTCAGTAGTAAGTTAGATGCCTAACTCATGCAGGTGCATTTGAAAGCTACAGCCCCTTATCCTCATCATGCCCCATGTCCTGCAACATTTTAGAGTTGTTATGTACTGTTCTCCCATTTCATTCCTCTCTGATGTAGGGGGGGAATTTAACCTTTTTCCACCTTGGAATTAACTTTGAATGAACTTACCTAACAAAGATATTCTCTTAACCTACTTGTTAACCTGAGGGCAAAATTAAGGGAAAGGAAACAAAACCACCTTTCTGCAGAACAAAAATGAATATCTTTACAGTTGAGAAAAATGTAAATAAAAAGCCATGAGTAATCTATTCTTTTTCATTATGACATTTCTCTCAGATTCTACATACAAACTAACATTTCAAGGCACATCAATACAACATCCCTTTAAAAAGTTAATAAGTTTACACTTAAATGATTTTCTAAGACAAATCTAAACATTACCAGTATTACAGAATTAATACAATTTAGAATTTATTTGATCCCCTTCAACACAAATTTATGTATTTCCTAATATGTAACTAAGTGGAAGAAATCCATAAATTCTCTTGAATACATCAGGTTTGGGTATTTGGTTTGCTTTTCGCTTTTCTTTTTTAAATTACCAAGTAATTTAAGTAATTTAAGTAATTTAATTGAACAATTCAACTGCGTCCCTTCTTTTCCTCTCCTTTTCCCCCCAAAACGAGAATTTACATTTAAAATTTTGGAACTTTAAGTTGAATTGCCTGTGATATAGAACAGATGGACTACATAGACACAATCATAAGGAAGTTTGCAAGAAATTAATTTTTTTTTTTAAAAGCTTTAGTAATAATCCCTGTACATACTTAAATATAAAGTGTACTTCAGTGCACAGTTGACAGCATTTCTCCAAAGTTATTTATTGAAATTAGAACTGCTTAGTACTTCCATGATTAACTTTGTTTTACCCACCACCATCTAAAAAAACCCACCACCTTTTGATTTTTCACAATTACCTATATTTAAAGATTTTTCAGTGAGTTATTTTACAGAAAATATTACAGTTTGAGACATTGCACTTGTGTGAAATATTTTTACCATAAACTCATATTTACAAATTTTCTTCTGAAGCCTTTACGTAAGAACCTAGGCCCTTTTTAATTCAGTCATTTTTAGAAATAAACTCTATTACAGAAAGGTTTCACAGTTCTCAAAAACAATTCCAGTTTATATATAATCATGATAACTTTCAGCACAATTTGTTAGGAATGAACATGCCCTTTTGAAAAAGCACTTACAGTGTTACACTGTCTATATTAAATACAACCTAAGAAACACATGTGTTGATTTTTTCCTCTCTCTGCCTTCTACTCCCCAAAAAAGCAGCAAATTTGAATTATAAAATTACATTCCATTAGTCAGAACCATGTAGTATCCTGGTACAGTATTTAGAGAAGTCAATTCCACAAGAATATGTACATATTATTTGTCTTTTCCTAATGCATCATAAACATCACCATTTCTATTCATCCTTAATGCAGACCATATCCTTCGGTTTACTAAGGCTCTTTACTTCATCCAGTAGTTTTTTAGGTGTCAAAATATGAGTAGAACCTGGCAAAAGAACATAAGTATTAACTGTATCAGTCTGAAACTCTAAATTCCCTCTTTATTTAAAAAAAACCCAAAACCCAAACACTACATCAGTTACATGCCAGTGTTTTTTACCATACCTGGAAAACTGAAAAAGTACAACAGTTCAAAGTGTTTTCCTGTGTTGTCATATAAAAAGTGTCATCATATAAATGTAAGTGTCAAGATTAGGCAGGCAGTGTCCCTCTTCCACACACTGAGGCATCCAGATTAAGGACTCTTACTTTGGATACAAGTTTCAAGTCCCTGCTCTGCCCGGTTAGAAACACAGGCTTGAACCTTGGCCACTTTCACTGTATGCACTTGTCCCAGCCTGCAAGAAACCTGCCCATTCTCTGAAAGGGTGAGTTAATGACAGACTTTACCCAAGAATAAAGAAACCATCTGGATTAAAGATTATCACAAACAGTAGTTTTCCACAGAAATATCAGTTACAGAAAATTGGCTTTTATTAACATTTCCTTGAAAAATTTGCAAAAAATTCCAAGTCTGGAGCAGCAAAGAAAATCCTTATTATTCTTCAGGAGTGCACAATTACCTCTCTTGTTCTCATAGAGAGCGATTATAACTTCTGCCATGAAGGGTCACCCTACAGTTATAAAGAAAACTCTTAACTATTTAAGATTAAGGCTGTCTTGAACCTTGAGTTTTAGTAGTGTCAATCTCAATGGGCTAATATTCCACAAGTTCTGAGCCAGGAATACAGGAAGGTTTTCATCTTGCAGTAAGCAGCATGGAAATTTGGCAGTTATCACCTTCCCTCAGAAATCAGGATCACAAACAAAACTACAAGAACCACTTCTAACCAAAAGGGAAGATGGTGCTGTGGTTAGCGCCAAATAATACAATCAAAAAGTGACCTACACTAAACATGGTTTTGTAAACAAGTCTCAGATGAAGAAACAGTCTTGTTAAACTACACTCCTGTTGTCCTGGTCTTTCCATTGCAACTCAAAAGTAGGACCAGCATTAAACCTACCTCAACCACCACCAACGAAATCAGCAAACATAAAACAACCATCAACCAAAAAAAAAAAAAAAAGATCACACATACAAACACACCCCACTATTTTGAGATAACAGACTCTAGATCTCAGAATCAAGGTTGTCATTGCTTTAGTGAAGAGTATTTATTTATTTAAAAATACAGTAGATAGATTTAATCCTTTTTGAAACTCAAGACTAGATTTAATTGCCAGTCATTGGCATCTCAAGCAATTTAGAATGCTTTAGATGACCCTGCACCCAGACACCAGCTGCCACTCCAAATGGGTATATGCAAATGTTTTAGCACCTAAATTTAAACAGCATTGCAGGAAATAATTATTTGAAGCACAGCAGCTGATGGAACAAGTATTTGCTGCCTCTGAAGTATTAACTGAGAGATTACTACCCCAGTTGGCAATTCATGCATTTACTGCTGAATGTTAAGATGATCAGGGAGATTACTCCAGTTTTCAGGGCAAAAGCTATAAATCATGGTGTGGTTTGTGTAAACTCTCTGAAGAAACCATGACAAGAACTAAAAGATGTTGCAAAGTCAACTGACCTACACTGAAAAAGTTTTTTTGGGTTGGTTTGTTTTGTTTCGGTTTTGGTTTTTTTGGGGGGGATTGATTGTTTGTGGGTTTGTTTTTTTGGTTTTGTTTTTGTTTTAAGAAAAAAAAATACTTCTCTTCCCTTCCTCCCAAGGTGATTAATTCTGCACTAGTCTTCCAGCTTTCCTACTACTTCCAAAAGCAATGAGAGTAATAAGTGTAGCTGCAGATAAAGCACAGGCAGATGTAAACGTTTGTGAGGAAAGTACAATGCAAGAAAATACAGGTCTGTTCAAATTCTTTTTGCTACTTGCTACATCAGGCTACTTGAATAATGTATTTCTCTCACAATCACGATGATTCTTCTGTAGAGCATAACTGTATTTATTGTCCTTAGTATCTTGTTGCAGAAAAACCCCAAACATCAAGCAGTCTAATTAAACTGAAAAGACACTGCTAAGTGCATAGTTTTAAAAAACACATTGGCTATAGTATTAGTTTACTGAACCAACTTAGGGAATGTAAGAAAAATTTTCCAGAAACACATGTAGTAAACTCCTACATATCACCCTTTTCCCAAGACAAGCTTACCAATAACAACTTCACAGGACTTGTAGGCTTGAGAAACTTCATAAGCACTGCGCATCTCAGAATATGTAATTCCTCCAATCACAAATATAATTAGTCTTGCAGTACTCTTTCGCTCATCTTGATAACTAGCTTTAGGTTTCTGGCGCGCACTGAAAAAGATTTCATAAGATGACCCTTATATAGCTTTACTAATTAATTCTGGTAAAAATTATACACTTAACAAGCAGTAACAATTTCTGTCATGCAGTTCACGGTTTGATTGTAATTTCAGCAAAAGAATTTATAATTAAAAGAACTTTAACGACAACAAGTTAGCACATTACTCAAACTATTCAGGCGAAAAATAAATGCAAAACAAAAACCTTGTTGCACACACAGCTCAAACACAAAGGACTTCTACCGAACAGCTTAATTCTACATGCTAGCAATTCCAGTGGCATTTTTCGTGAGAGGTTAATTTGAAAAAGCTAGAGCCTTCAGTTTTTCAGACTCCAATCTTGAACAGAATCTCTAAAAAAATATTTGGCTGTTATCAAGTAAGATTCTGACAGCTAAAACCAACAAAATAAAGCTCTTAAAATATACTTTCTAACACACATATAGTAATTGCAGATTCAGATTAAATCATCTGCAGTCCTGATCTCTTTGCTAGGGTGCCTAAAAGATGCCTAAATTTCACCAGCCTGTAAAACAGAGATCCAGTTACAATGCACAGTGACTCGCCCTAGTGTTTCCTTGCACTGATCATCATGGTGCATATCCAGGAATATATGGACACACCAACAGTTTGGTTAGCTGTGGAAGTAACAAAATTATTTTCCTAAGGCTGTGTATCCATACCTTTTGTCTTTTTTTTAGTAAGATACAAATTCCAATTCAAGTGTGTCCTCCACATTTAAGATACATATGATGTTTCCCTCCCTATGAATTCCAGCATCTGTTTAGCACAATGAGCATTCCTGCGACAGAAACACCCTTATCGTCTCTATTCTGTCTCACCATTTAAATAACACTACCAAAAGTGATACAAGCTGTCAAATTGGCAGGTATCGGTCATGAGATTGAAGAGCTAGTGGGATTAAAAAGGAAGAAAGACAGGACAGTACAAGTTGGTGAGCTAAAAAAAAAATTCTAAAATCACATCTCAGTGCTACTCAGTAAATACGCAAGTACACAGAACACACCATTTCACATTCATTAACAGAGAACTCATTTCAAGACCTCAAACGGTTTTTTTCTCAACTTCTCTAAACCAGCCCCTGACAACAGGGGTTAAATATCTTACAGGCCCATATTCCCTAATGAATGAGACAGCCTGCAGAAGCTGAATTTAACTTACTGAAGTCATTAACCTCAAGAATGATACCACCACTACCACAGCAGAAATAACTTTCAGAAGAAATTAAAACATAATTTTTGCCTAAGTCACTGTATACTGATAATCCATCCCTGAAACTACTCCACACTAAAAAGTTCAATGGTCTAAACTTCTTATTCTGGCAATATGGAAATGTTATTTCTAATTTTGAAGCAAAAAGAAGATATTCCAAATAAAAAGCTATATACGGCTAAGAAGAGTTCTTAAACTAACAACCAAGTTCAGTATGTTTTAGATGAAATAAAAATACAGGTTTTACACATTAACATTACCTTATACAAATTATTTTACTGCTTAGTAAGTGAACTTGTTTAACACTTTAGAATGTACATGACAAAAATACTGAGAAATGGGTAAATTATGTTTCAAGAAATTAAACAGTTTACCTTACTGCTCCTGAACCATTCCAGGTAGGAGGACACTGGGAACAATATGGCCAGTCTTTTGAATGTAGTTTGTTTTCTATAGCATCCTGAAGCACAAAACAGAGACCCACTTTCAACAGCCATGTAGACCTAAAACCCATCAAGTTTCAACTTCCAGTAAGGATGTCCAACTAGAATTTAATGCCAGCATATGCAATTTCTTAGAACAACCAATTGCAAGCAGCATCTGATGAACTACACTCCTATGTCGCAAAATGCCAAACCATGTAATGCTAAAAGTTATTACAAGGCTTTTGTATATCACAAGGAATTGGGAGTGCATATGCTTTCTTTATAAACATAATATTGATTTAACTGTTCAGATTTCACTAGTAGCTTTTCATCTGTAACTACCCTAATATATTTAACTTCTCTACAGCGGTATATAAGAGAAGTTAAGGCCCCCTGAAGACACAAATGAACGTGTGAAAGTCACCAACAATCTATGAATGACAGCACTGGGTCAGACTAAAGGCGCAGTGAACTCACTCTTCTGTCCAACATCAGTCACTAACTGATGCTTAGGAAGAGCTTTAAGAACAAAGCAACTACACTTTTGACAAGTAACATTTTACAGCCGCTACTGATCTACAGTTTAGATTTGAATTACAGTTTAAAGACCCACTGGAGGGGAAAAAAAAAAATCCAGATCTTTATATTACTCTAAACACTGCCAAACACAGGACAAGTTGTTCAAATAGACTTTTTGCTTTCACTTTCATTTGCTTTATCTTTAAAACAACCTCCAATAAGGAGCACCGCTAATACACAGCAGTCTAATGTTTCTATATTACATACAGACTAGAAGTGATCACTTCGCTCAACAGACATACTTAACAAAAGTAACTCAAGATACTATGGAATTTCAAAAGATTGGCTATAACTGCTCACTTGAGTAAATTTCTGCACTGCACTCGTGAATTACCTAGTTGGTCAAATTTACCTCCATGACATCTTTAATAACAGGCGTCCACCTAGAAAGTTGAAAAGTTTCTTCTGAAGAACGGTCCCTTCTTGGGTGTTTATGTTGCTGAGCAGCAGACTGAAAAGGATTTCAAAACATGGTTGTATTATGCAGTGTATTTGGTTTTTTGAAACTTATTCTCAGTTAGTAGCAGGTGGGGGGGATCAGTAGGAAATTTTAAAGAAATAATTAATAAAGAAATAGTAACAACAAAGAACAATAATTAATATCTGTAGAATTCAGGATACACTAGGAATACTAATTTCGGAGACAAGGAACTGAGTAAGTTGGCACTTTCCAAAACCAATTAGCTCAAGTCACCATGTGATGATTTTAGAGAGAACATTATAGGTATCTTACTTTGAAAATTACTCATGTTAATTTTTTAAAGGATTTACCACTTAGACACATCATAAAAACAAGAATTCCTAGTAATTGCCTGACTCCAAAAAAAGACCTGGATAATACTGCTAAGAGTTGCTGAAAGAGCTGTAGACAAATGATTGGGTGGAAAATTACAAAATAAACAAATCACAAAATAAATAAATACATTCTTACTGAAGAGATAACAGGAACATCAAGGTATTTCCAATTTCTTATCATATCACTATCACTTTCTATTTGTACATTCTGGATCAGCTTGTCCAAGTTTTCCTGGGTAGTTCCTTCGACATAAGGAAAACATACAACTTAATTACCATGTGACTGTAAGACCCATTTTGTCTCACACATTCTGGGCCGTTATTTAGTCCAGGATTTTTTTTGTTCAGCCAGTCTACTAAGTTTAACATAATACTATATTTTAGATAAAATTTTGTTTAATGGTCCATTTTTGAGACCAAAACTCAATATTGTTACAGATTCCTCAGACCCACATTCTGCGAATTTCCTCCTCCTCTACTACAAATTCTTTGCTACTGACTTCATTTTCAGGTTGCAACGGACATAGAACTTCCCCTTTAACAGCTTCAATACTAAGTGAAAAGGAGAAAATTTAAACTGTTGCACACATCCAAGCACAGGAATGATGCTAAAACACTGTATGAATCTGCACTTGTATTCAATCTCCTTGCCAATATATCTTTGCTACTAATTTGAGAGAAAAGAAGCTAGAGGATGGACAGCATCTCTTTAAAAATTGGCTATCAACTCCAATACAGATTCTTAAGTAAACTAAAAATACTGGACTATCCCAAAACTTTGTTTAAGTCCATAGCACTTGGGGGGGCGGGGACACGGACCAAACCACTTAGTGCAGCTTATCATACCATTTGTGCTAAAGATATACAGGAGAATAGCTCTAATTTTGTCGTAGCTCTCATGACTTTTGTTGAGTAGAACTGGAAGGAGGACTCTCATCGAGTCTTTCACTTTTTGACCTTCTGCATCAGTTCCAAGAGCCAAGTCCTAAATTTAAAAAAAGTGGGTTTAGTGAGTAATCATTTAAAAAAAAAAAGCACATTGTTCTCTGTGTTCTGAAATGCGTTTCTATGAAACAGTAGGTTTCAGGAAACAATCAAGCTGCATCAATTCAAACTCAGTATGAAAAGTCTTTGACATAATTATTTCAATAGTTACAGCATTATAATAACCCTACATAACACTCAAACATTTAAAACTGTTTGATATCTAGAATTCATATGAATATAAATTTATAGGTTTTAACTTGAGATTAGTAGTACAATGTAATGTCTCACCCTAACAGGTGCTTTTCCCAGACATTTGAAAAGCCCTTCCTTCTGCAGAACATAGTAAGGCAACTTCATAGGAGTTTTGAACAAACACAAAGATGATTGTTATATAACTCAGCCAGATTTGAAGACAAAAAACCAAAACTGTAAAAGCACCTCCTTTATAAGCAGAGTAAGAGCCCTGTATATCTCACTTAGCTTTAACACTACTAGCTCAAAAAGCGATCACAAAAAAAAAAGGTAATAGACACTACTTTTGTCAGTGAAAAACAAGCACCTATGCCTGCAAACAAAAAAGTTGCATTTGCAGTTAAGCTGTTGTTTGGTTTGTGGGTTTTGGTTTTTTTTTTTTTGTTTTTTTTATTTTTTTAAACATACCTGTTCAGTTTTACAGAGCCTTTCTATGTTAGATTTGAACTTGCACATGCAATCTTCTGCTAAGTTAAGATGGACAACTTGCTAGAAGATTAAAAAAGAAAAAACAAGCTACCATAACTTGCTTTTTTTTAAACACATCAAGCAATAATTTTTACTGTTACAAGAGTCAATCCTCCAACTATCCTTCAGTATCATCATTCATCCTCTGTGTTTTACCCTTCACTTAGAAATTGACCCCCATAATACCTTTTAAAACATTAAACTGCTATGCTATCTTCAATCCTCAAAACAGACAAATCCTTTAAGTGGTTTTTTGTTGGTTTTGGTGGTTTTTGTTGTTGTTGTTTTGGTTTGGTTTTTTACATACTGAAATGAAACACCTGGAAACAAGTTTTCTTCTCAAAATCGTACATATTGATTTGGAGAAAAGTTATATAGCACACTTAACAGGAAAATGACAGAATAAAACAACACAGCACATTATAGTGTACAAAATTATTTATTGAGAAGTTTAGTTACAAAAGACCCCTTACCCTACTGATCTCTTTACGATAGTGCGGCATCTTTTTCATTAACTGGGCCAGAGCAGATATCGATAACTGTGAAGAAATGATACAAGTTTAAAAATTTCCCCCCCCAATATTTGACATCCTTATTTCCCTTCCTGTTGCAGCCTTGCTTTTTGTTGTCTTTCCCCTGAAAACTGCCATTGAGATAAGCCTCAATTTCTGTAATTGGTCCATGAATTACATAGATCTGATCAGCTGAAAATAATTAAATTACCGGGAAAAACAACACTACATTAATTTAAACAACTTACTTTTCCTTCTGTTGCTTTTCTTTTTGATGAAACTTCTTTCAAAAGCTTTGGTATTTCCCTGAAAAAAGAAAAAAAAAAAAAAACACAAAGGAAAGTAATCACATGCAACAGCACCACAGTTCTTAAATCGTTTCTTAAGATCTTTACTTAAAGTCTTAAAAGAACTGCGCAACAAGAACTACTGAGTAAAAGTAAAAGCTTCAAATACAGGTCTCCTTCAGAGGAAAGTGTTTTTTGACAAAGGAAACTGAAGTTAAACATCCTGTTTATAATATCTGCATAATGTCATTTGACGCAATAACTTGCTAGTACTTTATGCAATAAAGTAAATAATCCCTTCAGATATAAAAGATTTGAAGATACTTCCCAGGAAATAATTTTATTTCCATTTTCCTTAAGAACTGTAATTAGTGTTAATAAAATTGCATACCTCTGTACATACTGTATTTTTGAAAGTATGTTTACTTCCTGGCATCGATTATTTAACAGGATGCAGTCTATATTGCAAACCATCTTCACTACTGCCTGTATTCCTACTTTCTTAACAGCTCAAATATATTTCCTCTCAAATAAACTTTTATAACTTGCATTTTTAACTAGTTTGTATTTTTTATTCACATACTCTATCACATCTGCAATATGCTTGTGCCGAATCTTCACCCAGAGCTCATCATCTTCCTCCAGAATTGCCTCCTGTTCCTTCCCAGCAAGTCCTTCTGTTTTGTATCTTCCAAGAGAAAATTCGGACAGTTGTTTGGTTTTGTTTTTTTTTTTTTTCACCCCCCTCATTCTAATAACTCATTAGAGTCTTAACTATTATGGTTTGATCAACATACATGGTAATAGCAGTAACATACACAGTTTTTCACTCATAAGCCAAGCTCTTGCCCAACACAATATAGTTTACGTATGGATTTTACAGATACAGCTTTGAACACAAAGGCAGCAGATGAATTTTAGAATGATTCTTTGGGGCAATAGCTTCTGGACATTCTTTTAAACCAACAGTAACTAGAGGTTCAGTCATACATTTACATGCACCTCAATTTCTCTTCAGCTTCCAATGTCAACTCCCTTTTGGTTTCAAATGCAAATTGTGTGCAAGGTAATACACATTGAGACTGCAAAGTGCAGCTTTCTATATCTACTGTAAGATATTTTGTAACTCTGAAGGAAAATGAAGTCCCATTCACCCACAAAACAGACTATGTAGCACAAATTACTTCACATATACAAGAAACATGCTTCACAGGATTACAGACCAGCTATTACTTTTCTACAAATAGAAATAAGCCTATAAAGCAAGAGAGCAATCATACTACATGACATTTTCACCTTTTCAGAAACTCACACCATGTGTACGGCCAGAAAGCAGAAAAATAATACAAAAAAATTACGATATTAGTTGTAATTTCAGATTCACAGAATTCTACGTTTTCTATGAAAACATTCACTCACCGTTTCTGACAGAGAAGAGACACATTCCTCTTTACTTAACTAAACAATGAGGCAATTAGGTCTTATTTGCTGTAGTGCGTCATCAGAAAGCAAAGTCTTACCAAAATCTTTGGTGTCAGAACGAGACAGCAAAGTACACACCTTACGCAGAAAACTGTCACACTATTCCAAACATTGATAAAATAAAGACTATAAACTGAACACGGCTTACCTAAGTGTGCATTTAGGATAGAAACATGTAAGTTTTAACAACTACACAAATTAAATCACTGGAGATATAAAAGCGAGCATTCCCGAGAAACAACTAAGCTTTTTCTCAGTATTCTATTACTGGTCTTGTTTGCCTTGTTAGGCCAAGAAGGTTGAGAATATGAAAGAAAAGATAGAGAACCTGAACATGCACTACCAAGGTTGTGCTTCAAGTCTAGTACAAAGTTCTTTGTTTTTAAAAAAATGCAATTTGTTACTCAAAACTTAACAAAAATGCTAATTA
Source organism: Pelecanoides urinatrix (assembly GCA_013400755.1). Classification (NCBI taxonomy): domain Eukaryota; kingdom Metazoa; phylum Chordata; class Aves; order Procellariiformes; family Procellariidae; genus Pelecanoides; species Pelecanoides urinatrix. Next base: position 232,706 of record VZTQ01008240.1, on the reverse strand, counting down.
GATCCTACCTAATCTCAAGTAAATAAGAAAGTTAACAAAAAGAGGAAGTTACAAAACCAAGAGGAAAGACTAATAAGTGAAGCAATCCTTATGTAATATAAGCTGCTAATATTGCTATGGTGCAATGCAGCTAAACAATACCATAGATTTTATGATCAAGAATAAAGCGTTTAGACTTTTTTTAAAAAGTACTTGCTTGTAAGTATCATTTTCAATTGGTAGCAGATCATATGCCATTGCCTGGAAGGTGAGTTCATGAAGTACAGTTGATACTGGGTCAAAGCCACGATCAATTATTATTAGTTGGGAGTGGGTTTTAGCCTAGAAAGCCATCAAATAAATGTAAAGTTAAGACATATAGTACAAAGTTAAGGCATGTTAAATCTATTTACAGTAAGTTACAGCACTGCCGACATTTTTGGAAAAATAACTGAAAAAAACTAAAAAGTATAGTCTAAGTATTTACCAACATAAATAGAAACAAATGCTAAAGTGATAATCAGAACACAGTGGTTTTAAATACTAATTTTAAGGCAATGCTCTTATTCCATTGCAATGCATTAGTAACCTCACCTAATGAACAAAAAGTGAAAAGAAAAACCACACAAAAAAAAAGGCCTCCCACTGACTTTTCACAAATAAGTGTATTGTTTGTATTTCAGACTAGATTATCCATACTGTGCTGCAATACAGAAAAAAAAAAAAAATCTCCAAACATTCAACTGAAAGTTTCACTTTGCTGTTTAGCAGAGTGGCAGTAGCATCAGGTACATTTATTTTTATAGCAGAATGGAACTTCACCAAGTCAGAATGGTTTACCCCATACTTCTGTGTTTAGGCAGTTGCCCTGATACGTAGTGACAGATCAAAAATATTTATGTGAAAAGCTGTATCTTTGCGGACAATAAATCCCTTAATGGAAGACATTTCAATTCCGTATTAAGTCCCTTTTACACACAGCCCTATGGAAGGTGAGGTTAAAACAAAAGTTATCCACTTTTTTCCAGGTTTGTATCATCCCCCACATTATCATAGGGCCAATTTTTGAAGTACTATTAGTTTGATCACACAAATTATATTTGCTTACATACAGATTTACTGTATCAGTTACTTCCTCTAAGTTACTTTCATAGACAAAACCAACTAAATGGCAACTATTAATAAATAAAATCTGTTTTTGTAGAACCTATTGTTAAAACATAGTCCAAAGATCTGCCCCCCCCCCCCCCCAACTTACAAAAAAGCAGCAAACATTTTAGTTCACTTTCTACCTTTATTTGGCTTTTCTCATCAGTTTTGTAGTAGTTTTCAAGATTTTTTTCAACAAGCTGTGCAAGTTTGCTGGCTTTATCAGATGGTCCGCTGAGAAAAAAGAAAACAGGCAGAAATAACTTAAATTTCTTCATCAAAACACCAAAATGTTACCTTTAAAACAAAAAGAACTCCCTAGACTGATCCTCTAGTTTCACGAGCAGTTTCTGAACTCCATTCTAGGTATTTCCAATATATTTTCACTCTTACATTACGATTCCACTCTTTGAATGCTTCAGGTATTTCACACAGTAGAAACAGCTTCAGCCAAAAAACTGACATTAGCTGGCATATGGCCCAGCACCTAAAAGTCTCACTCAGAGGTGGGAAACAAGAAAGAAAAGAGAAAAAGAGAAAAGAAAGAGAAGAGAAAAGAAAAAACAGTCAAGCAATTATTACTTTGTTACCTTTGCAGAGAATAAGGCACCACTTCACGTTACACCACAGAACGCAATACTTGAGCGTAATTTCAGATACCTGCTTTGACTTCAAAGATACTACTCTGTACTCTCTAATAAAGCTCAAAAGAGGTATTCTCCTCAATACCTCTACTACAAAGAAATCTTGATCCCATCTGCCTCAGCAATTTATGACTTCCTTGATACCAAGCAGAGCTGCAAAACTACCAACAGCAGCAGTTCTGTTACAGGATTATGCAAGCAGTATATTAGAATGCAGCATATTAGAGTGTCATCCTACTGACCAAACATGAAACAAGCAGTTCATAACAAAGCAGGGTATAGTAAGTACTGTTATATGAATACACACAGAGAAATAATTCACTGCTCTGCCTATACTTCACTAAATCCTATCATTCCATATTTCAGAGTTGCGGATTAAAACCAATCAATCCACAATAAAAGAAACTATGCTGCAGCCTCAAGCTATTACCAGTGTGGGAAGTCCTAGAAGTGAAACACTATACAACGCTATTTTTGCCCCACCTTTTATATCGTACTCCTGGATTCTCATCTAGTGTGGCACATAAGGTAACAATTTGTTCAGCCATTACTTGCATTACAGCATCTTTATCCTTTGTCTTTTCCAGAGTTGGACTATAACAGCGGTAGAATGCATCTGGGACATTTAGAGTAAATACCTATGTAAAGCACAACCAAGAAAAAAAGAAGGCTTAAATTATCGTGTAAAAGAATTGCTAATACTTTTATATTACAGCATGTAGTTTTCAAGTCATACATAATATACTTGAAAAAAAAAAACCAAACCCACCCTTCAATCCTCTTTCTCTGTCCTGTTGAGCTCACCAGCTTCTTGTTCTCTCACTCTTTTCTTCTATTACTCTCCTCCCCTATGTAAATTACTATAATTTTCAAATTGCTTACTGTCTGTACAGATGGATGGACCCGAGACAGGCAGAACTAAATACCAATCAGGGTCTCATACAGAGCCATACAATGCAACACCAGCATGGTTGTAGAAGGTATCAAGTTAAATTTGTCTAAAATATAATTTTACACATTGTAACTGTTTATTATATGAAGACTTGACTTCCAAGAATTGAAATTCTTTAAATGCATTAAACCTTGATAAAATATGTGTAGTACTACACAGAAGAAAAACTTTTTCAACAGTAAATGGAATGCAAACATAGAAACAATCCCATTGTCAGTAAATGGATTTTCTCCAGCTTCAGATGGACTCTCTAACTACAGACCCAAAGAAGAAGGTCCAGCCAGATAAAGACAAGTTTGTTTCTTTTGAGTAGATAATCACCTGGACTTTGCCCAGAGCTCAGTCTAATTATTTACTCTTATCACCCCAGAAAGCAGGCCCAGGGATTTTACATTAGGATTTTACATTAGGAAAACCCGTTAACATTCTCTGTTCCTTCACTAAGGATTCAAAATGTTCTCACAACCCAAAATACTGAGAACATAAAACTAAACTAAAAGCAAGAAAAGACTAAGTGCTGCTTATTTTCAATTTTAGAAAAGCAGTCCCAATTTCTACTTTCATAATAAGTCCTTCAGAGAACCAGGACAAAAAAAATTTTGTATGCCTTATTTGATAGAGGAAGCTACAAAACTTTTTCTTAAGAGCAGCTTTAGCAGAACTCACAAAAACAGTTTGAAACAAAGCTTGGGAACATCAACACTACTGGAAAACAAACAAATAAAGCACCACACTAATTATTCTCGGATGGTTTCTCAATCTAAATAATAAAAAAAACATATTATAAAAAGGAGTGCATCTGTACACTAGGAAACTGCATCCCAGTAAAACTGGATAGCAGCAACCTCTCCTGGATTCACCTGCCACCTGGTATACAGAAGAGTTCTGATCCTTGATAAGTTCATAAGGTTTAAAGAATACAGGAAAGACTTGTGGGAAACATTCACGATTAGTTCTACGACTCCCAGTAGTGGACAGGGTTTGGGGGCTTCACTGTTTTAGGAAGTCTCAGAGTGCATTTCAGCCTTCTGTATCTGATGAAGTATACGAGCTACAAAATTATTTCTCAACACAGTACCCACTATGTGGTTTCACATGGAAACTACCCGTTGGTTTCCAAAGGTGGTCTCAAATTTTTAACTGAGAAAAACATGGATTTCCATGTTTTCCTCTCAATAAGAAGTCTGCCAAGTTGTTACGGTTTTTGTTTCTTTTTTTTTGTGAGGCTTTGGTTTTGTTCCCCTCCCCTTCAGTTCTCTTAATCCGTTTGCTCTCCTTTTCTGATTTTCACCGTAGTTACTTCTACTTATTCCTATTCCCATGCACCAACCCGCCTAGTCTGTCAAAATAATACCTCTGTATAAGCAGTAACAAACTTTACTGCTTACTAAAGACTGTTGGAGAATGGATGAGGGAACAAGGCCATGGTTCTTTAATAGAACTATTAGAACGATAAGACAGCATGAGTAGAATAAAAGAAATATTAAGTCACAGCAAGGGGGTTGCAGGACGTGCTTACAGGGGCAGAAAACTTGCTGTTTCTTTCTTGTCAGCATGATTTGCAACTTTCCGCTGATATCGCAAGAGCAAACACAAATAACTTTGAGGAAGTAGTGCATGGAAAGACAGGATGGAACCCTGAGCAAGAAACAATGTGACTGTCTGAGTTAAGAATAAGATAGATTGCTACAGTAACCGCAAGTAGGAGGAGTATGATAATGTAACTTTTAGAGCTTAGCCAATGATTATAGAACAAGTATGCCTAATGAGGAGTTTGGTGTATAAAAAGGTGAAAAGCTTGTAATAAAGTTGGAGCTCGCTATATCATTCATATTGAATCGGCTGCGTGCTTCCCTCGCTCGTCGCAAAAGACAAGCCAGAATACTTTTCTCTTAAAGAATAGATTCCTTCTCTAACCTCTCTACTGCAACTGACTCCAAGTCTTGCAAAGAGGTCAAGTGCAAACAGCAAACCTTTGAGTACAAGAGCATTTGTTTTCATCTGAAAAATACAGGCAAGTGCTGGAAATATGCCAAAACTGCAACAGATACCACATACAGTTTTTCCTTAAAAAAAAAAAAGCTACATTCTATTTAATTGTTTTCTAGAAGGTCAACAACATTGAAAATAGTCCTCCAGACTACCTTCTGCTGTTGCGAAAGAATGAAACTCACCTGAGACTCATATGGGAAGAAGGAAATGTTGATCTCCTTGCATCTCCTTATTGATTTTGCACAGGAAGACTTAATTTTATTGAAGAGGTTGTCAGGACAGACTATGGAAAAAAAGAGATTCTAAGTATAAATCATTTGTGCACGTTCCAGCTGTTAACTCACTTGTACGCTTACAGTATTCAGAACAGACAGACAATTCTAAATTAAGAACCAACTAATAGTAAGATATAAAAAAGTTGCCAAATCTTCCTAAGGTGAAAGAGAATGTATAATCAATATTTTGTGTTTGAGACACTCATTAGCAGTCTGTAGCAGTGAATGATATTGATTTTAACAAAGCAAAAGTTTCTGCTATTTCCCCTCATATAGGGGAGAAAACATTTCCCAAGCTACAAAAAAGTTAAAGGGATAAACACTGTGTACATATCAAACATCAAAACACAGAGAAATAAGGAATTTAGTTATAGATCTCAAATGCGTTCCACTACACTTACAGGCTACATTGGATACCCGTCTAGAAACTGAATTTAAGGAATGCTTGGATGACACGAATACTAATACTACACAGACTGGGAAGTGACAGAGCTATTTCTGTAACTCCTCTCAACATGAAAAACTTCGGCAAGTATTCAAACTGAAAGCTTCCACACGTGCAACAAAGGTACATAGAGCAAGATAGCAGTATTTTTCCAGAATGAGAATTGCCGCATCAGCATAAAATGAAACAAGAAACCAAGTTTTTGATAGTAATTTGATAACTGCTTTGATAGCATACAGTAGCAGATACGCACCATCCATGGACATCCACAGAGACAGCCACAACTCAGTCCCTGCCTTCAGCAGCATGTTTGGGTTCTTTGTTTTCCCTTCTTTATACAGCCATTTTAGTCACGCTGACTGACTGCAGAGGAACATGCAGTCACATCAACCCCATTTGCACTAATTGTCTCTGCTTTGCAATTTATATCATGCATGCAAGGGTTAAGTAGGCACCTTCTTTCAGGTGATGGCAAAAAAGCTGGCTCAAGTCTGAAGGAATTACCTAAAATAACCAATTACAAAACATTGTTCTTGCAGCAAATTCTCATGCATTTATATTTTTGAGTACTGTTTTGTTTATACGAGATACATAGTTTTACTTGAATTCTTTTTCTCCACACTCTCCAACACAGGAGAAGACTGGAATACTTAAAAATAAAACCAGATTACCTAAATTAAAAGCTGAGGTGGGGAATGATCAACATTGTTTGGTAATTGTAAAAGAAATTACTATTGCCACATGGCACAGTGACCACGTTCTGGCAACCCAAATATGTTTAATGACTTGAGTCTCAAATCTTCTCTCAAGAAACAGGACCCAAAATTTTCATTTACTAACCTATAGAAAAGAAAGTTGAGAAGCTTACTTATTTACATATATAAAGTTACCAAACTACAACACAAAAACTTACTTACAGTCAGTGAAATACACATATGCTGCTTTGTATCTGCTGGATGATCTAGTGATGAAGTCATCAATAAGGCCATCTACAGACTTATGAGGGTGGGGGGGAAGAAAAAATAATTAATGTTTTGCTTCTCCTCCCATACTAGACAAAGTTTTTCCCTCCTCTCCTCCTGCCCTGTTAATTACCCAGTCCCACTTAGGAATACTGCAAATCAACATCTAAGAAAAGAAAACACTTAAGTAGAGGATTTTTAATTCCAGACCAAGAATAAACAGTTACAGAAGGTCAGTCATGCACCAAGATCGCTTTAGGAAGCAAACAAAGCAGGATACTTGCATCATTTTCCACCTCTAACAGTGCTGAGTTTTTACTGAAGTAACAGTAATCTCTTATTAGAGCCATTACTTTGAATTCTATTGTTCGATGTATTGCATCATTATTTGATAACACATCTCTTTCGGTGAGGTTCCTAATATCTAAGCAATGAAACAGTGCCTCCATTGATCAAAAGGTACACATTTGCAACATACTCTATGGTGACACTGCATTGTCTTTTCATTATGGAAAACTAAGCATCACACAGAGTAGCATCACACAAAATGCAAAAATTAAGTACTGCATAATGGTATACACAGTAAATAAATATTTTAAAATAAAATTGCTTTTTCATTCTGAAAGAACTTTCTACACTCTTCTTTAAAATACTAACCTTTTTGGTGGGAGTTATGAAATATATTGCTTTCATGTGTGGGACAGGCTCACGGTTTTTATACACGTTCTCCACCACTACAAAGTAAAAAATATTACATTTTTCTAATTAAGAGCTTTATGCATCTGTAAATAAAGCACCATATATACTTTAGTATAGAGGTGATAAAAATAAAATAACACTACTCAAGTTGTTCACAAAACTAGTGGCAAGGACCTATCTTCTGCCAAGAGAGGCTTGATTTTTTATTTATTATTTTAAATACAGCAGGTTACTACAAGACTTCTTCAACCCTCAGTCTAGTGTCAACTAAATCTGTAGGACTAATTTTTTCCTGGCTATTCTACATAAGCAGAATTTTGCCCTCACACAGAAAGGTATGGCAATACAAGCATGCTCAAACTATGGGGCCCAGTATGAAATATCCTGCAAGAGAACTGCCTCAGCAAGATTGGTTTTTTTCCAGTACATTGAAGGGGAGGGAGAACGAAACTATGCAGGGCATCAATTTTGGACTAGAGCCTCTTCTGTCCTTTGTTTGCCTATTTCCTGTGCGCTTATTCTGTTTCAATATAATTGCAGGCACCAATTAGACATTTTCAGCAAATCAGCTTCACTCAACTCTTGGTTTTCTCTGTTTAATAAAGTCATTACTATATAGTGTTGCAGTACACTAGCTTGAGAATGCAGAGAGATTCATGTTGCTCAGTAATTTTGAGGGGGAGGAACAAGGAATATAAGTAATATCAGACATTCAGATGTGGAAAGACAGGTTCTTTTCAGTAGTGTACTCACTAAAAATAAAAGGTTTCTGAATGATGAACAGCATACATGCTCACTGAAAGTTTCTCACAAAGGATAAACAGTACTTATTATGATTAAAAATACAGTCCAGAAAGTGAAATGTATACAGCTTTGCTATTATATTTCCAGAAGAATCATGTTATACTGAATAGTTGGAATAAGAAAAGTCTTGCTACTTGTGGAAAAATAACTAAGTCTAAATACTGCCCTCTTACAAAAGTGTTTCTAAAAAACTAAACCTAAAGCTAATTAAAAACTAGATCATTTACATTTTGTTTATTCATTTCAATTTCAAAAACAGGCAGGAAAAAAGTTTGGCAGCACAATACACTAGTAAACATTACAGAAAGGTCAATCATAAAAAGCAACTTTGAGAAGTGTTTTATGATAGGAAAAACATCCTTTTTTTAAGTTGTAGGGAAGAACGCCCATAACATTTACTAGAGAGAAAATACTTTTTAAAAACACATGTAGAAAAACAAAGTCTTATCTAAACAGGCATACTGCATAACTGAGACCTATCACAATCCATCCACTATTCACTTTTGACAGTGGCCAACATCCAGGAACAGGACAAACATTCCAGCAGATGGGAAACTCCACTCCACTAGAAACTATTCGCAAATTGTTTGGAAAAGTGACAATCTAATTACTGTTAATGTTGCTTTATTCTAGTTAAAGTAATCATTGATATAATTTAGTTTCAAGTTTTTGTTATGTTTGTGTTGCTTTTTTTAAATTACGGAAAGCTCTCTTGTTTTGAGAAGAGGCTAAAACATATCTGCACAACATATAACTCAAATTTAAATTCCGGGCTCCATCACATCCACTTGCTTGCAAAAATCTCTCATCAGTTATTGTCTCCTGTTCTCCTTTTCTCTTGAGTACTTAAGTTTCTCTGTCCTTGTATCCTAAGTCTACTGTTCATGAGCATAAATTAAATCAAAGCAGCAGATATTACTGATTTCCAGAACACATTAGGAAAAAACACGGAGAGCAATTTGCCTATTCTTGTATGTTTTACCAACATTCACTTAATTCTTTATTGAGCTCATTTTCCCCTAATTTCAACGGACAGATAATATCCTTAAAAATCACTCTGTGACAGATAACTCATTTAACCCATACTGGACATTGGCAAACAAAACACACACCCACACCCACTCCCCCCTCAAAAAAAAAAAAAGGCACAAACCCCAAACAAAAATAAAAGAAAACCCCAAGCGCAAAACCAACAACAAATACCAAAAAAACTTAGAGTGATCTTTAGCAAAAAGATAGAAATGAAAAGGGTTTTAGCTTCTAGACAGAGAAACATTTTCTTTTTCATTTAAAAAAAAAAAAAAATCACAATTGGGTAATTACTGTACAAGTCAGAAAGTCTGCTAGTCTAATATCCCATAGCTACTTGTCGTCGTCAACCAAATTAAGGCAATTTTTTGCAAGGGTACCATCAATTTTATTCTTTCCCTTTTTCTTATCAGAATATTGCCATCTGTATATCAAAAAGAATTATGCTTACCTGTGATACCCTCTGCCAGTAGATCAGTCATTTTGCAGCACAGTGACAGTAATTTAGTGGTGTAATCATCTAAAAGAATTATCTAAATATATTAAAAAAAACCACAGGTATTTAGCTAAATTAATCAGCTATAGTAAATCCATGTTATCTCCTTAACAACTTGCCATGGAAATTTGAAGCTGAAATCTATTTTATTACTCTATATCTTTTCATCACCTGCATATAGCAACTTTGCAGTGGGAAATTAATCTCAAATAGCATCAGAAGGCAGCTCCCTACATACAGGATTTCAAAAGATGAGCTCCATCTTAAGTAAGTAGCTTGTCCCCACTATTCCTACTAGAAAGTATTTTAAAACTTTCACTTTGACACAAGTCTTTTGAATTCCTGCCTAATTTACCCCATGGCCTGCTTACATATATCTGTACTTATTTTAAAACTGTTTTACAGCTTAAGCAGCTCTAACAGGTATCATACTGCTGAATCCTGCTCCACATGTATTGCACAGCAGTATAATTTTTGAAGTTAATAAAGTACAAGTGTTTCAAAAGAAAAGTGAAGATAAACAGAAACAGTTTCTAATTTTTTTTTTCAACACTTAAAGAATTGAGACAACTAACCATTTGTTCTTAGTATGCTAGCCTTTAGATTTTTCATTACGTATTATAGAGAGATCTGAGTTAACAGAACTAAAATCCATTACCTGGATAGAAAACAATTTTAAATGAAGGTGACAGCCATTAAATGATACTTATTTTTTGTGTACTCAGTGATACAGATTACTTGTTCAAGTGATTTTAATGTTCTTACAGAAATAACAAAACTATACCTTCCATTCTTCCTCTTTCCTGCAGTCATCAAATACTGATGATTTTAGCTCTGTAAGAAGATAAGACAGTTTACCAGTTAAAGGAATCAAATTATTACTAAAAAAAGTAATTCACCCATTTAGACTCATATGTTTAGAGACCTAAAAAGGGACAAACAAAAAAAAAAAAACACACCACTGATAAATACCTCTACAGAATTCTTGACCACAAACTGTCCCTGCCTGTTTCAGAAAGATGTAGCTAAATTTTTCATTTTTGCTAATATTAAACAGCTCCATAAAAATCAGTCTGAATGATCACAGGCCTGTAAATATTTCACTTTTTTCTATTTTTTTTAGTGAACTCTTCCACTAAACAGATTGTGCACATGCAAAAAAATTAAGCTACTCTTTAAGGTAAGACAGCTGGACCAACACATTCACAAATGACCTATTTTAAAATCTATGCTAACTTCAGATGTCTTTGTTCCTTCTCTAGAATTCCAGAATAAGCCTGTGAAAATACCAGTTCTTTCAGGAATTGAAAGTTATCTTAAATAAGGTATCCACTATCTTTTCCTGCTACGACAACTTTGGGAGAAATGTCAATTAAAAAAGCTTGTACAGGATGCAGCAATAGCAATCAGCATCTAGTTACGACCCACAGCTTTTAAAGATTACCAGAACTATGAGTTGCAACTTTCAGCAGTGGTGTCATCAGGCTAATGCAGATTTGATCTCACAGCAGTGGTATGTATCAATTAAAAGTCAGAAGATTTTGGGAAATGTTTAAAACCTGGTGTTTATAAACATAGGAATAAAGAGGTCTGATTATTCTGTTCTCTTTTGCCAGAGAACAGAATTTCAGATTAAGCTGATGACTACTGCTATTAAAATAGCTGGACCTTTTTCCCAAATGAAAGTAATAGAAACAGAAGCCTAAATACAAACAGGCAAATTCAGCACACATTTTGTGACTACGGCCAAGTGAAAGAACCATAAGAGTTTCAGAATAGCAGGTGCACATACAACAAAAAGTACACCTATTTCATCAACATTTATAAATATTAATATATTCCAAACTTATGTCTAAGTCCCCTTGGCATGACACTATCACAAGATACTCCACCTCTACCCCCAACTTCCAGTGCCTCAAAATTCAGCAGTTTCTTCCAGCTGAGCACCTTACCTGCTCATCCAGCCTTCATTTTGTTTCAGTTTCACAACTCTAACACTGTGTACCACGCAACACTCCCAAGATGTCACACTTCATGCTTCTCATGGTTGTATTTTACAAAGATGTCCTACACAGACTCTTTCACACTAAAACTAAAGGTTTCTTTTGAAAGATGAGTACTTTATGCTTTAGCTTTCCAATATGCTCGAGTTACTTCTTGCAACACTGGCATTCTTCACAGCAACTTCAAAACCTTCCACTCAATCTAACAAACTGACAAAAACACTGGTCTAAAAGTTATTTAAGCAAAAACCACGTTTCAAGAGGGATGCAATTGGTGTATTTTGTTTAGGCTGCTAAACAATAGAACTCAAGCTCAGTTCTCCTGAACCCTTTTCTGCTTATACAACTCCTGAAATCCTGAAATCATTCCTCAAACGTGCCCTCTGGGTTGCTTCCAGTTCAACATCCTTCCTCTTATACACAATCCACAGTTTTCAACAAGTGCTAGGTCTGCTTAGCCTGGTGTAGAGACTCCTATGACTTCTTCGGATATACTCTCTATAAAATTGAAGAACGCTCATTACTCCATAGCTGCTACCAAGATGTATTTGTTGGTAATAACTGAATCCAGGATGTAATACAGGCACATTTTTTCCTGTCACTTTTATATTCTGTATTTGTTACTTATATTTTTCTAGGTCTGTATACAAGGTGTAAGAACAAGTCCTTAGCCTCATGAAAATTTCACTAACCTTTGTATTTTCCAAGAACACTCTAACCAAGGAATTAGTCCTTAGCATTACAGAGTCCTTTTCAATGAACTGAGCACCCGAGAGCCTTGTCCAAAATCTCAAATATATTTTTTCTACAATACTTTACTTACTTGCCTATAAAATAAACCAGAACATACAAATGCATAATCCAGTTGTGTCTTGAATTTGATTTCTGTAATTAAAAATAGAAGTCAGCTTTCTCCCATCATGAAAATAAATTTTATTCCAAGCTATCAGTGTAGCAGATACAATGTACTTGCCCCTCCAACATTCCAACTGCTAATTTTTTTGTCCTGACCTGCAGCTGCTTTAACCAAATAACTGACCTACACGGGTTTACAGGCTCTCAAAATCATCTCATTTGTCTCCAGTAAGCATTCTGAATGCACCAAAAACAATCACAAACCCAGGTATGAACAGTGCTCCATTTTGTCTAAGCTTTCATTTCCTTCTCACAAATTTCAAACCAACCATGCATCCTAACTACCTTCTCTCAATACATTCAATTGGTTTAAGGCGTTTTTCTTCTACTTTCACTTCCTCATCCACATAAGAGCTATACACAACCCTGACAGAACAGCAGACTGCTAAATCCCTGTGTGAAAAAAAAAAAACAACCATACCACAAAAAAAAAAAAAAAGGCAAACCACACCTTGGCAAAGTTAATGACCCATTTATAACAAACTTCCTGAAGAAAGGACTAACACAGCTTGCACTGTAAGCAAGTGTTCTGGAAAATAAAGTTGCAGAAATGCTGAATCATTTTAAAAAAATTAATATAGATATCTATGGCTAGGCTAGAATCTTATTATACAAGTCTAGAACACATTTTAAAGTTGTAAAAAAAAAAAATTCAAGACAGAATTCCTTGTGGAAATAGCCTTATTTAAAGATACACACACAGAGATGCAGTATATAGTTAATTTTATAATTTTATCCACAGGAACTACTGCCTCCTAAATATAGGTAGCTTCCCCTGCCCCCATAACTGTGAACTTAACTGACAACAAACTCTGGTGAAATAACCTTTTCATACACTTCTGCTTCAATTCAGTCTAAAATTGCACCTTACAAAAAGGGCTACCACAGTGGAAAGAAGGGTTTTTAACAGCACCATACCAGAGCACAGGTACAACAATCTTTGCACACGCAACACAGGTACAACTTCTTTGCCTATTCGCAGAACAGGAGCAAGATACACACTGACAACATGAAGCATCAGCGTCACTGACACATTATTTTCACACAACCCAGCCTTAAAAAAAAATACGTTTGCTGAAATATTAGCAAGCAACAGTTTATGGCCTTGAATTATCCATAAACAAAGTGCCAGACAATGTTTAAAACTTGGTTCATCAATTTTCATTGTTGTTGCAGTCTTGGAAAGACAAGAGTAACTAGTTATCTAACAAACCATTCTTTTCAGAAGAAGCTGCCTTTTTACAAAGTTTGCAATATAAATGTTTTATTATTCACACTGCTTCACCATCACTGTAATCTGTCTTCCGCACGATCCTGTCCACACTGGCAACCTCATATACGCCCTGATGATGCACTAGCACTTTGATCAGGTTCCCTCCTTTTAAAGGGCCAAGTCTTCTACAACACACCTCAGGACACATCAATCGCTTTACAGTCAAAGGCACAAACGGCTTAACAAAGCAAGACGGGACAAGCAAAGCAGCAAAAGTAGAGATTTCTAAAGGTTAAGTTTTAAACAAAGATATCTAACTCATGCAAGCAGGGTACAGATGTTGGCAATTGAGGACTGAACACCACAGGAACAGTCTGCTTTCCTCTTTCTCCCTGGAAGGGCCTGGAGCACAAGTCTGATGAGGAGCAGCTGAGGGAACTGGGGCTGTTTAGCCTGGAGAAGAGGAGGCTGAGGGGAGACCTCATCGCATTCTACACCTACCTGAAGGGAGGTTGTAGCGGGGTGGGGGTTGGTCTCTTCTCCCAAGTAACAAGCGACAGGACAAGAGGAAATGGCCTCAAGTTGCACCAAGGGAAGTTTAGATCGGACATTAGGCAAAAATTCTTTACTGAAAGAGTGGTCAGGCCTTGGAACAGGCTGCCCAGGGAAGTGGTGGAGTCACCATCCCGGGGGGTATTTAAAAGACGTGTAGATGTGGGGCTTCGGGACATGGTTTAGTGGGCATGGGGGTGGTGGGTAGACAGTTGGACTCGATGACCTTAGAGGTCTTTTCCAATGTTAGTGATTCTATGATTCTCCCCTTTTTCTGTTTTCTCTTGCAGTGACACAAGAAAGCAGACTGGAGTGTGCAAGGGGGAGCAGAGGAAAACGCAGAGAAGGCAGCAGGACCTCCCCATTTCAGTGACAGACAGTCACTAGACAGGCTGAGCTGCTCATGGAGTGAGTCAGTACAACGTCAGTACAATTAAGTCCGGCGTGAGGTGGCTACTAATGCCTCTCCCCAAAGGTCTCACAGTACCTGAAATACTATTAGACCTTCTACTCCACTGAGACATGGAGTAGTTACAACTTCCATTTTCCGTACCAAACACCGGCAGAACCTTTTCCTAAACTTGGCAATAAAAACCTGCAGTTCATTTAGGAAAGCACCTGGGCACACCTTCAGTTTTTTCTTCTGAAAACCGTGAAGCCCAACATAAAGCGGGCAGTGCCGCTTCGTGACACACGACCAGAGAGCCCCTTCTGAAGCCGCGAGCACTCTCCAAAACTGCCACTTCGGAAGCAACAGGGAAGTCCTTGAAGAGCTGACCTCAGTTTAACCTCTTCGAGAACTGGCATGGCTGGCTATATCCTGTGTAGTTTACTCTTACCTCGGAATAAGGCAAAAACGTTTCCATCCAGGTGCTATTTACTGCAGGCACCCGCGGCACCGCCGCAAGCCGGGGCGGCCGCCTCCCGCCACCCTGACGAGTCACTAGCTGAAACAGCCGAGGAAGAGCAACCTCCTCCAGCCTCTGCCGCACACCGGGCTCCCCACAGAGCCGCCCGGGCCCAGCCCCAGCTCTCCCGCCGCCCGCGGCAGGCCCGGCCACCCCCGTCAGCTCTCACACGCTGCGCGACTCCCAGCGCGCCTCCAGCCGCGCCAGGAGGGGCCCCGGCCCCACCCTCGGCGGCCAGGGGACCCCCAACCCCAACGCGCTGGGCTACGGAGAAGGCGGCGCCTCAGCGGCAGCGGCGAACGCTCCCAGCCGGCCGGCCCGCGCCGCCGCCCAGCGAGCGGCCCTAGGCTGCTCCCAGCCCCGGGAGGCAGCGGAAAGGGGGCGCGGAACGAAACCCCGCACTCACTCTGCCACACCAAGCTCTTCAGCCCCCGCACCGCCGGCGCCATCTTGCTCGCCAGCCCCGCCTCGTACCGCCACCGCGCCGCTCCCTTCCGCTCCCCCGGCGGACCCCGCCGCGCCCTCTTCAGAGGCGGCGGAGTGCGCTGCCTGCTCGTGGGGCGGGGCCGGCTCCCGCCAGCCGTGCCAGCCCCTCGGGAGCCGTGCCAGCTGCAGGGCCCCCTTTCTCTGCCATGATGGGGTCCGAAATTCCCGCTGGGGAAGCGCTCGGTGACCAGGGCTCGTCCCCTGTTGCTCGTCAGAAGGTGAGCCCGGGACGCTGGGAGCCGCTCCCCGAGCCCCGAGGCGGGCTCCTTGCGAGGTCCGAGGGGCAGCCGGGGGGGCCGGGAGACCACCTGGCCGGGGGAGCCTTCGCGAAACCTGCCGTGGTCCCGGGTCCCCTCGGGGTGTAAAACGCCCCTTGCCACCGTGGCTCCCTCATGAAAACAGTCCCCAGGTTCCCTGTTAGGTTCGTGTAAGCCACCGAAGAGAACACTATCTGTTCATAGAAAGATACCGTTTCTTGACGCCTAAAATCATCTGTGAGAAGTTACAGTTTGAAGACACAAAGGCGTGTTGTCAAAGGGGAAACAGCAGCTGGTACGAATACGAAGAAATGAGAGGAAAATGTCTTTCCACAACGCGAAGCGTGAGGAAGAGTGGTTCCCAGTCGGTACGGCGGTGTTCCATTCGAAGGGGAGTAGGACGAGGGCATCATTCCTGACAGAAAAAAAGATCCTTGTAAGTGGACAAAAACGGCAATAGATAATAAGCTGCACAGCAGATTTCGAATTTACATTGGGCTTAATTATTTTGTGAATCTTGTATAAGCAATACAGAAACTGCATTCTGTAACAGAAGGGAAAAAAACCCCACCGCCCACCTGCCTAAAAGTTCAGCGCCATGTTGGACTCATTTCACCATGGTTTTGGTAACCGCTGGCAGGCTGTAGTCCAGCAGGGAGGAGGACCTAACCTAACGCAACCTCCTCTTGTCCCGGGGAGTAAACCTACGGTGACAGCACTGCTACAAAATATTACTGGTCACAGCAGGGATCGGCCTGAGCTCATCCCCATGTGAAGGCTGGAACAAAGTTCTGACAAGATGTGCGGTGCAAAAAGTAAATCATTAATATTTATTGGACTGCTTTTCAACTGCCTAGAAATGGTGAGTGCAACTCATCTGCTTTAAAACTGTTTTCAAGACTGATATTGTACTCTTTGTAAAAGTAAACTAAAAGTTAGGGTAGAGACTATCTGACACCCACTTTTACATGCATATTTTGTTATTATTACACTTTTGCAGAGTTTACAAGTGACTGAAAAATAAAACAATATATTGGGACCCAAGGTCTTTCAAAGTCTGTCAACAACTGAAAAGTGGATCTATAGGCAGATTCAGAGAGGAATATGAAGAAATAATATGATCTATACCAAATCTCATTCATTGCATAAACTTTGCATTTTTAAAGAATCTGAGCAAATACATTATATTAGTAAAATGTGTTAAAAAATGTAGTATTTTAAGTTGTTGTTGCTACTAAGATAATTAGGGTTTTTTCCAAATAAAATATTTCACTTTGTGTTTCTAATTTTTTTACATCTTCCTTTTCAGATCTTTTCAGCTAACACAGGTAAATCTTCAAAGTGGTATTTTGGTTTTGCCTGGTTATTTTTGAATGGGTCTTAAGAGAACACACACGTGTGGTTTCTAATAAAACATTCTGTAAGTTCTAGCAGCTTTATAAACAAAAATTGTTTTCAAGTTTGATTCAGCTTTAAAAAATCTATGCTGATATCTTTATAAATTTTAAACCCCATTCTTAGGAGTCCCAATTCTGTCGGACACTCGCACAAAGATTCTGGCCGACCACTTATGCCTTGACACTAGCATGATGCAGGGAGAACACTCAGCTGGACAAATTGTGCTGTTCAGTACCTACATAACTGTGCTACAAATAGGATTCAAACTGTCCCATATTTGCACCCAATTAATTGTGTATCTTTTAATTAAAAAAACCCAAACAAATAAAAAACCCACACCCCCCCAAAAAACACCAGAAGCAGTATGATCTCCTAAGCGCAAATATTTCCAATGTTTTACAGTATTTTATACTTTCTTCAATCTCGTATTTTGTGCCTACGGCTCCTATTGCTTTAAATGTGAATACTGACTAGTTTAAAATATAAGGAATGCAAGATTACAAGAAATGCTCTCAGAATTCATTCATTCTCTGGAGATAGTACACGTTCCTGTATACACTGCACTGTCAAGAGTCTTAAATGCTTGATCATTGCAGATATGTTGTTGCAATATCTGGATGCTTGCTGTAGCATATTCTTTTCATGATTTGCAAAACAAGCATTTGATCCTATTCATGCATGTAATACTGTTGACATTGGTTGTATATTCACATTCGGATTATACCCAGTATTTTTTAATATAATTAGACTACAGTTTATGGTAGTTTTAAGAAAAATAGCCATCATCACAGCATGATATTATGAGAGCAAGCACCAGTTATTACAGTAATTAGTGGATTACAAAGTGAACAAGGAAAATAGCACTCCAAATTCAGTGGAATGCCTATGTGAAAATTAGGTGATGTAGATGCTTGATAAGGCACTGAACAATCTTCTTGTCAAGACTTGACTAAATTCAGGAAATGACTGAAAAGGTTTTTTGATAATGATTTTTTTTTTTTTTTAGGTTTCTCAATGTCTATATACGATGTGACATCACGAAGCATTTATCTCAGATGGCCCAAGTTTTCAGGAGCCTCTTCTTACAGAGTCACAGCTACAGCTGTGAATACTGTAGACCATTCATTACTGGCTCGTTTTGGTGATGTTACACTTAAAGGAACTTTAACTTCATTAATTCCCAATACTATTTATGCAATACAAGCAGAAGCCATTGACAAGAATGGAATTATTCTTGCAGAAACCCAGATTATGCAGTCAACAGGTTAGTAAGAGAAACTTTGTGAAGTATCATTTCCACTGACCTCTGTAGGACTGGGATTTTGTCCTTGATGTTTTATTATATTGGTAGGGAATAGCTGCCATTCCTGTTGAAGCCTTTTGCTGGTTCTCCTACTGAGTTCAATATTAGCATGATTAGCTCCTTTTCCCCTCTGTTTTTTTAAATATACACGTGTCCCTGACCTGCCACGCACAGCTTGCTCAGACTGCAGCTTTCCGAATCACCTACCCTTTCATTACAAATGCAGATGTGAAGCTATATACATTTTTCAGTACTAATGCTGATAAATGGTATTTTTGTTTCATTCACAAAAGGACTTGTAGCATGTAAGTCATTGATGGATATTGAAGAAGAATCTACATAAACAGAAGTGCTTTTTTATTTCAGCACTTAAATGTAATTGAAAAAATATTTTGTTGAAATTCTGTTTTTAAAATAATTTGACTGATAATTTTTAGAAATAACCATTGTTTTTCCAGTAGAATTTGTTTCTTATAAAAGTCATTATTACAATAAAAATAAAAAAGTAGCAGCGTTTATCCTGATAAGTATAAAAACCCTCTATTGCTAGCTTAGTTATGGGACAACAGATATTAACATTCTGTAATTTATTTCTGATATAAATCACGTGCTATATATTCTGTACTTGGCTGTTAGGCAGGTAACTCCCTTAGACTTGCATAAGGATTTCCTGCACAGAAACTTTTATGAATTGTTACTAAAGACAATATTTTAAAAGGAGAAAAAAAATCAGTGCAATAGATTGCTCAAAGATCGCGAAAGACACACCTGCAAATGTTCCATGGGCATGGTCATATAGAATATATGTTACCATTTTTACAAATGGGACAAAAGAGCTTGTCTGACTATAGCTGAATAAGAAAATGCTTGGGACTCAGAGAGCAGACATAATGCTTAGGAGTTGTATAACCATGTATAATACTTGCTAGGGTCTCTGAAGTCCCAAATGAGCTGCTTTGCTATAAATAATTTTGCCTCAAGGCGCATACTTTCGTCCCAAATACTTTTTCATTCCTTTTCTTAATTTTAGATGGATACACCCTCATTTTATCTTTTTTTCTCTTCTAGTGAGTTTTTTGCAGCCTTGTAGTATATGGACTTGCTTTACATATGCTGATTCTAGTCTGAAAATCCTTATTACTGAACATAGATTAATTGTGGTTAAGAAATACACCCTCTGTAGTTACTTTTGTGACTGCAGTACACAGGAGGAGTACACAAGCTCTTTCTGAATGGCCTGAAGCTTAGCATAATAGAAAAGCATTTAACTGCAATATTTGATGTGTCATGTTATTGTATATCTAAGTATATCTGCTCTGAGCAGGGGGTTGGATAAGACGACTTCCCATGGTCCCTTCCAAACTAAATTATTGTATGTTGCGCTGATATAGAAATGCCTATGATTCAGCATCCTATTTCAGACTGCTTTGTATAAACATCCACTTCTGCTTTGTATATATTGCTTTGTATATTGGTTTCTATGAACATCCAGTGTAGTTAATTGACTATAGAGCAAGACAAAAAAGAGACCTCAGTGCAACCTAGGTTAAATCATGGTCATTTTCAATAGTGATTTCAAGGGTGCTAGAATATTTTTATTGAAAGATGAAAGTTGGTCTAGAATATCTCAAGACTCTGTGAGTTTTGTTAATGTTCATTTAAACTTCAACTTAAACATTCATAGAAAGTGTAGGCCATTTGTCCTACAATTTGCCTTTGTGAAATGTTCAGAGCACTTAGCGTTTCACAGGGCTGAGTTCCCCAACTTTAGTATGTCTATCATTATTTCCATTTCAGCTCCAGACGTACCTGTTATTGACCAAGCTTATTCAAAACTTAGCAACAGTATCACAGTGGAATGGAGAGCAGTACCTGGGGCTACTAGTTACCTGCTGACTGCACAAGATGGAGATTCCTTCATTGAAACTGTAGTTACAAATTCTCCAGGCACAGTGACGGGACTGAAACCTGCCACCTTGTACAGAATCACTATCAGATCTGTAAATTCAGGAGGAAAAAGCCAGCCTTCACATTTCAGAAAAGCAAAAACAGGTGGACTTTCAAATTCTTATTCTTATTTCAAATTCTGTAATGTTATTACAATATAAAGCATTCATGCAAGAATCCTTTTTTTTTTTTTTTTTAACAGAAAACAAACAGTATACCCCAGGCATGTACCAGTACTGAATTATTATAATCTTGTATTTTAAATTGTATTGATCATATTCTCCTGTCAGTTTTTGGGGACAAGAATTCAGCCGTCAGACTTAATGACCAGGACAAGAGTCTGAATTAATGGTTTACTTTATGACAGTGCTGTAAATTAAATGTTTAGTATGAAGTTTTACTAGAATTTGTATGAATATGTGTTTTATTTTAACAGAATCAAATTTCATTTTAACAAAAGACATAACGAGGGAATGGAAGAAATGAAGAAACAACTAAAAGTATAAAATAATAAGACAATGTAAAACAGAGGACAGGAAATGCAGTATCTTCTTGGTGATTTTCATTCTTCTACACACTCAACCTTTCATAAGTTGTGTATGAGTTACATTCATTTTACAAAACCTGTAATATGATAATGGATGCACCAAATCAGTTTCCATATTTATTCTGTCAGTCTTGCATTAATTTATTTTTTTGTTTTTGTTGTCACTGAATTTGTCTCTCAGAGTTTGGTGATTATTGTTTCTGTGTATTCATTTCAAATTTAGCCCTTTCAAACAGTATTACTGAAAAACCAAAAGCTTAACTGGTGTTCTTTCCCAACAGTCCTGGCTGCTCCAATTCTGTCTGTTAGTTCTCCAAGTTGTGACTCCATTGCAGTGAGCTGGAAAGCTGTATATATGGCAGCTGGATTCTCTGTATCCCTCATGAGATCAGATGGTTTGGGCAGAATGCTGAAGGAGAACACCACCAATACGTCCTTGATATTTACAAATCTAGATCCAGGAACTCTCTATACTATCAAGGCATATGCCTGGAATGTCAATGGGATACCTGGAGATGATTTCACATATAACCAAAGAACAAGTAAGACATTTTCTTTTCTGAAACCAAGTAAGCATTAAAAAAAACCCAAAGATATACTAGGAAGTATTTATGTGTATGTCTGATTGTGTTATGTTTTTCAAAGATACATTGGGTAGATTTTCAGATCATATAATTTTTACCCCATCTCAAAGTTCATGAAAGCTCAGGTGACATGGCTATGTTTAATGAATATTATTGAGGCAAAGATACCATTAGCCACCACTAAAGTTGTACCTAGGACAGGCCTGGGTAAGGATTACACAAGCTTAGACTGATTTGAGGATTTTTCTAACTGTGAGAAGCAAATATTCAAATAAGGTGAGGAGTTTCAACAGAAAGCTTTGTGACGGTGTGCAACTAGAACTATTTAAAAAATTGTCATTTTAATATGAATTGAGGGTAAGGTCTGCACCATAAAAATTGTATTTAGTTTGCAAATTATGAAAAGATCATGTCTGTAGACCATATGCTAAGTTGTATTTATGTGTTCCAAACTGATATGCCATAGGTCCTAATGCACCAGCGGATGTTCAAGTAGCTTTTAATAGTGGTACTTTAAGAGCTATTGTTTCTTGGATGCCAACAGAAGGAGCTCTAACTTACAGCGTGACAGCCTCCAGTGGACTCTGGAAACTGAAGTGTAACACATCTTCTGCCTCCTGCATGGTGCCATCACTCCAGTGCGGCTCTGAATATTACATTTCTGTCACAGCATACAATGATGCTGGATCCAGTAAACCTACTGATGCAGTAAGCTTAAAAACTAGTATGTGTCATTGATCCTTATATTGCTTATAGCATTTTAACATATATTTCTTTAATTTCAAATGTAAATTAGTCCATTACAATTCACAAGTGGTTCTCAAATAGTTATTTCTGCATCTGAATATTGTGCATGAACTGTGCCATATACCTTTGTACTTCAGGGATAATAGCCTAAACTTTGTTCATATTTCTGTGAGAAAAACTTGCAATGGTCTATATACTGTTGGGTGAATCAGTAAGCCTGCATTTTGCTCTTACCAGAAATACCTGTTCTGAAGTCAATTTTCCGAATGTAAAACTAATGTAAGGAATAGCAAATCTATCCTATTGTGTCAGGTCTGTCACAAATAGATTGGGAGAAATCTGTGAGGAAATAGCATTAAGGACTGGCCCTAGGCTGAGAACTGTTCTAGGCTAAATCTAATTGTCAGTTAGAAAGGAGGTCAACAAAACCACATTCAGCTAAAGTAGCACCACTAGACTAAATTAAGATACCGTCACAGACCATTCAGAGGTAGCAGCTTTGTCAGGACCAAAGGTTGCTCGTTTCATCTTCTTAGCACCACTGCCATGTCAGAGGTTAATGCTTCCTGACCTCTTAGATGAACTGCCCATGTAAGCAAAACCTAAACCATTTTTGTTATTGTGTGCTACCTTAAAGACACAACATTACTTACTTAATTATTTTGACTTCTCATTGATATGCATTAGAGATCATCCATGTGAGCAACTCAGAGCTGCATCTAATGGGATGAGAGGGCCTTAAGCAAGAGACAACTTTTAAGCTGTGGGCTGTAATCTTCTCGGCCAACATTGCTTCAGCCAGATCATACATCTTCATTCTAATAGCCGCAAGCTAAGCTTTTTGAACTAGAAAGAAAGGAAATGTTATTTAAGCAAAAACCATGGAGTTCGCAGTTTAATGTGACATTTTAGGATGCCACCGGAAAGGAAACCTGAGCAAAGGACAGTTCTATTCAGACACAGCCAGTAAGTTTCATACCAACATATAAAGGGTTTTCACATAAAGGCTTTTGGGTGCCAACTGCTATTCAAGCTAGTATTCTGATTGTCATCCAAAACTATTATTTGTGAGCATAGACTGTGCCAGTTCCTTTTGAAACACTGCCTGGTGCCACTGTTTTCGTTCACAGGGGCTCCTTAAGCAGATCTCTCTTCTGTAAAACACGAAGGTAGCATCTCTTTTGTTCTGTAAAAATCATACTTACTTTTCATCTAAATGTAAGTAGCATCCTCTGTAAAGGCAGATAAGTTGCTGTTTTCTTGAACAAGACAAAACAACTGTTCAAGCTGAGTAGAATAATTCTATATATTCCTAATTTTCCTTTATTCCCCAAAAGTATAACTTCAATAAAAATATTCTGATTACAATTCTTTTTTTCTTTCTTTTTTTAAAACGTTTTTTTCAGTTCCTTGTGCACCAGTAAATATATCAGTTGAAGAGGATGAACCTGGTCACTTGTTGGTATCATGGTCTAGCATCAATTTTGGTCATTATTACGTGGTTTTTGTGAAGAGTGATGATGGCTTGGAAGTGCACTGCAACACATCACATACTCAATGCTATTTCCAGTCGGGCTGTGGCTTCACTTACTTCATCAGTGTCTTTGCATATAACAAGGCAGGGCAGAGCCCTTTGGGTAATGTATTCAATTACACTACTGGTAAGTAGCAATGTATTCTTGCAAATTCATTTTGGATCCTTTAACTGTGTTTATGGTAGAGCTGATTGGACATTTTTATTGGAAGATAATGATTTCAACTTCTATGTTTATTCAATTTTTGGATAAAACACACAAAGGCTGGCAGAGAAAAAGAACCATTTCACATTGCAGTTGAATTTAACTTGCGTAGTGAAGTCCAACATGCTTACAAACTTGAAAACAGTTTAATGATTCACAATCATCAGGCAAGGACATACAAATAACACACAGTCCTGGCATAACATTTGCATTCTGGTCCTGTTTTCTATTGCCGTAGGAAGGGTGTCTTAAACTTCCTCACAGAGAGTTTTCGTATTTGGAAAATGAAAAAAAAGTTCAATGGGAAATTGTGAAGAACATTGTTAAAGTTATTTAACCTCTAGATGCTTTGAAATTTTAAACCAAGGAAATACGTAATTCCTATGTCTTACCTATACATTAGAATGCCCTCTACTGGTTTGGAAGGAGAGGTACTGAATCAATTCAAGAGGTAAGGCTGGGATTGATCAGACTTTGCACAATATCGGTCACCTTGGGAGATTTAAGACATGAAGCACATAGGTAAACGAAACAAGGCTCTTCGGTGTCGCGCCAGTTTTCAGTTCACGTTCAGGTTTCCCTCTCTGCCTTGTCTGTTCCCAGCACCCTGTTGCCCCAGCGACTTCAGGGCCGTGTTCCTGTCGAGCGACACTGTGCAGGTCACCTGGGCTCCTGTCCGGGGTGCTGAAATGTACCAAACCAGAGCTGTTGGCTGGAGCAGCATGGTGCTCTGCAACGACACCGCCACGACCTGCACCTTGTCGGCCCTGCAGTGCAACACCCACTATAATATCACGGTTTATTCTTTCAGTGAGGCCAGGGGCAGCAACATGTCGTGTGCATCCAAGTATGTGGCAACAGGTATTATGACCATTCTTACTTTCCTTTAGCAGAAAAAATAATTAATTAGACACTGCAGTGATCTATGGATGAAAAGCATTACTGCAGTGCTAAGTTTCTGTAACCGATAAAAATTAAAAATAAAAAAAAATACTCAAAGTCTTTAAAAATATACTGTAAGCAGGGACCTAAAATCAGATTAGGATTGAAAGCTTCTGAATGCTCCAAGTTTTTGAAAATCACATTTACAATTCATCTCTGGTTTTGTATGCAAAATCCTTACGTTGTCAGTTCCATCACAAGTTCTAAAATCTCACCAGGAGTAACCATTTAAGGATCATGTACTTTTCCAAAGTAGTTTATCAGTTCTAACTGGAAGTTAATTTTCATGTGTAACTTACATAGTATGCATAAATAATCTGTTTAAATACTGTTAATATGAAATATTTCAGCTCCCTGCAGTCCTGAAATTAAAAATATCTCAAAGGAGGCTCTTTCTGCCAGTGTGCACTGGCAGTCTAACAATGAAGAAGCTACATATATTGTCACTGCCAGAGGAGAGGCTGGACTTTGGCATTGCACAAGCTCTGGAAATTCCTGTACCTTAATTAACCTTCCCTGTGGATCTGCTTTCTCTGTTAGTGCCATAGCAAGATCACCAGCAGGACAGAGCTTACCAAGCTACAGTGTCCCTTTAGAGACAGGTATGTGGGAATTGTATATAGTGGAAAATATATAGCAGCATAATATTAAAATAGTTCTATATGTCTTTATATGGGTTTGGCTTTCTTTTTTTAATTACAATGCTTGCATATTGTACTATCTATTGCTGGATGTCCTCTGCTTAAACATGTATGTATCTTTTGTATGTGAGAAGGAAGGATCACTTGGCATTTGCCTCATACTGAGAAGCCTTAGTGCAACCACTTATCATCTGGCACAGCTAACTAAAATATAATAGCATAATCCACACATGTAATGTATAACTTCCTTGTCAGCATTTTGACTTTTAATATTACCGGGAGAGGCAATGAGGTGATGTCTGTGTCAACAAACAAAATGTGAAGAATAGATTAAAGCACATCCTACCCGCCATTCTTGCGATTAATTTGCTAGCAGAGTTTTGCCCTGTACAACTTACCCAGACAATCCCCAGGCACAGTTCAGAGATTAACGTACACCAGGATTATTTTTAACAGGCAGTTTGACTGCAGTCATTTTACGTTGTAGAGGAAGAGACTTTAAACAGAGACAGCTGGACTGAGCTATATGACTTGAGGAGTAGAGATGGACGCTGCTTAATTAAACTACAGATGTACCCTGATATTCTGATGACAAATTTTAGTAATTTTTAGTATCTTGGTGAACAGTCTTCTTATAATAATTCCAGGGTTGTAACTCACTGTTGTAGACAAATTGATCTTATATTGACATTCTGTCTATTAGAAACTTGCCAGAATAGTATTTTTCGGCATGTTAATGTTTGTCTGAGAAGTATGCAGGTCTTCATTCCTTTGCTCTTGATCATGTACTATTCTACTTGCAACCCCCCAAAATACCATTTTCCAAGTACAAAACCATTGACTTCTCTATTTTTTTTCTTTTTAAGCTCCTTGTTGCCCTAATGACCTGATACTAACTCAAGTGACACAGTCTGTAACAAATATCAGCTGGTCTGTTGGGATGGGTGCACAGACATACGAAACAACACTGGAGTCTCCAAAAGGACAGGCAAAGTGTCACACTCTTCAAAACTACTGTCTTCTGGGATGCATCACATGCAGCACCAACTATACAGTATCTCTGAAAGCTATCAGTGAAACGGGTTTGACATCCAGTTGCACATATCAAGGATATTCTTCCAGTATGTAAATTGTAAACGCAATCAGGAAGAAAAAGACTCAATATACAACTTTGTATGGTGTTCCTCTCATACAAATAGTACAGCTGAAATTCAATACATAGTTAATACATTTGCAGTTCCCTCTTTTAAGTAAATGCACTTTGGATTATTTAAACCCCGTTCTTGTAACAGCTGTCAGGTGGCCATATAAAAAAGTTTTGATAACATTGCTCCAGAACCAGTTTTTTATTTAATTATGTTATGGCATAATTAAATTTTAGAGACCACAAAAGGATTCTGGGAACTCCAGGGCAGCTCTGGTGCCTCCATAGTCAGAAGAGAGCAACAATATTCCAATGTGTAAAACAATGGCTGAATTCCAACTCCATAATATGAGTCTGATAGAACATTTTCTTCCCTAATTCAGTTCAAGAATTCTTTTGGCTTTCTGTGAAATAATAATTTCTCATTGAAATGCTGGTATCTAGTGTGATAGTAATCATATAATCCGGTTTAAAATGCACTCCAGGAATTTATAATGTATTGTGGTGATAGGGATTAACGTCAAATACGAAGGAACAATGAAGAGATGTACAGTTCTTTGGTTGAAATGATGCAGATGGTTAGGAACACTTTGTGAATAGGCCAACCTGACACATAGTAGATAAAAAGGCCTTGAAACTTAGTATTCTAGATAAGGAGGCCAACCTTGTATCTTGAGTAGAATAGATAACAGGGTGGTGCTAGTGAGAATTGTGCTAATTAAGCCAAGAGCTAAAACTAAGCATGCGTAAAGACTGAGACTTTTGCATATGTTAATGAATTCCAGGAAATGTAATGAATATGTATACTCTAACTATATATAACTTCTATGGTTAAGTAATTTGGCACGCACACTAGGTGGAGCGATCCCCTGTGTGTCCAGCGCTGCAATAAAGAATACCTGCTTTCTAAAACTCCAAATTGAGTCTTAGAGAGTTTGTCAGGAACTTCTTCATTTCAGTGGGTTCACAAAATTTGCTTACTAATGTTTTTTATTCTGTTAGGTGCTTGCTGCCCTTCTGGGGTGAAGCTATATAGACTCGGCAATAATGATATCAGGGTATACTGGCGAGCTTCTGATCAATCGATAAACTACAATACCGATTTACATGGCTCAAAAGGCAATTTCACCTGTAGCCCTAGCTCAGGTCTAAGTCACTGCGATATCACCGAGATACCTTGTGGGGATGTCTACACAGTGGTAGTATCTCCAGTTACTGATAAGGGGCTGAAGCTTACATTTTGTCCTAAAAAAATATATTCAGGTAAAACAAATTTCTTTGAATGCTGTATTTTTGTCCATGCATGGTAGATGGTTAAAATGTAATCTGAATGCGAGTAAAGGGGGCATGGTATAACACTTTCCTATTCTAGTGTTGACTCCAGAGTAAACTTTATGAGTGCTATCTTGCAATATCTGTGATGGGAACTTCACAGGAGCATTTTGGAACTGGGCATACCTGTCTACACAGGTGCCTCATAACTGGATCACCCATAACCTCGTGAATACAGAGAATTTAATTTTCAGTTGGGAGGCTAGTAGTAGTTAGAATACAGAAGCAAATAAATGAGGATTTTTAATTGTTTTGGTTTCTAATTTGTTTTATAGAATTATTGTTTTTGAATAAAGAAACAAATAATTTGAATAAAGAAACAAGAACTTCTATGAACCACTCCTAAGCACCTTTCTTAAGTAAAAATTGTTTAAAGGGGTAGTAATTTCCTTGTGATTCCTTTCCCAGGGCATAAATTGAATCTGTCATAAAATTACTGCTATCTGATGGGATTGCACAGTTGTATAGCATGGACTACGTTCTATAGACTATTAATGTTTTCCAGCTTACAACCTGACACCTAACATTTATACTACTCTTTCATGTCATTTCAGTAACCTGTTCTGGAAGCTCTGTTGGAATGGGTAAGAGCACATTCATTCCATATCCATGATGTTTGTAAAACATGTTAGCATCATGTAACTCCAAAAAAGATGCAAATAATATATATATTTGATAGTCAAGGCTTGTATTAGTGTTATGCAGGTATGTCTCACCCCCCCATCTTATAAAGTATAATTAAAAAAAAAATCTTACCTATATTGTGGCCTCTATGCCATCATGCATTCTGCACTGTCATAACATTTACTATTTATCTGATAGCACATAATAAAAGGCAGGCTTATCTTTTATAGCCTCGCCATATCCCATTACAAATTAAACTAGGTCACACTTCTGATTTTTATTTAAAAAAAAAAGTAAGAAGAAGCGTGGTTTACCTCAACCTCTTCTACTTTATTTCTTCTGGGGTTTCAGCAGGATAGTCTTGTGCTTTATTTGCCTATGTAAACTGCTAGAAACAACTTCAAAAGCAGCCACTGAAATAAACACTTCTCAAGACAGTTGCTTTTCCATTACTGAAATTATTTTAATTTCTGAATTCTGTTATAGTGATTTATAGAGGGAAGAGCAATGCAGAACAACGTATCTAGATGAAAATTCTGGTTCAGATAAGGAGGTAAGTTATAAGAGTTGTAATTCAGATTAGGATGTATTAACCAAACTTTTCCTGCTGCTTAAATCTTTGGGATTGGAGGGATAAGCTTCACCAGTCCTGTATATCCTAAATATAACTGGTTTGTTAAAATCCATCATATTTACCTCAGAAACCTCACATTGTCTACTATCAATACTGATTTGTCCTCTCCTCCATTTACAATAAAACCCTCTTTCACTTTATTAAGCCTTTTCTAATGCTATCCTATAGTTCCCCAGAAAAGCCCTCAAAATCCAAACAGATCAAGATACTCTTCAGCACTTATTTACTTTCTCCCTCCAGTAGCTAAAATTGCTCATTCTTCTCCAACAAAAGTACTGATGTTCTAGACTATTTACTGCCCTTGTCTCAAAAGGATGGCGGGAAGTCACTGCTTACTCTTTTCTCCCCCTGGTGTTGATCATCTCCTCTTTGCTGCTATTCTCCTACAGCAGTCCTGGATGTTAAGGTTGTTGGTAACATCATTCTCCCTAAATGCTCTTCTCAGTCTTTCTTTCCGTGAAGCTGAAAAGATGACATCTGTGCTTAATTGCAACAGTCACAGCTGCTTGAGGACTGGGAGGAGGGAAGCTGAACACTTAGCCATATCTGAGATCTAATCCAGGACATCAAATCTGAGCCCCAACTGATGAGATAATTTTAAAAATGTAGATGAACACTATGCAGATGGAGATCTCCATAATCTTGAACTGTACTTTTCCTTGTAAAGCAATCAGTTGTAGAAGTTATTCCAAGATGGTTATTAATCAGTGTGTTCTAGACCTAATGTATCAATGAAATAGTAAAGGCTGAAATAAAGATTAACAGAGCAAAATTTAACTCCTTAAAAAAAAAAAAAGCAGTTTAGGTGCACTCAATTAAAAGTAGCTTGAGGCTTAATCAAGTATTCTAAGGCTATTTAATTTTAATTTAAATTTCAAAAAAAGTTTCTTCCTTTACAGATTTGAGAGGTGACTTATGAGGGTAAACATAATGTCCTCTTCACATCAACTGACTTGTTTTGCTTTGAAGCTAATGAAGAACTGACAGTTATTACTAAAATTTTAATTTCCCATTTTTCAGAAAAGGCAGAACCACAGTGATTACTTTTTCAGCCAACATAGAAAGCAAAGCTCAAGTTCAAGGGTTTTACATACACATAAAAAGTAAAACAATACACAAAGATACTTTACAAAAACAGTCTTCAGAAGCTTATGTATAAAGGTTACCAAATGCAACAGGGTTTTTAACACTATTTTCAGCTTATAGAAATAGACTCCGTGTATTCTGAAAGTTTCCTTTCTTTACAGAACACAGTTGTACTGGGTATCTCAATCACCGCTTCTCATCACTTGCACAAAATAATCTCATGGGAATCTCACTCTTCAATAAATTGATTGTAGATGGCCCAAGAATTGCATGTTACTTCTTAGAACATGATCTGCATTTATTCACTGTCAAACAAGTCTTTCTTTAGGAAAGATTATTTAAAACTGACCTGCATTACTTAATAAAAAGTTGGGTTTATTTCTCATTTAATTTGAAAAAAAATTTAAGAATGTAAAAGTCACTATTGTTCACAACTTTCTTCCTTTAGGGTTTTATTTCAGTATTTTTTCTTTGCAGTCATCGTCAAACACTGTCACGAAAGCCTAAGTGTTTGACCAGGTGGCTATTAACTGGATTTTCAGAGGTCTAAAGCAATCAGTTTCTTTTGGAATCAAATTCAAGCCACAGCTTTCTTCTTTTCATATACACAGTTATATTTCCATGCTCTAACAGTAACTCTAATGTATTTTAAGCAATTATAAATTGTTGGTGTATTTTTTCTCCATTCTTCCTGGCATACAGACATTGACATCTCAAAATTACACACTACAACCTTGACAATGCTGTAGTACTATTTTTGTCAGCTCCTCTCATTTCCGTGATTGAAAACAAGAAGTGTAATTGTAATAGAAAATATTATCTGCACGTCTGTTTAAAAAAAAAAAAAAAAAGGAAAAACCTGAAGAGGAGTCAAGATTCCAAGAAAAAACACATTGATTCAGCTCAAAAAAAGTAGTTAGAAGATGCAGACAATTTACCAAAACAGGGAGGAAAAGCAACACAACCAAACCAGGCAGATTCATATCTCTTACTGTGGCTGTGTGCATGTTGCAGGCATTGTTACTCAGGTATTAGACGTTTTCTAATAATAATTAACACTGCTGATATGTGAAAGGCCACTGGCACTCACTGAGATGATTAAAAGACTTTAGTCAGGATTAGTTTCAGGTTCTCTCCAGATTGAGGCAAATGCTTTTTTATGTGTCACACTGACGTATTTTGAGATCACATGAAAGGACAATTAGATGTAGTGTTTTTATAGATGTAGTTTCTGTACTATTTACTAGTATAAAGCTCTGGTCTTCATGAAGCAAAAAAAGAGCAACCAACCAGAAAAACCCAAATAAACCCCAAAATAACAACACCACCACCACCCCCTGCCAAGCAACCCAACCCCACAAACCTCTTAAAAGAAGAAAAACTTGAGAATCAAGAAAATTCCTATTGAAGACCCAGAGGTAGGCAGCATATTGGTAATGCTAAGTAAAATGAATGCTTTCAGAACAATATCTGTGAAATCACTTCTACTAACAAATTAGGTGATTAAAAACGCCGAGGTTACTTCATGATAGATGCCTTCATTAATGCTTAATAAAGAATTTCAATTAAATGAAGAATTCTAAAGATGTATTAGTTGCAATTACAGATGAGCATTGCAAAAATATGTGTATCGTTCCAAATACAAATTATTTGTAATTGTATTTGACACAGAAGTAATAGCTCAAAACTTAGATAGGCTGTTTTCAGTCCAATAAACTGGCAAAAATCTATCCTTCACTTGGTTTCAGATTTGACCCCAAATTGCTGAGATTTAAGAAGTGCACTCCCACATCCAACTATTGTGGGGGAAAAGAAAAAAAAAAAAGAGATCCAATATCTACATTGCAAAAACCTTGAAAGTAGCATTTAAATGCTGTTTTACCCTGCTTAGTAGCTGGTGGACATCTCCTGTATGTAAAGTTACATGCACTTCATAGCAGTGCAGAAAGGGCTCAAACATCTATCAAAGCCAGTAGAAGTCATCCAATTTTTTCAGGTTCCCCTTAAGAGATCCTGGCTATCTATATACTGTCTTTGAGTCAGTACAGTAATCTTCAGCTGTAAATACTGGAAGTATGAGCTTATTCAACTTTCTTCGTCAACATAAAAATGAAAGCATAAAAACCATGGGTATGCATGGTGTACCAAGTAACCCCCAATGTGATCAGATAAATTGTCCTGCCATTCAAGTTACCTTTTTCACTACAGAGAGACAATCAAAATACCACTATTATGTTTAAAATCAGATCCTACTCCTTCTGTACTGACACTAACTACCTGCATAGTTATGTGGCAACAGGTAGGTGTGAATCTCTGAGGCCAAAGCCTTGACCCTGCCTTAAAATAAAAGAATGCCAGTTTGCTACTTCTTAAGATCTGAAATATTGTTCAACTAGTTGAATAGTATCTTCAAGGGAAGAAAAAAAAGCAAAAACAAAGTAGAGGTGTATTTCTCAAATTAGTATTATTAGTCCAGGTAAGTACTTATTGTTGGAGCCACAGGAAATTTCAAAGACAGATTATAGGCTTCAAGAGGAACTATCCCAGCTAGGTAACTGTGGACATATGGCATCTGTGGAAACTTCAGGTTCATAGCACTTGGTTTGTTGTGCTTGTACCCCAAGAACTGAAGAGTAACTGCACAGGCCGTCAGGCAGAAGCTCTTCCCAGAAGGTACAGTTGCAAACTCACAATACCTCCAATTAAAATTGACAGAGATTTTCTTCCAATGACCCCGAGCCAAATGCCCGCTGCAGCCGTACAGCTAGCAACCGCATCAGACCAGTCAGCACTGGAGACTCCACTGATCTTACCGTTTCTGATCACAGCTGCTTTGCAGAAGTTCTGTGCATCTGTTCCTTATGGTTTCAAGGAAGGTCATATGAAATAAAATGGCATCAGAAAGAAAAAAGAATTAAAGAGCCCCTGGATCCAAACCCAAGAGCTTGCAGGATACTAAATCCCAATGAACTTAAGATGGGTGTCTTGGTTTAAATCGTTTTCATGGGTCTTCATCAATTGTGAATATTGTGATATCCATTACACTGCTAGCTCAAGTACACAATGCGGATCAAATTAAAGCCAAGTCAGAAACAACTATTTATCGAAAAATAAAAGCAAAGTCCCCAAATTACTGCACTTGTAAGAGATACTGGCACCAGCCAGTGTTTGCACAAGCTATATCAAAATGTTCACCATCTTCACTGTAATTAGGTGGCTCTCTCCACTTTAAGGTCAAAGATTGTTTCTCAAATATCTGGATTTTGCCTGCAAATAAGCCATTCTTTCACTGTATTTCCCAACAATGGCAGCAGGGGAGGAGCACTGAAGGAACAACTGGAAATCGGTAATCCATTTTCCCTGACAGAACACTGGCTTTGCAGCCTCTGCCC
This sequence comes from Pelecanoides urinatrix, assembly GCA_013400755.1. NCBI lineage: Eukaryota > Metazoa > Chordata > Aves > Procellariiformes > Procellariidae > Pelecanoides > Pelecanoides urinatrix. The sequence goes on along the minus strand of VZTQ01008240.1, from coordinate 198,886 downwards.
AAGAACGTATTTGTTTCAGAAACTGATAGGCTGAAGGTTAAAAACTAGTGAGACCAAAAGAAGCCTTCTAGCAGCAAGTACGGTCAATTAAAGTTGTCCTCATTGTTTTGACAGAATCCATGCAATCTCCTGGCAGACTGCAAAGGCAGTTCTAATAATCTACTAGCCCGAGTATTTCTTAAATGGCCAATACAGTTTTTATCCTCCCATATTAAATGAGAGCTCAGTATTTCAGTTTTACACTGCCATGGAAAGAACTTGTTGAAGCTTAAACTGTGTTTCAAGCTCAGATTTAAAATCAGATAACAAGAATATAAGCAGACAATACCTGAACAACCTCAGTATTAAAAGATTTCTAATACTAAGGATCACTGTGACAAAGGAGAATTTCATGTTTCTGAACAATTCAGAAAACAATAAATAAGAGCAGGGAGGAAGAAAAAATTGAGTTTGTTACTTTTGCTTCTTTGAATACTATGGAATGAAGTGTATTGTTAGAAATGCAAGCACTCTTTGTTTTCTCCTGGAGGTTTAAAAAAAATCCTGATATTTAAATATCCTACTTAGAAGACCTGCATCACACAGAAGCAAAAGAGGCACAAACGTCAATTTATTTCTACCTTCAGGTGACTTCATGGTCATGAATGAGTCACACTTAACGTTCTTCCTATTTTTGGGCTGCTGCACTTCTTTGTTAGCTACATCTTCCTTGTAAAGTATTTACTACATAAAATCCCTTATTCATGCAAAGCGTCACTTAATCTGAAAATGAAACGTGGAGGAACCCAAACACTCTTCAACTGGCAATGAACATGCAGGGAAAAGCTGACACCCAATAAAAAGGAATTAATTGAGAGTTTATTCCAGATGGTTCTCCTCACTTAGTATACAAGTCATCAGAATAATCTATCAAATAGACTTGGACTTTAATGATATGATTTTTTCCTATAATGCATTTTGGTTTTTGCTTCTAACAACCTGTTTTTAAAAAAAAATCTGCCAGATGAAGTGTTCAGCACAAACTGCAATCCTTACTATTTGTAGAAAATATGACTTAAAAAAGGACACTATCAGGTAATTCTTATTTTAAATGTTTACACTTATAAAAATGCTTTGGAAGCTTGAAACGGAAATCCTTCGTAATAATTTTCTTCTTCCTACCTCCCTCTTCTCATCTTACATGCCTTTATTAGCCCAGGATTATCATAAATGACAGAGTGCAGCTGCTTATCAAAAACATTAAAAGACCACAAATGGATAAATTGTGTTTTTAAAAAAATGGAAGCTTACATGGATTTTTTTCAAACAAATAAAATGCATAGATGGCTACAGTACTCATCCATCAACCTTTTCAGTGTCCGCTTGAGGTAGCCTTTCTAAAGAATTACTAAACAAGCCCCAACATAATCTAAATCTTTGCATCAAAACCACTATCACCTTGAAAGTCCACTCTCAATTTAACACCAGTGGTGATCAACAACATAATAAATTTTAAAAGCTTTTGAAAAAACAGCAGGTACAGTGGACATAAATGTTAGTTCTAAATCTGCAGCCCTCAATGTACATTGTATGCACATAAATATCTCAGCTATAATACACATTCAAGATCCATCCCTAAAAGCCATACTATTATGTAAAGCACAGCCATGCTAACTTCAGGATACAAACCATAATTCCACGTCTGCAAAATGAAAGTAGAATTAGTGGCAGTTTATTGCCTCATACAAATTTAACCAACATGGCAACCATGCCAAAGGAATTAAAACATTTTCAGGACATATGTACAGACTGTACATTTCAGAAACATCTGAACAATAAAAATGCAAGAACAATCTCTGCATTACGAATTAAACTAAACAAATGGTATGAAACCGTCAATGCATTGAATGGGTTTACAAAGGCACTTCCCTACCCAAAATAGGAAATGACAATCTGCAGCCTAGAGGGAGGTTGGAGAAGAGTGCTCATCAACTACTGCACGATCTCAACTTTAAGAAAAAATAAGCAGGATTTAATCAAACATTTATAGGATTCAATGTGATCCACTTCTGAAAGAGTTCACACAGTCTCATCTTTGTTTTTATGTTGCTTTTCTTGGCTCTCTCGTTCCGTACTTTGGCTCCTTCGACGATCATGTTTTTCTGAATGGTCCTTGCTATCACTGTGATCATGCTTGTGGGAACGTTCTTTGCTTCTGCTACGCTTTCTAGATTTTTCTTTGCTGGGACTCTGGTCTCGTTTTCTGGACTTCTCAACACTATCTGTTCTTCCTCTGCTTCTGCTTCTACTTCGTTTATTTGACTTCTCTTTACTTTCGTTTTTATGTTTGCTTGATTTCTCTTTGCTCCTGCTTCTGCTGCGCTTACCTGTATTCTTACTTCGGCTCCTACTCCTATGCTTTCTTTCCCGGCTTCGACTTCTACTATGTTTTCTCTCTTTTTTGGAATCCCTCTTGTCATCCCGGTATTTCTTGTCATCCTTGTCATCCTTGTGTCTCCTCTCTTCTATATCACCCTTACTTTTCCTTTCTTTTGATCTTTCTCTAGATCGATCTTTTTCCCTCTCACTACCTCTTTCCTTATCATAATCTCTCTCTTTTTTCCGGCTCCGTTCATTTTCTTTCTCTCGCTCCCTATCCCTGTCTCTTCTATCTCCCTTCCTGTCACGACTTCGACTACGGCTTCTGTATCTGTCCCTGCTTCTGCTTCGCCGCCATTCTAGTGTGCGATCAGTACTTCGAGATCTCCGCCTTTCTTTTTCTCTCTCCTTAGCTTCACGTTCTAATCTCTGCCTTTCTCTTTCTCTTTCTAGTTCTCTATCAAAACTAGATGATCCATGGCCTTCCCGATGATGACTTCTGCTTCTGGATCTTCTGGGAGACCTCCTGGGACTGATGGATCGTCTTGGAGACCTTTTAAGATAAAAGATATCCACTATGAAACACAACCTTTTAAAGTTAAGGGACCCTCTTTACTTTCCAATTTGTATTTTATGTATGCAGTCTATATTTAATCTTAAATACCAAATATAATCTGATTATTTTAATCCATTAGCATCCATAAACTGTTTTGCCTGTTGCCTTAAAACCTATGTCAGTGAAAAGACAACACGTTTCTGGTAATAAGTAGTTCAATATTGAACTTTTAACATTCATTTTCAAAATAACGTGCATATGACCTTGAACGTCTGCGTTCTGCATGCCGGTCTATTTCTTCCATTCCCTCCTTGCCATCTTTTTTGATTTTTCTAGGTCTGCTTTTAATTTGCTGGTCAATGGTTTTCTGGACTGGCACAGGAATTCTTGGAAACAACGTGGAAAACCATTCAAGCTTAGTGAGGAAGGAACGAAGCATCTCCCCAATGGTCATAACGCAACCCCCACCTGCCTTCACATCCAGGTCCTACAAAATACAAGCAAAAAAATATCCTGATGGTCAAAAATATTCTTTACTGATTAAAAAAAAAAAAAAAATGCTGCTACATTACTGCCCTCTCGAAGTCTCATGATTATGAAAGTTTACTTGTCTCATATTCTAATAAATTTCCTTAGAAAAATTCAAACTCTGCACCCTTCAAATTTGGCAGTATGTTACAGATAGGGAATGGGACTTAATATATATGCATGCAGGCACATACTAATCCTGCAGCCATCTGGATGGTAAGGGACTGTCGATGAAGAGATTAACGCGAAATCCCCTTACACAGTCTGGTTATATTGTATGATCTTGTATTTTATTTAAATGCCACAAAGTTGAAAAGTCCTCTCAAACTACATTCAATACTCCATTTTGTAGATGTACAACTGTGTACCATCATACCCAACCCTGTGGCCTAAATCGTTTAAGAACTACATCATTGCCTATCTAAAAATGATCATAGAAAAACCTCTAGTACAAAATGGCATCCTAACAGAATTGGAAGCAATAGCAAACCAACTGCCATGAAGCAGTGAGGTTTCTAATTTAGAAATATGTAAAAAAAGAAATAAATGAACAAATAATTGGAAACGTATAATCCATGATGACCATTGTCTCTGAAAAGGGTCATTACCGCATGAAGGCCTTCTTGCTATGCCCTCTCACAGCTCAGGACATGTTAGTCAGCTATTGTCAGTCCCAAACCTATAGTGCAAGCACACAAGGAAAGTGAGATTTGTTATCTAAACAGGAAGAGAAAATCTAAATGTAAAACTGCTTGCACTCACACACATTTAAGTGTTCAGAAATACAGTTTTTCCAAATATAATCGCTGCAGAGATCTAAAGAAGAAAAAAAGGAGTTAAACGTAGCACCTGTAGAGTACGTACAGTTAAACAAAATAAACATAAGAAGCATTTTGAAAAGTAACTCTGTATCCTGGGAAGTTTTTCACAGCAGCATGACAAAAGATGAACTGCTTCCACATTTTTAAGAACTGGAGAAAACAAAAATCCTGTAGGTTTAAATAATTCNAAAAAATATTTGCTTCATCCTATTGAGCTTGACCAGGACTGGTAAGGAACTTAAGACAAGCAGCCCCAAGCACTTTTTCCTACATAACACGAAGCTACTGAAAGCAGCTGGGAAAGAAACACTAATTCAAAAAATATATTGGGAGATTTTAAACAACCATAAACAAATATATGCTGATAACCAGTATCTGCAAAAACGGAAATGTAGCAACTAAAAAAGGTGCTTTGAATAATGAACCAGTTAAGACCTGCACAAGGAATCGCACTTGTTATCGCTTTTTTGTCCTGGGAATCAAGTTGTTTGTGGGACCCTGAAAACGAAGCCACCCCAATCCTCCTCGTAAGTTACAATGCAACATTGCAGAGAAGAGTTCATATTAACTAGCACCACCTGGGGGAGAAGGAGGATATCACAGCCATGCAATCAAGATTTGTATTTGTTTTGATTTTTGTTACAAACGTACAATAACACAGGTTTACCTGAAATAACAGCTGTTTCCTTTGCACAGTTTTTGATACTTAGCACGAAAAAAGCTGTTTAAAATAAATACACTGCATTGCAGTCAGATACAGGTATAATTACCACTATTTTTAATACAAGTATTCGGACATCATTTGCAACTATAACATTTGAAATTTCTTGAAGTAGATGCCTACTGTCACACTGAGGAGGGTAAGTGATCCTTCCTGTTCCATTCTTAAATCTAGGATGTAATTTAAAACCTGCTCAATAAATACAAATTGCAACAGTATGTAGCAGACTGTATATTCAACTTCATAGACCAAGAAACCTCACCCACCAGCTCCTACTCTGTTTCTCCAGACAGTAAATCAGGACTATGGTGCCAAAGGTATTCTCCTATCTGACTGCATAATAATGCAGCCTCTTTGCTGAACTTCTTCAGTTAGCAACTCAAGTTTCTTTTTTTGCCCAGTTAGCAAAGACATAAAGGTTACTAGAAACAATGCCACCTTACGCAGTAATTAGGGTCTTTTGTTTTTCCTCTGAAGAAATCTTGGGTTTAGTTATTCCAGGACATCAATAATAAACACAGAGATTTTTGGTAATATTTCTCAAGGTGAATGTTGGTTCCTACTATACTTCCCACTTACATAGAAAGCACCAATTCCCCTTGTCCCAGTAATAAATGCAAAATACAAATTTAGCACTCTCAGGATGTACTATACCTTGCTTTTTCTAAAAACCGCACAGAAGCTGCACTCTCACAAACTGCTGTCTGCATTCTCATTTAATAAAGCTGTATCACATGGCTTTGTAATATTTGACACAGTAACATCCTAACCAATGGAAAATTCTGTTAAATCTTTGAAATCTAAGAAAAATGAGCCGGGTCCCAGCTCAAACCTGCTTTCTGCACTAATTAATGAAATTAAAAGAACATAACATTGCAACATTCAAACTACAGAAAACCTTATCAAACAGCGTTTAAATCTAAAGTAGTAACATGAAAAGAAACAAAAGAAAACAAATTATTACCCTCGCCGACATACCTCTTCATCATCAAGAAAGGATTCAAACCAGTCCCATAGATCTGTAGGTGGCTGTGTGTACCTTTAAGTACAAAAAGGATGTAAAATTTTAATACAGCTTTCTGTATATTATATTAGTCATTAGTTGATTATATTGATACTTACCTAATATACATAAATCCAAGAGCCCTAATATATGGAGAGTCTGTATGAGTTATAAGGCCCATCACTTGCTTACGCGTGAGTTTCAGTGTAAATAATTTGTAGAGCAGACAAAAGGCAGTAGAGACAATTCCTCCAGTTCCAACACCACGCACCTTTCAAAAGAAAAAGTTAGGTGACAATGCAGGAAGTCACAAAGACATTATACCATATCTACAAAAGAAAATGAGAACTAACACAGAATAAAATCTATATCTACCAACACAGCTGTGTGGAAAAAGCAACGCTACTTGCACCCACAGCTCTGGAAGCAAGGGGAATATATCAACTCTTTGCAATAAATACTTTACATCTAGGGACTGAGCCAACATACAAGCAAGTTTTAGCTATGCTTGGGAAATTTATTTACCAGACAGAAAAATTTAAGAAGGCACGTACTTCTACTTACCCCTCCACACATCCCTGTCTGGCCTGCTGTTTTTCTGCTCCCCTTTTCCCATGGTTCGACGTGCGTAACCTGAAGGGGGGGGGGGGGGAGAGAAAGAAATAAAATTAGAATTATAACCTCCATAATGTTTAGCTGCCTATACAAACCTAACTTAAACAACGGATATCCTAAATCAATCTTAAATAGCTTGTTTTCTCCTACCAAATTCAAGATCAAGTTTGCTTTGTCATTAAAGCAAAGCATTTGGCTTTTTTAATTACCACATTAAGAAATGATAGCCAAAATCATGGATGAAGTTAAAAAAAAAAAAAAAACACAACACAAACCCACACCAAAAACAAAAACACCAAAGCAAGCATCCATGCTTATTCTATACTCCGTGTACTTTCAAACACTTTATGAATAAACCCCATCATTACTATTTTCTATGGTGACTAAACAATTATCTTTATTTAAACTGTCTCGACAAGTTTAGTGATACCTGCTGATGACAGCTACAGAAGTCAAAATCTACTGTCTCATATTCATAATACTCATTTATGCAGTAAGCTTAGCTAGACTTTTCTCTTGAGTATCACCTACAATTAGGACAAAAGAAAGATGTCTATAAAGTGTAGTATTTTAACCTAAAAAGCCAGTGTTTTTTCTTGTAGTCTACAGTGATGTTCTTAGATACAACATTCCAAAATACTAATGAGTAAAGCTTGCCTAATTCAAATCTTTTGAGATGCATTTAGAGATGAGTGCACAAACATAGTTGACCAACACCATTCCTTAAATTTGACTACAAGTCATAAACAAGTTAAGAACCATAAAACTGCTTAAGCTACATTTGAAATTGTGAAATTTAGAGAAGTAACATGTGGCTCAATAAGCAAGTACATTTCCTAAACTCATCAACTTAAAAAAAAGTAAAAGCAAGACAAAAAAGATACAATGGTGTTACACTGGATTGGGAATGAGAGTTTGTGGCCAAGTTGTACTGTAGTTCACAAATTAAAATTCTTTAACAATACATGAAATAAAACTGATTATGTGCACAATCACATGAAATCAGAGATATACTAACGGCTGAAGTTGCTGAACTGTTCTTGTTTTGTTTGGTTTTTTGTTGTTTTTTTGGGGGTTGTGTTTTTTTTTACAGTTGCTGTCTTATCCAAATAGGAAACGTGAGAGATGCCAATACCGCAGAACTGAAAATCCACTATGACTTCCTGTATTATTAGCATCATATGAGACGTTCACAAATACTACATAAATAATACCGCACATCCTTCTTATCACTTATGGTTTTGCCTCTCACAGGAAATGGAAAGTATTTTTTAGCCAAAGGAATATGACACTATTACAATGGTAGTCTTCAATTTTTCTAAATTAGTTACATTTATTGGCCACTATCAATATAAACATGCTGGTTTTGATAGATATCAATAAAAAAAACCCCAAAGCTCTGAAAACAACATTCATTTCAGAAAAGAATATGTAAGGTTTTGATCCTACTAAAATTGCTGCATAGGCTTAACTTGTTGGAAGTATACAGATTAAATGAAGTCGAGGACATGCACATGGTGCTAAGATCAGGGATAAAGAAAGAGGAAGTCATCCACTTTGCAAATACAAAACTGAAACAAGGGACCAGAACTACAAGTGAATTAATTCAAATACCTAGACAGAATCCATATCTTCAAAGATGGTCCCTATCACTAGCCGACTGTGTGACTTAAAAACATCCTTCCTGAGAATCCAGCACCCAGCATTCTTAAATTTTTCAAATGAGCCACCTATTTTGGTTCCCAAAGACACATACACTCAAAAATACTCCCACTATGGTGGATATCGTGTTCATTCAAAAAAGAAAAAGAAAAAAAAAAAAACAAATAGCAATTTTTCAGGAATCTTAAAACATGAACAGAATTCAAATCTTCTGAATGTCAATGAAATACCTTAACCATCAGGTCATCTCCTCCCTCACATCTATTACTCATGAGTAAGTAAGGGGCTGAGTTTCCCCTTTATTTAGCATGCAATTTTGAGTCAGAATAACTGTCAAGTTCAGTAAACAAACTCTATTTACATTGGATTAATAAGCCAATATTTAATGGTATGTCAAAATTCTTCCCCAGTTTAAGATTAAGCCACTTATGGAATGAAAAACTGAGACAAGCAAATGAACTATTTGATCTACTGCAGTTGAGCTCTACCAATACTAAGACAACTAATATTTTTTACTACATCTGAAAGGGTCCATGTAAAATACAGTAAGCTCTCAAATTTTCTGAAAATATGTTTCTTTTATAAATTTTTGAGCTCTTGCCATCACTTGCAAAAATAAACTTTGCTGCTTTCCATTCTGATAGTCAGAATGAGTTATTTCTTTCTCATATGCAGCAAATGGTAAATTAACTGAAGAGAAGCTTTGTCGACAATCTACATTACTCTAAGCATTAGGAGAATTAAGTAGTCCGCTCCAAATGATGGAGTGTAAGCAGAAAAGTGCTGTCATTAAGAGGAAAAACAGTACCACTGTCTTCAAAAGCAAGTGCAAACAATGTCAGAAATCTCGAAACACTTCCGTGGAGTTATTTTTCACAATTATAGTGCCCTAAGTAACTTGACTTGCCCTGGTTAAATGAGACAAAAAGACTACCTTGTTTTTTTATTTATTTCAAAGTATATTGAAACCCGCTAACTGACCCAGTAACGTTATCAATCAGAATCAATGCATCTGAGAAGAATATCTCAATAACCACCAAAGTACAGCTGACCGAAAACAGCAGCCTGAATTATCTAAGTTTTGCTCTCATTATCAGAACAAAGAATGTGGCTGTGTTGATGAGCATTAATTATGCATACCTCTACCTGGGAGACTGGCTTGACGGAAGCCTCGCTGCAAAACTGATTCAATCCTGCTAACAAAACAAGAACTGAGACATGGGTGCACTGATACAGTTATCTCCCCAACACATCCTACCTAACGCCAAGAGAAGCACTAAAATGAACTCGTTTTTCACTAGGTGTGTAGGGGGGGGGATCCTAACCTCTAACTGAGGAAGAAGGCCGCATGCAAACTCCTGTTGAAATCACCTGCAGTCACCACCATACCTTTTTGCGCAGTTATATGGCGTGTCGGCAACTCCTAGGCTGCGGGGAGTGCTTGTCTCTAGAAGTGGCACGCAGATCGGGTCCCCTCCCCACTCTCTCCGACGGAGAGCGCAATCCTTAGACGGCCATTTCATCCCCATTGCCCCGGTTCACGCTACCCACTTCAAAACTAACTTACAACTCCGTAATTCCAAATCCGACGCGAAACACACTTCTTTTGGAAGAGGGAGAAGACAGCACCTTGGATTCCCCCAGTTAAGCAACAGGAGAGAGATCTGCTCCCATCCCTTACCGCAAGATAAGGGGCAGGAAGGCAGGAGAGAGAATCCGCAGTCCGTAATCAAAGCCCTCCCCCTTCAAAAAACCCAGCCCCAGGGAGGCTCGGGACAGGCGCCAGCACAGCCCCAAGGAGTCCGCGGCGCCCAGGGCGCGGCCCGCAGGCTCACCTTGAAGTAGATCTCGTCCACCACTTCATGGTAAGTCTTGAGCTCATAGAGCTGCACCTTGAAGTAGGGCGACGAGAGGATGTTGGTGAGGATCATGGGGTTCAGGTTCATGGTCTTCTCATTCCCCCACAGCGGCAGCACGTTGCCCTGCTTGCCTGAGGCCGCCGGCTTGGGGGCTCCGCTCTGCAGTTGCTGCTGGGCCGGCGGGACGGCGCCAGGCTGGTGCTGGGCCGCCTGCTGCCCCTGGCAGTTCCCGGCGCCGACGGCGGGGCTGTTGTTGGCCATGGCGGCTCAGGGCCCGGAGCGGGGCGGCGGCACGCGGCCTGCAAGGCGAACGAGCGGCCGCGCCACACCAGAGCGCGGGCTGCGGGGCCGGGCGCTGCCTCCGCCAACTGCTGACAAGATGGCGGACTCAGCGGAAGTGACGACTTCGCCTTCCGGGGCCGCGCCGACCAATCCCCGCGGGGGATCGCAGCGGCGCAAGGCGGGGGAGAAGACGAAGGGAAAGAGGTTGGGGCGCCCCCTCCCCCCGGGGCTCGGCCCCTTCCCGCGGCCCGGCCGCGTGGTTCCTCCTCCTCCTCCTCCTCCTCTTCCCCTTCCCCGCCGGCCGACTCAGCGCCAGCTCGCCCCTCGCTTCTGAGCCGCTGAGAGTCGCCTTGTCCCTCGCCCGAGGCTCCCCGCAGGCGCGGGGCTGCCCCGCGCCGGACTGCGCCTGAGGGCCAGGCCGCGGGCCCTCCAGGCGGGAAGCTCCCGGCCGGGGAAGGCGAGGGCACCCTGCGGGGTGCCGGGGGACAGCTGCTGTCACCCTAACGCGAGACACGAAGCCAGCGACATAGCGAACTTGGACATCGGTCCCATCGGTCACCCCTGTCGTTGGTAACGAGGCCAGGGCACAGCAGGCGCGGGGCAGTGCGCACCGCCGCCCGCTCCTGCCTCCGCCTTAACGGAGGAACTAGAAACAACGACGGAGTTGTTCCGTGCGCGGCCGTCGGGTGAAGAAGCGTGTGTTGATGGCCGCACGGCCGGGACACAGCGAAGCGGCTCACCTCGAAGTAGATCAAGGTTCACGTGAACCTGAGGCTGGTTGCGAGGCCCGCTCCTCTGGCTGGGACCCGGCAACGGCTGAGCCGCTTCCGAGAATGCGGTCATACACCGAGAAAACAACAACCAGTCCCTGCTGCTAAATTCAAGCTGAAATTGGCAATACTACATACAGACTCAGATTTAAGAAAGTGACTGTCTACATTTAAATACTAACAGGAAATAGAGTAAAGATAAAATATATCTGAATATATATCTGATGAATTGAGCTTGAATTTTCAGGTTACGTTTAACCCATTATTCAAAGGTTTCCAACACGTTTTGCATTACATGCCTTTTTGCAAAAGCAAAAAAACCTAATTATGTACTCTGGTGTCAAGCTTTAACTTGAAGTACAAAAAGGAGACTGAATGCACGATGTAGAAGAATTGCCTAAAGAAGAGATTCTAAACATCAAATGACTGCAAAAAAATGAAGTCCACCAAAATGACTGCGAACTGGGCATTGTGGGACAAAATACATTCAGTTGTACACACAGAGATGGGCTCCACGTCACTCAGCATGTCAGGAAACAGGTACCGGGAGAAGTTGGTATGGAAGCACCCATGGAAATAGCATCTCTACATGTGTGCTATTTAAAACTAATTTAGATTTTGAATTTAAAAATGAGATAAATACTGCTGGAAGTAACATTAGAATATCTTCACTCTTCATTACACATTGAAAACCTGAGAAACAGTAATTCATCTTCCTTACTCTGGCCCTTTAATGTACCTTAGAGCTCATACTATAGCAGAAAAGAATTCTTATCAGGGCCCTGACAGTTAACAGTTTCTCTAAGCTGCCAGTTCTGCTATCTAGGCTCTTCACTCCCCTTTTCTAGGAATAACTTCTCCAGCCTCCTTTTGGACTCCTCTTCCCATCTTGGCTGATTTCCAACGATGTTCACAAAACATTCATTACTTATCACAGGACTTCACCGTCTTGATGGTTAAATACCCATTTAACAATCACATGTGAAATTAAAAACTAATCACAAAATTAACTCTAGGAAAGTGTCCTTATAGCAGTGAAGTAATCTTGTTCTGGAGACAGCTAGAGGAGTAACTTTTCTTTGAAGCTGAGTGGGTTTTTTTGTTGTTGTTTAGGGTACCCTTGACTCTCTGAGCACTTCCTTAATTTGTCTTGTATAATCTCTTCAAGACAGCCTGTTATTTTCTGTTACAAGTTATATTACCCAAATTTTGTTTTCATGCATTTATCTTTTCCTGTTGGAATATTTAGTCAATATGTTCCAAAACTTCAGTGTTTTTCCTCTGTATAAGGTGACATTTTTGTACTTATTCAGTCCCTCTTTGCTGGCGATGCTGAAACCTTTGATATAGCTGCAACCTATAAATTCATTTGCTCTAAATCAGATTTTATTCCCCCAGGCATCCCAGCTGGTCTTTACACAGAACAGAGCCAAAGAAAAGAAAAAAAACCACCACAACAACCAGGAGGTGATTTTCACTTGCAAACTGCTAAGAACTACATATAATTATAAAAAAGTAAGAGTATGGTGATTTGTATGTAAGAGCCTAGCCTCACTTCCCTTTCACACAGATTAATTCTGAATTTTCTCAAACGGGCCTAATCTGTTAGTTGAAATTGAGGAGAAAGATACTAGTACTTCATCACTAAACATTCCCTGAAGCTGGTTTGAAAGGAATGGGTGTTAGTTCTTGAATTGTAGATTAAGCAGTATTTGCTACATGTATTTTCCTGTCAAATATCAGTGTGGACTAGTGTCTTCTGGTAGTAGCGCTGCATTAGATTACTTTTGCTATCACATTTTAATTATATGCACTGCCACTTTAAAGGGGAAGTAAAGGAATTGCATACACTTGTCTTTCTCATCCCAATTACTGAAGGATAAAATAAGTTTCAGCAGTTTAGGATTTCTTGAGTCATTCCTTTCTACTGTGAGATGCTTTTATTTCAGTATAGTCATATAATTTGTTGCTCTCTGTGGTACAAAAGTAACATGCTTCTTCAAAAATAACCTGCTTAATTTGTGGGCATATTGATCCGAATACAACTTGAATATTCCGTTTGAAATTACAGACTGTAATGTGAAAAATACCTTTGAACTGAAGTTTCTGAGGAACCTCATCGACTTGGACCTCCCTTAAGCAGGGGGTTGCACTAGATAACCTCTAAAGGTCCCTCCCAACATAAATTATTCTATGACTCCTTGAGATTGTTAAGTAGATGTACCACTGCATAAGGAACAAAAAAACCCAAAACTTTAGACTAAATCAAAGGAATTTCTTTTTCTTTCAGTGAGAGAATTAAAAAAAAAAAAAAATTTGATGTAATGGGGAATAATCAGAAGAATTTTTCAAAACTTTTTTCTAGCCAGAAAAAAGATCAAACACCCTGGAGTCAAAGCAGATTGTCCAGCTTAAAACTGCTAATAGCGCTCCCCATCTCTTTCATGCTGCCAATCGCCAAAAGATTGGATCTCCAATCCAATTTCACCACCCAATATGGAACAATCAGAAAAGATACTTCTGTGATTGTATTGTTTGATAATGGAGAATTAAACATCTGATAATTCTGCAGGTTTCACTTATAGTGACACATTGTGGGGTGAAGTCTCACAAACTATTAGGAAATTGTATGAATTCACAATGTGTTATGAATTTACTTTTATTGCATACTATAACTTTACTACTGTTCTTCCCTATACTTTTTTTGTTCTTAAGTACATCATACTGAATTATAAGTAGACCTTTGCAGGATACCAGAATCTACAGCATTTTAAGCCAGGAAGTGAAAGACTTCTATTAATAAGCTTTACAATATCTTTCTGAGGTAAAAAAATATTAGGCACAGTTTATAGATTGTCTAATTGAGACATAAGTACTAAACGATAATTCAAGGCTAAATAATGACTCAAGAGCCAAAAAGAGCAATTGAGTTATAAAACAAAGAACCTCCAACCTATCTCTTTTTTTTTCTTGCACAAGGTATTCATACCCTTATTTTGATTAGTGTATTTTGTTTTCTAAAAAGCAAAAACCTAATTAAAAAGTAAAAATCAATTTACTAGACTAGTCAAAGGGATTTAATGGTAATTATTCCCTATACAAACATAGTTTCTGTGCATGGCCAAATTGGCTTATACAGGTCTCTATATCTTGTAGGGGAAAAAAATCCCACAAAAATAATTGACCAGATGTTATATATACTTTAAAATAAGTTTCCTATATAAGTAAAGATTGGTAATGTTACAACACTTATTTAAAACCTGTTTGCAATCCAAACTTGATTAAAATAGCAACTCTCAGGCTGCCTTACTTGCATACAGTGTTGTTAGCATTTCACTGTTACAATGGTAGAAGAACAATTGTAAAATTGTACAGACAGCTCCCTATATCTACTACTCATAAACCAAAATTAATACAAAGACATACTAATTGCTATTGTATTCCAAAACTTGAAAAACAAAGAAGTTCAAACAAAATAGAATGGAACCATTCCAGTAACTTGAAATTTCTGAAAAAATGTCTGGATTGCTAGTTTGCAAGCACACTTACATGCATTTCCTAACTATTGAGTAAACAACATAGCTAACCTGCTGTTAACTACATATGCTCTGTCTAGGCCACATCCTGCAAAACTTCTGGTTTTAGTTTAGCCAAGACTCAAGTTTAAGCCATCACAGGCAGATATCAGCATATAAATTTCTAGTATTTTCTGAAAACTAAAACAAAAAACATTGTATTGTGGTCTAATTTAGTTAACAAATCTTCTCAACCCTCACCACTACCAAAATCCTTCTTTTAGGTTCCAGGCATATAATCTACACTGCCTTTTTTATATAGCAGCCCCACCCTGTGATTAGCAAAGTGCTTTACATACTTGTGAACAGAAAAAGTAACAGGGAATTTGGAGCCATGTTTTCTTTTTTACTTTTGCTGTGCATCCAAACAGCTGCCTGCTCTTTGAGAGACAAATCTTGCCCCAATGTGGAAAATACTTAACGAAATCCTGCAAAAGACATCGATTTTCTTTTTTTGTAGTCTCTACCTGGCAGAGCTCTTTCACTGCATGTCACGACCAGCGCAATAGTGAAAGTTTCCCCTATGGAGAATAACAAACACGTTTGCAGACACAGGAGCTGTACTGAGTCATGAGAACCCAAAAGAAGTAGCACGAGGAGTAGTGGGATTTTTGTTTTTTAGTGAAAAAATTAGGGACACCCGCCCTGCCAATCACCTTTTGATTACACAGAGGGAGGCTGGCACAGGCAGAGATAAATACAGCAGGTGGACCTTTGGATGCCTATGTGATGCTAATCCATCGTCTTGCATTGAAGAGGATTGGAGGACCTTAAAAGAAGTACACAAATGTTCTATGTTCTGCCGGTACGGCCGTGAGGAGCTGCAGCCCGGGGTGGCGGGGGCCCCCCCAGAAGGCCGCCAGCTGCTGCTGGGTGCCAGTTTCCCGGCGTTCCCGACGAAGCTTTCCGCTAGAAGGGGCAGATTTGACTCGGAAATGCGCACGCACACGTTCAGGCCTAGCGGAGCGGAGCGCGGGAGGCGGCCCCTTCTCAGGCGCCCCGGGGANCCGTTAGACTTGCTAGTGAGCCCTGGGCTGCAGCTGCCGCCGGGGGAGGGGGGTGGCTCTAGAAAGCCATGTGGGTGAAGGGCCACGTTGCTTCACTTAAGTGATTCCCGTGGAGTTCATTCATCATTAGGGCCTCATTTTTAGGTTTAGCAGGGATATTTCTTGTTAAATATTTTTGTGTGCTAAAACGTAGTTTTTAATAAAAGGTGGGAGAGTTGGAAATGCACTAATGGTTATGTTGAATTATGTTAGATTACTTATAAAATGCAGGCACTAATAACAAGGTTTAGCTCATAGTAAATCTAAAGCTGAGGTCTAGCAGAACCTTTCCTCTTGCACAGCATAGTAATTATTCAGATATTTCCTGTTTGTTGTTACATTATGGAAATTGTATTGAGCCATACATACACAAATCTAGATATAAAATCATCTGAATTGTAAGGTAAAACAAATGGTAGATGACAGACAAGAAAGCAGGCACATGAGCAAGAAATTATTTATTTTTCTGCACTTGCCAGTAAAAGTTAAGGAAGATTAAATATGTTGCAGTTGTGTAAACCGGTGTGCTGGATGGGGAGTGACAAATTATGAAACTTCCTTTTTATGATTGTGTGTGATTTATAATTGTTTATAAAAAGGTTATTTAGATCATTGTATGTGGAGGGAGCAGTTAGTGCCTAATTTCACTAATTCCTTTGTTTTTGTTATTCGCTGAATAGAACTGGGATCAGGTCTACCCCTGCTTAATTGTGAATAGAACACCGCTGGAAAGAAACAGCAAACTCTAATATGATATGTTACAAACTACTTCAGAAAATAAGACTTAACTTTTTTTAATTTTAGCATTGGCAAAATATTATGGATAAGAACTTTCAAGAAGAACAGTTTACAGGAATTAAATTTACACCTCCTTTGTACAAACAACGCTACCAGTTCATTAAAGATTTAGTGGGGAAATACAAACCTAAGAAGGTTGGTATGTTTTGTCTTTTTACGTTATAAATTTGGAAAAAAAGTTAACATTAGGTATCTCAGAAAGACAGGAAATGCCTAGATAACCTGCTGACCTATTTATTAAACAACAGTACTGGAGGAGCTATTGTTAAAACTGAATTGCCTTAGCAGACCTTGATGGTCATGTTTTGTTTTTCAGGGGTGCATATAATTCATGTTAATTGATGGGAAGAGGGGAAAATCTAAACAAGAAAAATGCCTTAGCCTGTTTTTGAGACTAGGTGGCATTCTGGTTTTAATTTAATGCTGAGGATTTTGGTTCAAGCTGCTTTCATCATAGTTGGGTTTTGCTTTCTAGAGCTGTTAGTTCCGTATACGGTATCAGGTTTACCTCGTCATTGACATGGATGTTCTCACATGAGAAGTGACATTAAGAGTGTGGGATTATGTGAGGCTAACTCTCCTCCACTTTCTTAAGGTCTTGTCACCCCCTCCTGTTCTCCCCCCCTGCAATATACCAGGGCTCTTGTTTTGATACTCATCTTGAAAAGTTAAATTATTTAAGTAATGTTGTGTAGTGTTTGTTCTTTTCTAAAATGTCCTCTCTCCCAGCACCACCTTCCAAAATGTCGGAAGGTGAAAAATGCCTCTGTCTTCAGTGTTTAACTCTGAAACTGATGTTAATGTCTTATGGAGCATTGAAGAAACTGATGAGAAATGCACCTGCAGTGCATTCACATAANAGACGAGGCGGTTGCTTACGTGAGGCGGGAGGTCAGCATAGGGGGGAGTCCGGGGGGAAGGACGGGGGGATGTCTGCGGCGGGCGTGTGGAAAGGGCTGTCGAGGGGCCGGGGGCGGCCACCGCCACTCAGTCGTACCCCTCGCGGGCCCTGCGGAGAGCTAGGAGCAGCCCCTGGGCGAGACCTGGTGCCGGGGCCGGACTGGCGCTGCGGGGCTGAGGCGGCGTTGGCCGGGGAGGCGAGGGCTGAGGCAGCCGCGGGCTGCCTAGTACGGAGCCTGGGGAGGGCTGCGGCGCAGCCTGCGGGCCGGGAGCGTGTGGGGATGAGGAGGTGGGTGCCTGGGGGCTGGCTCCTTAACCGGTTACTGGTGAGGGGAGTCCAGCAGGTTCACTTAGCTCCTAGGCTGTTTCCTGGGTTTTGTGTGTGTATATATATATATAAATGCATAAATAAGAATATATATATATTTATAGTTATGTATAAAAATGGGGCGGTCAAGTTGCCAGCAGGCTCGACTCAGCTGCTTTGGTTGTGTTGGACCCGCTGCCCGTTAGACTTGCTAGTGAGCCCTGGGCTGCAGCTGCCGCCGGGGGAGGGGGGTGGCTCTAGAAAGCCATGTGGGTGAAGGGCCACGTTGCTTCACTTAAGTGATTCCCGTGGAGTTCATTCATCATTAGGGCCTCATTTTTAGGTTTAGCAGGGATATTTCTTGTTAAATATTTTTGTGTGCTAAAACGTAGTTTTTAATAAAAGGTGGGAGAGTTGGAAATGCACTAATGGTTATGTTGAATTATGTTAGATTACTTATAAAATGCAGGCACTAATAACAAGGTTTAGCTCATAGTAAATCTAAAGCTGAGGTCTAGCAGAACCTTTCCTCTTGCACAGCATAGTAATTATTCAGATATTTCCTGTTTGTTGTTACATTATGGAAATTGTATTGAGCCATACATACACAAATCTAGATATAAAATCATCTGAATTGTAAGGTAAAACAAATGGTAGATGACAGACAAGAAAGCAGGCACATGAGCAAGAAATTATTTATTTTTCTGCACTTGCCAGTAAAAGTTAAGGAAGATTAAATATGTTGCAGTTGTGTAAACCGGTGTGCTGGATGGGGAGTGACAAATTATGAAACTTCCTTTTTATGATTGTGTGTGATTTATAATTGTTTATAAAAAGGTTATTTAGATCATTGTATGTGGAGGGAGCAGTTAGTGCCTAATTTCACTAATTCCTTTGTTTTTGTTATTCGCTGAATAGAACTGGGATCAGGTCTACCCCTGCTTAATTGTGAATAGAACACCGCTGGAAAGAAACAGCAAACTCTAATATGATATGTTACAAACTACTTCAGAAAATAAGACTTAACTTTTTTTAATTTTAGCATTGGCAAAATATTATGGATAAGAACTTTCAAGAAGAACAGTTTACAGGAATTAAATTTACACCTCCTTTGTACAAACAACGCTACCAGTTCATTAAAGATTTAGTGGGGAAATACAAACCTAAGAAGGTTGGTATGTTTTGTCTTTTTACGTTATAAATTTGGAAAAAAAGTTAACATTAGGTATCTCAGAAAGACAGGAAATGCCTAGATAACCTGCTGACCTATTTATTAAACAACAGTACTGGAGGAGCTATTGTTAAAACTGAATTGCCTTAGCAGACCTTGATGGTCATGTTTTGTTTTTCAGGGGTGCATATAATTCATGTTAATTGATGGGAAGAGGGGAAAATCTAAACAAGAAAAATGCCTTAGCCTGTTTTTGAGACTAGGTGGCATTCTGGTTTTAATTTAATGCTGAGGATTTTGGTTCAAGCTGCTTTCATCATAGTTGGGTTTTGCTTTCTAGAGCTGTTAGTTCCGTATACGGTATCAGGTTTACCTCGTCATTGACATGGATGTTCTCACATGAGAAGTGACATTAAGAGTGTGGGATTATGTGAGGCTAACTCTCCTCCACTTTCTTAAGGTCTTGTCACCCCCTCCTGTTCTCCCCCCCTGCAATATACCAGGGCTCTTGTTTTGATACTCATCTTGAAAAGTTAAATTATTTAAGTAATGTTGTGTAGTGTTTGTTCTTTTCTAAAATGTCCTCTCTCCCAGCACCACCTTCCAAAATGTCGGAAGGTGAAAAATGCCTCTGTCTTCAGTGTTTAACTCTGAAACTGATGTTAATGTCTTATGGAGCATTGAAGAAACTGATGAGAAATGCACCTGCAGTGCATTCACATAATCATACTTCTAGTAGCTAATAAAAATCTAATCCAGTCTATGAGGTCATGGCACTATAATCTGCTTTTAAATAGAATGTATTTAGGAGTGTTGCATCTGTATTTAAAGGTTTGAATTTTCTGATTTAGGATGTGAAATGGGCGGGGTGTAAACTTTCTGTTTACGCACAGGGTAGAGGTGAGCTGAAGAGAAACAATTCAGGATTTTCACACTGAGTACTGAGCAGTGTGCTTCAACCTTGACTTAACCTGAGAAAGAAGAGTGGGGTTTGCTTTGTGTGCTTGACTATCTCTTAAGATTACAGGAAAGAATATCTATTATATACTTGACTTTGTGGTCTGAATATCCCCAACC
The DNA here is from genome assembly GCA_013400755.1 of Pelecanoides urinatrix. NCBI lineage: Eukaryota > Metazoa > Chordata > Aves > Procellariiformes > Procellariidae > Pelecanoides > Pelecanoides urinatrix. Next base: position 178,837 of record VZTQ01008240.1, on the reverse strand, counting down.
TTCCCCACTTAAATATTAGACTGAGACTGTAAACTTGTTTTATGCAGATCCTTTGCTGTTAGCCTGGCTGCTGGTGAGCCTATTCTCAGTGTTTTGGATGGAGAGTAGGCCAGTGAAAAGCAGTGGTGAATGTGAAAATTGCTACAGCTTTAATATTTAGAACTCATACTTTACAGTTATTTGAGGGAATGTGCCTTCATGTGGAAGATGTTCTCCAGAGTCAGTGGGATGTTCTGCATGTACTGGTTTATAGCTGTAATAACAAAAGGTTAATCCATTTAAAACATCTTGTAGGATCTTCATATACATTTTTAATGTCCTGTGTGCAACTGTAAATTTTAGTTATGATTGTGAAATGCTTTATTTTCCCATTAAAATGTTATTTTGACATAAAAATGGAGTTCTTATTATATGAAAGTCTCTGAAATTACTTGGAAATATGCAGCATTTACACATTGTTTAATATCTAATTTACAGGTGGCAGATTTAGGATGTGCCGACTGTACGCTTCTCTGGATGCTGAAATTCTGCAGTTGCATTGAAGTGCTAGCTGGGCTAGATATCTGTGCAAGTGTAATGAGAGAGAAAATGTAAGCTCTTGCATTGTGTTAATCTAAGGTTTGTATTTGGCTTGACCTAGTGGCATGCTACATCATTTTCTTGTCAAGAAGTTCAAAATGAAGGTAAATGCAGAAATACCAGCTTGGCAAATGAAGAGCTGTCCATTGTTGTTACTTAGTTATGTTGTACCTGTGCCTGTGGACTACTGGGCCGTAGATGCCCATAACATCACCTTATGTAGCAAAGGTGCAAGTCATGGAATGGCCATGAAGGTGTGTGCATCTGAAAAATACACTGTAAAGGTACAAACACGTTGTATTAGTAGTATCTGTTTATGCTCATACATGATATTACTGTGGTATGCGAATCTGATCTTTTTGAAATGTGCACGTAACTCTTTTAGTCACTGTGGTGGGGACTTAATTCTTGTTAATCTTTTTGAAATTAGAAGGTTAGCTCAATGTTTTGTGTCGGCTTAGAAGGCTCTAAAATGTGAAGTTTATGTGATATTTGAAGCATGGGTCAGACTGGTGAGGAACACCAAAGTTTCTCTGTTGGAAACTGATTAATAAGGTTTCAATGAATATGTAGGATCTAGATGCTGACATTATCACATTATCTTGCCCTAATGTTCTTTTTATGACATCGTGTTTTTAATACTTTTGTAGGCATAGGTTGTCTCCTCTTCCTGGTGATTATTTGCAACCGGCTGAAAGATCCCTAACTGTTACCTTGCATCATGGTTCAGTTGCCCACAAAGATCCTTGCATGCTTGGTTTTGACTTGGTAACGTGTATTGAACTGTGAGTATTAGGCCAACATACTACATTTTTCTGAGTTCATTAGGGTTCAGTTTGGAATTTTATCCACACCCTAAACAGACTTGATCAAACCTTTCAAGCAGAAGAGTAGCAGAATGTGGCATCTTCTAATTTGTGCTTAAATTAACCATATGAAGAAATTCAAGTGGTGCTAGCTTATGGTGGAAAAAGGATATTGTTGAAAAAGTACAAAATGCAAGAGGAAATTTTCTCAGACAATAATCTCTAAGCTGCCACTCAGCCACGCTGCCAGTGGTAATATTGCAGAGCTAGGCTTAAAATTTAAAATTGCAAGGTACAGATACAGGTTTGAGGTTTTTTTTAACTGATTGTTAAGGAGATTGAAATATAGTAGGGTGTTTTTAAAGACATACATAAACTTATCCTTTACAGAATAGAGCACCTGGAACAATCAGAACTAACGAAGTTTCCTGAAGTGGTGTTTGGTTTCATGGCTCCAAGCATAGTTGTGATCAGTACTCCAAATTCTGAATTTAATCCTTTGCTTCCAGGAGTGACATTATTCAGACATCCAGACCACAAATTTGAATGGAACCGAGGGCAATTTCAAAGCTGGTAAGTTTACTGAACGTTGTATGCAGACAGCTTTGAGTGTTCAGTAATGTGAGAAAGGAATAGCTATATGTTTTCAGAATTGTTTGTGTATGTGGTTTGGTGTCAGTGGAGTTTCACACCTACTGATTTGGTGAAACATTTCTTTGCTGTTATAAATAGCTAAGCATGCTGTGTGGGTTTTGCATTTTATGATGGTATGTTGGCTTGTTTTTTTTTTTTCCCCTGCAAAAAATAGTTAAAACTTTTACTTTCCTTTTTATAGATCTTTATTACAATGAATGCCCTTGAAATGTAAGGTATTAATTAACCTGTTCACATAATAATACCCTGCTATAGAAATGCTTCAAAAAAACCTAAGAAGTGTGCTCACTATGTATGGTGTGAAATCAAAGCACGGAATTAGTCCAAATCTTTCTGTAAAAGTATGCAAGCAGATTTATCAAATAATCACAGTAGCAGAGCATGTTGAATAAAGTTAAGGCTAGTTTAGTGGATCATGGCACAATGAAAGATTTTATGCAACGCGTATGTACATGACAGAGGGTTGCATGAGATGTATCTTACTCTAATATCAGTAGATGGAATAAAACCAAAATAAAGAGGGAGTGGGATATATCCTGTGATAACATTCAACTGCTAGGCAGTTGTGGAAGAAAATATCTGGTACACTAAAGGATGGCATACCTCAATAGCCAAATCTTGGTCAGAAATTGTATCTTGGAAAATTTGCCCCTTAACTTAGGTTGTTCCTGCCATAGACTTTAAAGTATGCCGTGATTTTTGAGTATATAGTTTTGCAAAGCGTGAAGCATATATTTTTCCCTAAATAATGATACTAACACCTGCCTGCGTTATTAGTTAAAGGATGAATATCTTAGAGACCATTTATATGACTTGAAGTAAATTTGGATTCTGCTTTTAGATATAGGTGAACTAAAAATACTGATATCACCGAAAGGGTGATATTTTTTGAGCTGCAAACATGAGAAAGTCTTTATGTTTGTGTTCTAAAATACAAATATGGCAATATTCTCTAAAGTACAAGAGATTAATTTAGTTTACTATTTTTTCATGGAGAATGATGCAGGTAGGTAGTGCCGTTTTTCACACTGGCTGATGTACGGTACTACAAGATTGGTTTCAATTTAGGTGTCATGTACATTGTTGTAACCTTGATTAGGTAGACTTTACTCTTTATGCATTTACAATAAACTTTTTTTCTGTTAATGGATCTCTTGTGATTTTGGGGTGTGTATGTTTTTTATGCGTTCTGAAATAATTTTGTTCTCTAAAATTGGTAGTTTTTAGCTCACTTTCAATGCATTTAAGATAGTGAGTAAGCAACTGTGAACATGCATATTCTATGCAGATATTTTAGAAATAATAGTAATGTTTTGTTGCTGAAATTACTGATTACTAAATGATTCAGACTATGGTAGGCATATTATTCAGCTCTGATTCACCAAGTTTTGACAAGTGCTTATCTTCAGGCATGTAAGTATTATTAGAGAAATTATGTTCAAGCATTCATAGGCTCATGGTCTTGCTTCTGTTAGAGAATGCATCTTTATCACATTAAAAGATGAATATTTAGTATGATCGGAATAATTTGTCTTTCTTAGGGCTCTAGAGACTGCTAGACACTATGATTACTCAGTGGAATTTACTGGTGTAGGGCAGCCACCAAGAGGAATGGAGAATGTTGGGTTTTGTACCCAAATAGGTGTGTTTTTTAGAAAATATCCTCAAACCAGTGAATTTGCTCAGTCTGAGAAACCCACTGAAGCAGTTTACAAAACAGTAAGTATTATTTTCTTCCTTTAGGGGGATGAATAAAGAGTAAAATTTTCTATGACCTGCCTGTGAAGGTGTTCTTACTGTGGTCTGCTATTGCTATCCATTCTTAGCTCTGATCAACAGAGTCTAAGTCCACGGTTTGTGTTTCTAATCATATAAAGGCCTTTAACTTTTACATTATTTGCTAAATAGCAATATGATAATCATTCTTATTTTAACACACTGTTATCCTTAGAATGAAAATTCTCCTTTCTGCCAGGTATACTGTGACACTACTATTTTGATAATTGTTCCTCTAAATTTCATTCTTTCATCATGTGGTTGTTGGCACTGACACAGACTTTTCAGATACCGAAAAAAATAAAAAACATAAAAAAGCCTTTCTGACAGAGTGTGTGTTTTGAAAAACTGCACAGTCTTTTCAGATATGTTATCATAAGGAAGGCATTTCCCAGAAATTGGGTTGATAGGACCTGTTTTGTGTGGTTTGCCTTACTCAGTAGCATTTGATGTTACACCCTAATCTCAGTGTTTTCAGGTAGCCAGTTCTGGTTTTTGCAGAGGCATGGGATCTTGCCAAGTACTCCGTTCGCTGGTGGTGCACATCGAACTTTTTTGTTTTTTAGCACTCACTGGCTTTCACTTTAGATTACATCAGATAATATTTTTGTGAAGTACTCTGCTGTGTGTTGCAGTATCACACTGACAAAGCCTAATGCATCTAAGTGCCATGGGGTATAAATCAAAGGACATTTTTTTCAGAGATAATATAAAGTAATAATGCAAAAAGAGAAATATATTCTTTTTTTATCTTATGAGGCCTTAAGTTACTTGTTTCAGTGAACATACTCTAATATTTCACTTCTTTGTTTAAAGATATATGTGTATCTTCAAGTAACTTGTGACCTGAAGTGAAATGTAAAGTGACATTTTGTAGTTTCCAAGCTATAAAGACATTTCACCTGTCCATCTACTGCCCTTAGTAGAATTGTGAAGTGCTCTTCAATGCTCAACGAACTTGGAAATATGTCTAGGTGACTAACATGTACTAGAAATTGCTTTCATTATCTTCTGTTACAGAGTCATTATGGAGGGGGTTTTGACAGCAGTATCCTTTGAGTTTAAACAAGAGTGTTATATCTCATGTGTTCTTATCAAACCTGGACTATCAAATTAATTTTTATTTTATTATGTAACTAGTTTATGGGAATAAATCAACATTTCAAGATGTAATCAGAAAGTAAAAAGCAATAGTTATAGACTGTGGAACTTGAGTGGTAGCGTGTTGGTATAAAGCACTTCCTAGTAAACTAGTGGGAATGAGATTGCCTGCCTAGTTTCCTTAATTGTCTTGGAGTATAGGTCAGTGTAGAACACACTACAAGGTCACAGATTTTGATGTCACAGTTTATTTTTTAGCATTCTCTGCATCTGTGAGAGCACATTTAGTGTTTTACTCTGAAAACAGAATGAAAGACATAGCTGCAGTCCTGGTTTCCAGATGACAGTTCAGAAGTAGTTTAGAATCTATGTAGCTGTGGAACTGCCACCAGAGCCTCATGATGAGCCTCATGATGAGTAATGGAAAGTGGAAAGTAAGAGAATTATTAAAAAGAATTGAAGAATTGCAGGGCTTCAACTTGCCTGATCTACAAGTATAGCTTGCAAATATAAGCCTGATTTTTTTGAAGTTCCATTAACTTATTTAATTGCCGTTGTAGTACATAAAATCAAATCATATTGTCTAGTTTACCTGTTATCTGAAAATGTTTGAAGTAATAAGCAAAACAGGATTGAATCAAAAATTATGTTTGCATTTTAGAAGTTCTTTTTGACAAGCAAATGTTAAAATCTGAGCCTATGATAATGATAAACATTATATGTGTTCTTGTATGTTGTAAAGGTCTTCCAAGCAGTGTATCCAAGTCTTAAAGATGAGAAGTACCTGCAGAATGCAGTGGTCAGTGAAGTTATTTTCACAGCACAAATTATTAAACAAAGTCTGCTGGACTGTTTAATGTCAGAACATGAGGAGTATAATGATGATCCTACTGAGAGAAAATCCAAATTCCAACCTTCAATGAACTGTGTTTCAGAAGATCTTGGAAAACTGGTTGTTGAAAAAAGCATGGAACCATTTGTCGATGGAAATGTGATGTATATACCCCTTACAACAATCTTTTCTTTTCCCAAAGTGAATCGACTTTGTGGTACCTTTGAGAAGTTATGCAAGCTTATTGCTGGCAAGGTAGCACTGAGCGGTGACGGTTCTGCTGTGACATTCAACACTGGACATGAAAATGAAGAGAATTAGATCACAGATTTCTCATACAAAGTTCAGTTAAAGTAATTAAAGTATTTTTTAGTAGCTGTCAAAATGGTGTGTTTTGTGTGCTAGCTAGAACCACAAAATCTTTCTAAACCTTCCAGTATCCATCAGCACCTCTCTCATTTAGTGAAGATGAGTGCTGCTGACAAAGATCGCAGTAACTCGTAGAGTTTTGAAGTAGAGTATTAGGGGCTGAAAGGAAAGAACTAATTCCCGTAAAGAAAAAAATTAAGTATTTCTTTTTTTCTATTACCATATTGTAGCTATCATGACTAGATTCTTTTTGGTAATCTTTTGTTAGCTCCAAGGATGGTTGATGATAACACAGAACTATGTTGTTGTGCTGAATAATACGAGTTAGACGTAGGTTTAGGGCAAGTTTTTTTTCTTAATAGAATAAAATTTATAGATGCCTTTTTCATGACAAGCACATGCTCAGCCTTCATGAAAACCAAATATTGTTCCAGATAAATTGGAATATGNATTTAGCCCTATTGTTTATCCAGTTTCTTGATAACTGCTGCTTGGGAAATAACTTGCGTCCTGTAACTTTCCAGAAACTGAATTTAATTAACTTGAAACTGGTATCTTTGACTATTATGTTTTTTGGGGAGAAAAAAAAAAAACCAAACACCAAAACCCAAACCAAAAAAACCCCTGTCATTGTGAATGTCAAACTGGCCTCAGTGTATCTGAAAAATAATTTCTGTGTTTTCACATGCAGCTGTTTTCCAAAAGGTCTTGACAACACACTCAGCAGAAATGAAAAGCAGAGGTGTTATAGATAGTAGAGCTTACTGGCTTGGCCAGGATGACTTTTTCTTAAAAGTAGAGCTGAATTGTAGGTGTAAATGCACAGTAAGCAAATGTTAGACAAAGGACTTATGAAGGCAGAAATTTTGAAGGATGCACAGGATTGGCTTGTTCATATAGGATTAATGAAGCAACACACTGCAGTTCTTGAGTTTCTTTGCATACCGGAATTTTTTTAACCAATAATTTTAATATCTCAACTGAGTATCTTATGAGTAAAGAGATGGTTAATTAAAATGCCTCATTCTGTGTGTTTCACAATGTCATTGGCAGCTTTGAATGAGTTAGTGTTACCAGAACTGACTTTGTGCTTGTGAAACATGAATGTTTCACAACTTTCTGAAAATAAAAAATTCTGTGTAAGGGCTGACTGTTTCTTAAAGAAGATGTCTGCATTCTATCTTCTAAATTTTTGGAATTCACTTGAAATGATTAAGGTGAAAGATCAGACATAAAGGGAAAAGGCAGCTGTAATCTTCTGAATTGAAAAATGGTACAGAATCTATAACAGGTTTAGTTTCAGGGAAAGAAGAATGATCCGCAGTGCTCTGTCAAACTGAATGATTAAAAAATTCATACTTAATATAAGCTTTGTCTTTTGTGGGAGATTTTTTTCTCCTGCAACAAATAGACATGGATTATTAAAAAATAATTTATCACAACATTTATAATTAATTTTAAGAATTAATTT